>JAPIVC010000982.1:600000-1086111 GCA_030586385.1 Camponotus fellah
GCTCAGTGAATCAAATAATAGAAGATGGTGGGTGCGGCCAGTAAGTAATGAAAAAAATGGCATGCTAAAGGCAGAGAAACCTGAGAGCGGCCACGCCGGCGTTTTGCTTGTTGCCCCTTTTTGCGAGGCTGCTTGAAACGCCCCTCGCACCCATTTCAAAGTTGGAACTATTTCGCGCCCCCTTTTTCTCGTACTGTCGATAATGTCTTCATTTGGTGCGTGTCCGTGCTACGCCCACTTTCTGACATTGCCGATAAAGTTTAATATTGGGTGCGTGTCCGTGCTACACCCCTAATTTTCGTATTGGGACGGACTTAGAGTTCATTTTGTGTTTTTTTCTTTATATATTTTTATGAAAACATTAACATTTGTACACACGCTTATAAAATACATTACTCCCAGTAAAAAAATAATATATTATTATTATTATACATAATTTATACGATATAATTATTATTAAATATAATTATAATAAATTCGTTTATATTTCTAGATAGATGAAATAAAATGACGACAGAGAATGAAACGATATATGGTGTGTAGGGGGGGGTGTGTGTATGTATATAGAGCTTTTTACACATCATATTCAATTGACTTTTATGTTAAAAAATTAAAAAAATTTATTTCACTTTACAATATATAGACTATTTGATATTGATAGCATTGATCATATTTTTATTTATTTTTAAAAGTAATTTTAAATAATGGAATAATGAGAATTTTGCGATTCAAATAACATCATATACGATATAAATCGGATAAATTTATTAGTTATATATATAATCGAAATTTTTATTATCAGACTAATTAAAAATTATCCGACTTACGTCATGTTTGATATCATTTTAATCGTACAAATCTCATTAATTCATTAAAATTACTTTCAAATCGATAAAAAAAAAAAAAAAATTTTTAGTTCTTATTTTTATAAGATGTTTAAATCCCCGATCTCATTCTCCGGGTCCGTTTATCTTTACGAGCTGTCTAGCATGATGGTCAAGTCTAACAAAGAAAGCGAGATCGCGAGTGAAGAGCGAGCGAGATGACCTATCATCAAAGAGTTCCGAAGACTCTCGCAATCGGCTTCCTCGCTTTCTCTATCCATTCATAATTCACGGGAATTTAAACATCTCATAAAATAAAAACTAAAACTTTTATTTCTTATTTTATCGATATAGAAATATTTTTAATGAATTATTGAACGATTAAAATGATATCAAACACGACGTTAATCGGATAATTTTTAATTGGTCTGATAATAAAAATTTATATATATATTAAACTGCATTTATCCGAATGATGCCGTATTTGATGTTGTTTTAATCGCAAAATTTTCATTATTCCATTAAATACTCGCGTACCTTTATAAATATATCTTAAAATAATTAACTTACGCTGGCAAGCGGCCGATGACAAATTATAAATAAGTTAATTATTTTAAGATATATTTTAAGGGTACGCAAGTAATTTTTAAATGGAATAATGAAAATTTTGCGATTAAAACAACATCCAAATACGGCATCATTCGGATAAATGCAGTTAAATATATATAATCAAATTTTTATTGTCAGACCAATTAAAAATTATCCTATTAACGTCGTGTTTGATATCATTTTAATCGCAATAATCTCAATAATTCATTAAAATTACTTTCCATATCGATAAAATAAGAAATAAAAGTTTTAGTTTTTATTTTTATGAGATGTTTAAATTCCCCGTGAATTGCGAATGGATAGAGAAAGCGAGGAAGCCGATTGCGAGAGTCTTCGGAACTCTTTGATGATAGGTCATCTCGCTCGCTCTTCACTCGCGATCTCGCTTTCTTTGTTAGACTTGACCGTCATGCTAGACAGCTCGTAAAGATAAGCGGACTCGAGAATGAGATCGAAGATTTAAACATCTTATAAAATAAAAACTAAAACTTTTATTTCTTATTTTATCGTTGAAATAATTTTAATGAATTAATAAGATTTGTGCGATTAAAATGATATCAAAATATGAAAAGTCGGATAAATTTTAATTAATCTGATAATAAAAATTTCGATTATATATTTAACTAATAAATTTAATAATTTATCCGATTTATCGTATATGATGTAATTTGAATGTCCCATTATTCCAATTTACTAAAATTTTAAAATAAAAAAATATGATCAATGCAATCAATATCAAAAATTTGTAAAGTGAAATAAATTATTATATTTTTTTAACATAAAAATCATTTAAAAATGATGCTTTCTATATATACACAACCCCCTACACACATATATCGTTTCATTCTCGCGTCATCTTATTATCTATTAAAATATAAACCCCAATTGCATAATTATTTTTAATAATAATGGTATATCGTATAAATAAGTATTTAATAATAATTATTTACTTACGGGGAAATTTTATAAGCGTGTACACGTTGTGTTTTCATAAAAATATAAGAAAAAAAAAAATGAAAATTCGAAAATCCCAATTGCAGCATGGACACGCAATAAAAACACGTGGCGAAAAGGGGGAGCCTATGGACACGACCAAGACATTATCGACAGTACGAAAAATGGGTGCGAAATAATTCCAACTTTGAGGGCGTTGCAGCCTCGGCAAAAAGCGCCGCGGTTGCCGCTCAGGTTTTCTCTGCTAAAGGCTTCCATTTAATCTATTTTCGTGAGCTATAGAAACAGATCTCTCTGTCACTGAGATACTCCTCTAATTCCTTTCACTAATTTTTAAATTAAAAAATAAAAACACAAATAAACGAAAATATACTGCGGATCAACTAGCAACACACGACTGTGCTGTGATTGGCTGATTCTTGCGACATGCTTGTCGCAGTCGCAAAAGTTGAAGTTGGTTCAACTCCGTGCGACAAAGTTCTTGCGACTGCGACACACTGCGGCAGCCTACAGCCTCGTCTGCAGTAGTCGCAAGCTTTGTCTCACAATAGTCGCACAGGCTGTGTCGCATGTCGTATGCGAATGTCGTAGGCTGCCGCAGTGTGTCGCAGTCGCAAGAACTCTTGTCGCACGGAGTTGAACCAACTTCAACTTTCTGCGACTGCGACAAGCATGTCGCAAGAAATCAGCCAATCACAGCACAGTCGCGTGTGTTGCTAGTTGATCCGCGGTATATTTTCGTTTTTATTTGTGTTTTTATTTTTTAATTTAAAAATTAGTGAACAGGAATTAGAGGAGTATCTCAGTGACAGAGAGATCTGTTTCTATTAGCTCACGAAAATAGACTAAATGGAAGCCTTTAGCATGCATTTTTTTTTGCATTACTTACTGGCCGCACCCACCATCTTCTATTATTTGATTCACTGAGCAAACGGGTATATAGGGATAATAAATTTAAAAAGTCCATGAGCAAAGTTGCAGAAAAATTAATAGTTGCTGCAGATCCATTGTAAACAATCCTTGCGACTATTGTAGACACTTGTCTAGCGACACATGCGACAAACTTTTTTGCGACACTACTACTTACGACATGCGACACACCTTTGCGACTATTGTAGACGAGGCTTAAAGCAAGATTGTGGACCAAGGGTTATGCTACGACCATTGTAGACCCAGCTTGAGGCATTAGCAGTCCATAGGTGTATAGTCGAAGGGTGTATATATATGTGTGTATATATATATTTTGCAAACTTGAACAATAATATTCACTTGCGAATTCTCGGCCCCTAAGATGTTCACGTAAAACGACACACATTATTTTTCTTATGATATTACGAAATAAATGCAGAGAATCTTGTCAAATATAACAAGCGAGTCGTCGCGAATGCCCGATTCATCGCGCAATAAAGATGCTCGCTCCGAAAACTTTGATAAAGCTACTGGATCTTCTCGACGAAGAAAATTTGGATACCACCTTGGAAAGTCTCTGTAATCAGCTGCACCAAAGCTTTTCTAAGGAGAATCGTTTTAAGGTGGGAACAATATTATTGCTACAGCTGCAACACATTGATTTGCTGCCAAAACAAGTTCAACGTATCATAGCGTTAACACTGCTGTTTGATCTATATAAAGGAGAACCATTAGCTTCCACACCTTTTGCCAGTGTATTCGTGCAGATTCTAAAACAAGAAAGCACTAATAATGAAAATTCCAAACTGGCCAATCACACGGGTCACATACCACTTCTGTCTCAATGCGAGAAGAATTTGTTGGTCAATTTACTGGGATACAATCATAAGGACATTATGAAGAAAACACCTCATCAGATTATGGACGAATTTTCTTTTGTCTCTGCGTCATCTATTGATTTAACTAATTTACAGTTGCAATTAGCGGAACATCAATCCGAATTACCCTCTGTCAGCAAATGTGGAAATCCTGTTATTCTGCCTGATATGGATCATTCTAAAGAGACAGAATTCGACGAGACTACTGTGAGAAACATAACGGAAACCCTTATTGTTGGTGACCCACCTTTATGCAAACAAAGTTATCATCCTGAATTTCTCAGGCTGGTGCCACCTCTTTATCATTCTATTAATGAAATAGCTTGGTTTAATGTCACAGAACCGACGCAGTTTACAATTGAATACGATGCTAGCATGTGTGTGTCAAATTGCGCTGGTGCGGAAGCTCGTAAATTAATGGGGAAGGCTTTTAAAGGTGTGCTAACTCTGCCGCAGCAGCAGCATTTGGTCAATGAATTGGAGAATGATCCGAAACTCGTCTATCACATCGGACTTACACCTTGTAAATTACCAGATTTAGTTGAGAATAATCCTCTAATTGCCATTGAGGTTTTATTAAAGCTGATGCAATCTAGCCAAATCACTGAATACTTCAGTGTATTAGTAAACATGGAAATGTCCCTTCATTCTATGGAAGTCGTGAATAGATTAACCACTACTGTGGATCTACCAACAGAATTTGTACATTTATATGTCAGCAATTGTATATCCACTTGTGAAACTATTAAGGATCGCTATATGCAAAGCCGGCTTGTGCGACTCGTTTGTGTGTTTCTGCAATCCTTAATAAGGAACAAAATCATCAATGTGCAGGAACTATTTATTGAAGTCCAAGCATTTTGTATTGAATTTAGTCGAATTAGAGAAGCTGCTGCATTATTTCGACTCCTGAAACAACTTGAATCTGGTGATACTGGTGGACTTAATGCTTCATCTACAAAAAATAAAATTGATATCTATTGAAAAAAATAAAATATGCGATAAAAACCATATAGCTTTTTAATAGATGTACACTTCCAACAGATATTATTGTCTAATTATATATTTATATCATGTTATATTTATATATTCTTTTACTTGTCATAATTAGATTGGGTATAAAATATGAATTATATCAAGAGAAACATTTAAATTTAACAAATATCTTTTTAAATTTATGTTTCTATCTAAAGAATTATATTCTTAAGATATATGTATATATCGAATGTTTCACAAAATTTATATAAAAAAATAAAAATGTAAATATCATATGCCCATAAATAGATTAAATTATATATATATGAAACATACACACACATTGGAAATAATATATTTTAATATAAAATATTTTTTAACATGTTTGTGTAATTTACTATATTTCTGTGTTCATAATACACATACTATCATATAATAAATAAATAAATGCCTTGCTCATGTAAATAATGATAATTTATTTAAAAGTTAAAAAAATTTTGTTTACACATTTGTGTCTATCATATCTTTTACAAAAACAGAAGATTACAATAATAAATATTGCAATCAATACAATTTTGCACATTCCATATATATTCATATAAATATCTTACATATTAATATATATACAATTCATAATAATGATTGATTTGCTTCTAAAATATATATTTAGTTTGCATTGTAGAAAAAAAGTACATAGATAAATTTATATCTATGTATAAATATATATATGCTCAAGTTTTATATAATAAATTATAATTACAAACATCTATAATCTGTTCTATAATTAGATTGATATAATTACTATAGATATTTATAATTATATATCAATTAATTTGAATGAAAATCAAGTTTTATGAATGAAATTAGATTATAATTTTGCTCAAGGCATTTGCATATTGATTTAACTAATAATTTTATTTATTATCCAAAATATCTCATCAATTTTACTTTTATCTTTTCATAAATGTGATGAGCACATACTACAATAAGAGATAAAAAATGTTACATTCTATCTATTTTCGAAAGACGTACTTTTTTTACTAAAAGAACCCCTCAAGAGTAATATACTTAATTCACTACTTTTATTTCTTGCTTAGTCTTGTAATAATTCAGTCATTATATTAAACATTCCAATATATTTCTTTATCTTATTTCACTGTACTCTTCCTATTTCGATACATCGATTTTGATTATATATTATATATGCTCTTTTTCATAGAGATTTTTTTCGATTCTTTTTTAAGATTCGCGTGCATTGTGATACTATATATTTTCCATAAATCCATATTTCAAAACACAATCATTGATTTTTTGCACTCCACAACAATGTTATATATCATAGAATTTACTTAGAGTTAGCATTTATCAAAAATAAATACATCTTTCAAAAATAGACAAAATTTCGTAGCCCTTCAGAATTAAACATTTCACAGTTTATACATGCAACTAATTATACTATATACATGCAAATAATTATAATATGTATAATTGCTATAATTGCTATAGTCATAATAAATATATAGACATATGTGCATGTGTGTGTGTGTGTGTGTGTGTGTGTATATATATATATATATATATATATATATATATATACACATACATACACACACTATAATTATAGTTACACTATAAATATAATTACTATTAATATAAATTAAAATAAAGTGGTAGTATTACATAATAAAATCGTTATCAAAGTATTTCATCATTTATTTCATCTGGAAATTGATGTATACTTCTTATCAATAATCATATATTTACATAAAAAAAACATACATATACATACATACATACATATATATATATATATATATATATATATATATATATATATATATACACACATAATGCTTTACATTACTCATGATGATTAATATGGTTTTTACACATAATTGATTTCTATACATTTCTCCATTAAAAGTAGATGGTATTTTATCTTCTACATTAAATCTGCTAAAAGCAGTGACAGTGTAAAGAAATGATGTGAGTTGAATGGAGCTAGGAAAATATACAAATTTCATACTGTGTAACAAATCACATACTATGTGACAAAACGCATAAATGTGCATACAAAATAGAAAAATGAAAATCTGTATAAAATCTGTAAAAGTATCCATACTCTATTAATGACATTTGTATGTGTTGATATTTTAGTTTTTAATGAATACAATATCAACATAAAGATATATACTGTGAATGCAGTACAGGATTGTTATAGACAATTGATACAGAATAGAATCACTTATATTTATCCTACAATTTAGAAAATAACATTTCCGCTATTTCAATTGCACTGCATAATACAACAATTGTTTATTTCTTTTTTACACTCTTAACTTTCACTATGTTCTTTGCAGTCTTTCCTTTAGTTATGATGGATTTCCCCTTCATTTTAACATCACTCTTGGACACTTTTTTCATTTTTACGCTTTTAACGCCAATTTTGTTGTCTTTTGTTTTAACTTTGGTAGTAAATGGTATGGTGACACCGGGTCTCATGCAATTAGACCCGGTTGGTTTATACTAGGCCGTTACTTTAACTTTTTTCTTTCGTTTTTTCTTCTTTTTGTCATGAAGAAGTTCCTGTTTTTTCGCTATACAAAATCGACAGTACCAATCCTCATCATCAGCTGGTGGAACCTGCATTCCAACGCATACCCTGCAATATCAAAATATTTTTAATTTAGTGTGTGCGTGCGTGTGTGTTACATTATACAGGGTGGACCAAAAGTCTGGATACAGTCGAATATAATATTTAATTGTTAATTGCAAATTACATATTTTTTCTTCGAAACAATTATGTGTTTTCTTTACACCAATTGATTCCTTTCATTATTTTATACATAAAAGTATTAAGATAAGATAATCGAAAAATGAATATTTTACTAGATATTTTATGATTTATGTAGAATTAAGAAATGATTTCAAGCCTTATAATTCAAAAAGTACTTGAGGGAAAAATAATTTATCATAGTGTTTTGGAAAGCTCTCAAGGTAAGCTACAAGAATATGTAATGAAAAATACAGGATTCCATTTAAAAAATTCAAGTTGACCTTGCCCTGACTTTGGCGACGCCACTCAATGTCAAATGGATATCATAGTTAAATACATCTTTTTAATCCTTACAACTTTTGTCTAAAGCATTTTGTTCTAAAAAATGCATTCTATACGAGATATTCGACTGTATCTAGACTTTTGGTCCACCCTGTATATTTTTACTAATATATTAAATATTCCTTTCAATTTAATATATTAAAAATACATTTGAATCTTATTATTCAAATAAATTTTTTATCTATTGAAATATTTATTAAATTATTTATCTTGAAAAACTTTTATAAACAGGGTGTCCCAGGCCACTCATACACCCCTTTTAAAATGAAAATAAATTTTATCAAAAATCACGAACAATTTTTAAGTAAATCGGGTACGCTCTATTAAATGGTGATATTTTCAACATTTTATTCCGACCGGAAATATGTCATCCAAATCGGATTGAATTTTTTTTAGGGAAACATGTACTTTTTATTACAGATTCGAATTGTACGTGAAAAAATAAGGAATTTTTGTAACAAACGTTTTTTCTGAAAGTGTCTCTATCAATCCTAAAATTGAAGTTCATTATTTCATCACAGTTACTTTCAAGGTCAATTTTAAGAGTGACAGAGGCACTTTCAGAAAAAAACGTTTGATACAAAAATTTCTTATTTTTTCACGTACAATTCAAATCTGTAATAAAAAGTACCATGTTCCCTTAAAAAATTCAACTTCCGATCCGGATGACGTATTTCCGGTCAGAATCAAAAGTTGAAAATATTACCATTTGATAGAGCGTATCCGATTTACTTAAAAATTGTTCGCGATTTTTGATAAAAGACATTTATTTTCATTTTAAAAAGGGTGATCGAGAGGGACACCGAGTGGTCTGAGACACCCTGTATATGTTATTTTTCTCGCTCCCTTTTTTTTTCTATTCCCTCCCCCCCTCTCTACTTTTTTCTAAGAAAAAAAATAAAGTTTCCAAATATAAGCTTAATGATTTTATCTTTAATTGAAATTTAATTTTAAATTAAATTGAAATTTAATTTAATTTTAATTTACGGCATATAATCCAACCAGTTATTTACCAATGATACCATGCGTCACAATCATCACAGCCGATCATTGGGGAGCCATCATCCTGGTTGCCGCATGCAGGACATATCCATACTTGACGACCACCTCGATCCTGTAACACTCATCTCAAGATAAACAGAACAGAAACTTGACGAGTTTTTGTCTAACCCAACCCATCTTTTTCATGAATTTATTCTAGAGACTCGCTCTAGAATAGAAAATTGTTCAAATACATTCGCCAACATTGGATTGATTGTTCAAATATATATTTTGATAAAATATGTTAAAATTGCATAATAATGTACTCGTTTTGACTTTGTAAGGAAATGTAATCAATGAACTTCATATCAATATATGTATCTTGTTAAATTGTCTATAAATAATTGTCTCATTCATTAAAAAAATATACTTAAAATAATAATAAGATATTATATAATGTCTTAAAATACATTTCCATACTATTTCAAAATTTCTTGAGTCTTAAATAATATGGGGACTGATGTACTTCAATGAAATGATTTATAATGGCACATGAGGAGATGAACTTGTCTCTTCTTTCTTTAATATTCAACATGCATATGTATATATTCTTTAAATCATATTCTAGCTTTTTATGTGTAAAACAATCCTATTTAAAAGAGTTAACAAGAAAGAAATATTTCAATATTTATATTTTTGCATTATATTATATCATATGATGTTGCATCATGTTGAGCGTATTATAAAGTATGAAAATTAATTGTTCATAGCTTCGGCGAACAGAAAATGCCTTGCAACATTCTTTGAAAGGGGTATAAAGCGTACTCACCACAGTAGTGGCTGGTGTTGTAGGCAACATGTTCCTGCCATTTTCTTTGTCTTCTTTAGCATCGTCCTTTTTAGTAATTGGATCTGCTTTCACCTCTGTACCGTTAAAACCGTCAGTTATATTCCTAACGGGTCTTTCATGCTAAATTCTTTTATGGAACGTGCAAATCTCATGCAACGGTTTAATTTTATACTTTCTGCTGTTTTTATTAATATCTCTAATAAGCCATGTAAATATATACAGGGTGTTTCATTTTAATTTCCCCAGGCAAATATTTCGGAAAATAATGAAAAATCGAAAAAATGTTTCAGACAAAAGTTGTATGGTTTCTAGGGGACATAAGATGGTGCCATTAGTTTGACCTTGAAGAGTGATATGAAGGTTACGTGAAGATCATTTCTTAAATGGAACATTCTATATATTTTTGCATATTCTTGTAGCTTATCGAGAGTAGCTCTCGAGAGCTTTCCAAAATACTATAAATAAACATTTTTTCATCAAGTACTTTTTGAGTTATGAGATCTGAAATTTCTTAATTTTACATAAAATATCTTGTAAAATATTCATTTTTCGATTATCTTACCTTAATATTTTTATATACAAAATAATGAGAGGAATCAATTGGTGTAAAGAAAACACATAATTTAAAAAAAATATATCTAATTTGCAATTAACAATTACATATTTTTTCTTAAAAATAACTATGTTTTTCCTTTACATCAATTGATTCCTTTCATTATTTTATACATAAAAGTATTAAGGTAAGATAATCGAAAAATGTATATTTTACTAGATATTTTATAGTTTATGTAAAATTAAGAAATGATTTCAAGCCTCCATAATTCAAAAAGTACTTGAAAAAATATTCATTTATAGTGGAAAACTCTCGAGATAAGCTACAAGAATATGCAAAAATATATAGGATGTTCCATTTAGAAATTCAAAATGACCTTCTCGTAACCGTCATGTAACTCTTCAAGGTCAAACTAATGGCATTATCTTATGTCTTCCTAGAAACCATACAACTTTTGTCTGAAACATTTTTTTTATTTTTCATTATTTTCCGAAATATTTGCCTGGGGAAATTAAAATGAAATACCCATATATATATATATATATATATATATATATATATATATATATATTAAGACGTCCCTTATTTATACATGATAAAAAAAATTCTACATTTTTCCATCTGACTTCTTATAAAGTTTACAATTGGTATAAAAATCATACAAGAAAATGACATTAAAAAATTTCAGTCTTGAGATTAATTCCATCCTGACAAGGCTTTGATAAAGAATAAAACGTAATTTAAAAAAAAAAAAAAAAAAAAAAAAACGGTAGGTATAATATTTTCTAACATTAAATGACTTATATATACATTTATAACATATCTGATATAATAAGACGAGAAAAATTTGAAACATTACATTTTAAAAATCAAAAATGCTAAAAGATAACTAATAAAGTTATTGTATAATAAGAAGTACAGAAGTAAGGTTAAATTATAATGAGATAAATGATTATTTTATATTATTATTCTAAATAATAATAATTTAAAATATCTAAATTAAAGTAAAAAATATATACACTTTAATGAATCAGAAATATAAATTTAATTTCTAAAATTAATAATATTGCGTTTTTAAAGTATCCTTTTTGAAATTCGAATAGAAACGTCTGTATTCTTGCACACAATGCAGAAAAATTTTCTGTTGTTTTGCATTTCTTATAACATATTTATTACCCTTTCGGCAATATAATTTACTATTTTTAGGATTTTATAATTTTTTTCATTTAGATAACATTCGTCTTATGTTATTAGATCTTAAGTCAAAAAGTCAAATTCAAAATATTGTTTTTAAATCATAAAAACAATTTTAAGTTATGTGAAATGAACATATAGTTTTTCTTAAAAATGTAAGAAGTAATCAACTAAATGACTTGGTATTTGTAAAAAGCAACTAGATTAGTTAATTGTTGCTAAGAATCCAATGTGAATAAATAGTAAATTTAAAACTGAGAAACTGAAACATATTTAAAATGGTCAATATTTTTTAGTAGAATCATGAAACACTATTTAGGATAAATAAATAATATCATTTTGGAGTGATTTTATATCAAGTTTTTTTTTGTTTTAATCAGTATGGTGCCATTAAAAAACGTAAAAGCTATATCTTTGTATCTTCGAATAAATACCAAAGATGACTGCATAATTTTTTTATTGCCTTTGAAGTATCTGAATTGATATCTGAATTGATATTTGATTCGTATTATAATTTTAAGGTAAAATAACATATGTCAAGGTCAAGACGATTCGATCCTGGTGTATTTTTTAAAGTTTTACCATATTTTGTTGTATAATGCAGCAACAAAATCAAAAGTTATATTTTACAGATTTTCATATTATACTATTAACATGAGATTAAATTTTTTTTAATAAATTTTGATTTTTTTTTTCTTATATTTTTTATATTTCTATTTCATTCAATAAATATGAGTGCGATCTGATCAGTCAGGGACTCAACATTGATGAATTTCATGATATATTTAAAGTTGTTATAAAGTTTATGTACATCAATTTATCAGGATAAAACATAAGTTTTACAAACTTATAATTAATTTTTTACTTTTATAGAATAATTTTTAATTGAGAAATTATGAAAATAATGAAAATATGGGAAATTATGAAAATAAATTTAATAATACCTTTTACTTAAACAGTCTATTTTGAAAATATTAATGCTTGTTGACACGGATTAAAAATAAATAAAAAAATTTTTTAAATAGAACTTATTTTTATCCATTTTAAATAGAAACCTTTTTAAAAAGTGACAGTAGAAAAGTTTTAAAATTAGTAAATAAGGGACATCCTAATATATATATTTGATAAAATAAAGAAATAAAATCTTTCTTATCGTTATATTTTAAGTAAAATTCTTATAATAAAATTTAAAAATAAAAAATATACCAAAAAATGATATTAGTTAATTATTTGCTTTCTAATTAATAAAAAATGCATGCTCTTATAACTATTAATTAATTAGACAAACGGCAAATTCAGAGGTAACATACAAAATCTAATAGTATTTCATAAATATTTTTAGAGAGAAGAATATATACGTATGCACTAAAGCAACTACATTTGTTAAATAGAAAAGAGAAATTAATGTAAATTGTGTATGGGTGTGTGTGTGTGTGTGTGTGTGTGTGTGTGTGTGTGTGTGTGTGTGTGTGTGTGTGCGTGTGCGTGTGAAACCTGGGCACGTATTATTAATTAATATATACATATAACGTAGATATATTATAAAAAAGTTACTTCCTTTTTGCAACAATGTAAAAAAATATTAAAGATAAACTATTACGTTATTAATTATTAAACTATATATATCATTAATAATAACTAATTAATTAATATATTATATATTGTTAATGCTACAGAGAACATAAAAGCTAGATAGAACTTATATATTGATGTGCCAAATAAGTGGCGTAAAAATATGATGTGACAATTTAGTTATACACATACATACATTATCCTTTACATTAGAGATTAGGATAAATGATATATTTTATATATGTGATATCAATTATGATATACAGGGTGGACCATTTTGACCTTTAATAGAGAATAACTCAACCGGTAAGCAAAATAATAAAAAAAGTTTTATACAAAAGTTTTTTGACTATGAGGGGGACATAAGATGGTGTCATTGATTTAACCCTGTGTAATCATTTGAAGGTCACGTAAAGGTTACCTTCAATTTTTTAAATGGAACCTGCTATTTTTCATTACATATTTTTACAGTTTATCTCGAGAGCTTTCCAAAACACTATAATTAAATGTTTTTCATTAAGTACTTTTCGAATTATAAGGCTTGAAATAATATCTTAATTTTACATAAACCATAAAATATCTAGTAAAATATTCATTTTTCGATTATCTTACCTTAATTCTTTTATGTACAAAATAATGGAAGGAATCAATTGGTGTAAAGAAAAAACATAGTTGTTTCGAAGAAGAAATATGTAATTTGCAATTAACAATTACATATTTTTTCTTCGAAACAACTATATTTTTCTTTACGCCCAATTGATTCCTCTCATTATTTTGTACATAAAAATATTAAGCAAGATAATCGAAAAATGAATATTTTACTAGATATTTTATGGTTTATGTAAAATTAAGATATTATTTCAAGCCTTATAACTCGAAAAGTATTTAATGAAAAAACACTTTATTATAGAGCTTTGAAAAGCTCTTGGGATAAGCTATAAGAATATGTAATGAAAAAATAACAGGTTCCATTTAAAAAATTGAAGGTAACCTTTACGTGACCTTCAAATGATTACACAAGGTCAAATCAATATCTTATATCCCCCTCCTCATAGTCAAAAAACTTTTGTATAAAACTTTTTTTATTATTTCGCTTACCGGTCGAGTTATTCTCCATTAAAGGTTAAAATGGTCCATCCTGTATATATATTTATAGTAATATCTCTATAAACTCTGCATTTTTCTTTTATAATATAAATAAATATTTGTTTATTAAATTAATTAGATTATTTGTTATTTTATAAAATATTAATCATTTAAATTTGTAATAATAAGAAGAGACAAGTATAATTCATTATATGTTATACATGAGCGCCATATTTTAAAGTGTTAATGTAATAAATAAATGTGATAAAATGACGAGAGGACCAATGTTTTCTTATTCTTAAAATGTATATATAAATTAGTTCTAATTCTTAAAATGTTTATATAAATTAGTTTTCTAATTCAATATTACTAAGTCAATAAAGAACTGTTTATATTTGCGAAGAAGAAATATTTATTTGCAAATGAAGAAATGCTTACATTTGCATATGTGAAGCAATTAACTCTATAAATAGCAAACTCAAAAGATTCAGCGTGCCGTTCAGAAAAGATTTATATATATTTAAAATATCCCAAAATATAACAAATCGAATAAAACAAATAAAAGGAGACCATCCTTGCTTAAAAAGCATAATGGAAATGATATAATTTTGTTTCTTAAATCAATGAATATGACAGTCAAATTCTTATCTGTAAGTAATAAGAATTCATTTCAAAAGAATTAAAATGAGTGAGAGAGTAACGAAAAGAGAGGAGTGAGAGAGAAGAAAGAGAAGGAAGAGAGAAGAGAGAGGAAAAAGAAGAGAGAGGAAGAAAGAAGGTGGATGAGGAGGAGGGGAAAGGAAGAGAAGGAAAAGAGGGGGTTTTTAAATATAGGTAATGAAAATTTTGTTTCACATATTTATTTATTATATTCTATTTTTATTTTTTAAGAGAAAAAATATCTCAAAGTAAAATACTTCAGAAATGCTAAATGTAATATGGTAAAATTACAATATAACAGAAAATTAATAAAGATATTAAATTTTCTTATTGAAAAAAATGTGAAATTTTACTAGATGTGCATTTACAAGCATTTTTTAGTTATAAAAATATTTAATAATAAACTTCCTCCTTTGAAAATGTTACTAATAGTCAAGAATTAACTTTTTAAAGTAGAACGCGAAATTTAATATCACATTTCTTATTTATTATCAGATAATATAGCACGTTCCTAAATTCACTCAATCATTATATATCGAAATCTTTTCAAGAAAGTGTGTTTTTTTGACATTAAATATAATATTTTATATTTATATAATATTTTATATAATATTTTATATTAAAATATTTTCATTAAAAATAGATATCAATTTTACAATGTTGCATACATCCTTCCTAAAAAAGTTATTTAGAAATCATAAAAATAATATTGAAAATTACTACTCTTCTATTTTATAAGATATCCTTTTAATTACAAAAATTTATTATAATCTGATAAAAAAACTGTAATTATTATTTTAATGTTTTACTTGCTATATTAGATGTAGCATTTCTGAGCTGTTTTATTTTAAGATGTTTTCTTATGACTTTAGAAATATTTTATTTGAAATTATAAGAATAAATAAATAAAAATAAATAAATAATTGAAAATGTGTGTTATTATTACTAATCATATTATATAGAGTGTTTGATAAAGATTGAATCAACGTTCGTGAAAAGGTAGAGCGCAGTAAACTGAACAGAAAATTTCTTTATCATTTTGTAATTTTTGCAATAATTATTAAAATATTAATTAAAAAGCTAGTGACTGAGCTAGATGTTTCATAGCTAGATCATGAGATGTGCGCTCTAGATGTTGCACGACAACGAAAAGACAAGAGTCAAATAACGCAAATTTAAGGCCAAATTTTTCATTGACATGTGACGTTCGCCGCACATCTAGAATACACATCTCATTGTCAGTTAATCTAATCGTATGAAACACGCGCTTATTCGCCAGTTGCTTTTAATTATTATTTCAATAATTATTACGAAAATTGCAAAAAGAATTTTTCTGTTTAGTTTATTATGATCTATCCCTACAAGTGTCTAATTTTTATCAAACATATTATCATTGAAGAAGACTTAGTTAATATTTTTTAAACGAATACAAAAATACTGTCATTATATTCAGTGATTCTAAAAAAAATATTACTCGTGTATTATACAAAGGGTTTCAAATCATCCGTGTCACACACGCACACGCACACACACACGCGCAAACGCACACACACGCACGCACACACACGCACACACACACACACACACACACACACACACACACACACACACACACACACGCACACGCACACACGCACGCGCACACACACACACACACACACTCTCTCTCTCTCTCTCCCCTATTTAAAAATTAGGAAAATAGTTATTTTGAAATAAAAAAAATATCTATTTTTTTATACAGGGTGTCCCAAAAGTCCCAGACCAATCGAATATTTCATAAATTATGCACTTTAGACAGAAATGTTTCAGACAAAAGTTGAATGGCTTGAAGGGGACCATAAGGTGGTGTCATTAATTTGATCTTAAAGAGTCACCTGAAGGTCACTTCCAACTTTTTGGAAATCGGATACCTTATATGTTTTTGCATATTCTTGTAGCTCATCTCGAGAACTTTCTAAAACACTATAATTAAGTTAGTTTTCATTAAATATTTTTCGAGTTATGAGGCTTGAAATCATTTCTTAATTTTATATAAACCGTAAAATATCTTGTAAAATATTCATTTTTCGATTATCTTACTTTAATACCTTTATGTACAAAATAATGAGAGGAATCAATGATGAAAAGAAAACACATAATTGTTTCGGAAAAAAAAAAAATATAATTTGCAATTAACAATTACATTTTTTTTTTCGAAACAGTTATGTGTTTTCTTTACATTAATTGATTCCTCTCATTATTTTGTACATAAAAGATTAAGGTAAGATAATCGACAAATGAATATTTTACTAGATATTTTATGATTTATATAAAATTAAGAAATGATTTCAAGTCTCATAACTCGGAAATTAAGAAATGATTTCAAGTCTCATAACTCGGAAAGTACTTAATGGAAACTAACTTAATTATAGTGTTTTGGAAAGCTCTCGAGATGAATTCCAAGAATATGCAAAAGCATATAGGGTATCCCATTTAAAAAGTTGGAACTGACTTTCACGTGACCTTCAGGTGATTCTTTAAAATCAAATTAATGACATCATTTATGGCCCTCTTCAAGCCATTCAACTTTTGTCTGAAACATTTCTTTCTAAAGTGTATAATTTATGAAATATTTGATTAATCTGGGATTTTTTAGACACCCTGTATATTGTGTGTGTGTGTGTGTGTATATATATATATATATATATATATATATATATATATATACACAGGGTGGACCAATAATCTATCCACCTGGAATATCTCCGTTATTTTTAGAGATACAAAAATTTTGTATTTATAAAAGTTGTACGGTATCAAGAGGGCCGTAATATGCTACTAATAATTTTTTGTAGGCGGAGGCGCTCCAGAGATTTCAAGGTCATCTCCAATGTTTTAAATGGAACCCCCCATTTTTTATTATAGTTTTCTATTCTTATAGTTTATCTCGAGAGCTTTCCAAAACACTATAATAAAGTATTTCTTCATTGAGTACTTTTTGAGTTATGAGGGTTGAAATCATTTCTTAATTTTACATAAACCATAAAATATCTTGTAAAATATTCATTTTTCGATTATCTTACCTTAATGCTTTTATGTACAAAATAATTAGATGAATCAATTGATGTAAAGAAAACATACAGTTGTTTTAAGAAAAAATATGAAATTGTTAATTGCAAATTACATATTTTTTTTTAAAAAACAACTATTTTTTCTTTACACCAATTGATTTCTCTTATTATTTTGTATATAAAAGTATTGAAGTAAAATAATCGAAAAATGAGTACTTTATAAGATATTTTATGTAAAATTAAGAAATGATTTCAAGTCCTATAACTCAAAAAGTACTTCATGGAAAAATAATTTATTATAGTGTTTTGAAAAGCTCTCGAGATAAGCTACAAAAAAAAGCAATAAAAAATAGTAGGTTCCATTTAAGAAACTGAAGGTGACCTTTATGTGACCTTCAAATGACTATTCAAGGTCAAATTTTTGCCACTATCTTCTGTCCCCCTCGAAGTCAAGCAAATTTTATTTGAAATATTTTGTTGTACATTCAAAAATAAAAAAAGTTAGTGGGGTGGATAATTTAAAATGGCTCATCCTGTATATATACAGGGTGTCCCATTTTAAATTACGCACCTAAATATCTCGTCGGGGGAGTCCCAAATCAAAAAATGACCTTGGAAAAAGTTGTTAGGTTCGGAGCCATAAGATGGTACCATTAGTTTGACTTTAAAGAGTCATTTCAAGGTCACGTGAAGGCCACCTCAATTTTTTAAATGGCCTATTTTTTATTACATATTCTTGTAGCTGAGAGCTTTCCAAAACACTATAATTAAATGTTTTTCCCTTAAGTACTTTTCGAGTATAAGGCTTGAAATAATATCTTAATTTTACATAAACGATAAAATATCTAATAAAATATTCATTTTTCGATTATCTTACCTTAATACTTTTATGTGTGTACAAAATAATGGGAAGAATCAATTGGTGTAAAGAAAAAACATAATGTTTCGAATAAAAAATATGTAATTTGCAATTAACAATTACATATTTTTTCTTATAAAAAATAGGGGGTGCCTTCACGTGATCTTCAAGTGAGTCTTCAAGGTCAAACCAATGGTACCATCTTGGCTCCCTCCGAACTCAACAACTTTTTCGAAGGTCATTTTTTGATTTGGGATTCCCCCGACGAGATATTTAAGTGCGTAATTTAAAATAGGACACCCTGTATATAAACAAATCGTCATGCTCTATCAAATGTGATATTTTTAACTTCTGATTCCGGCCAGAAATGAGTGATTAAGACTGGAAATAATTTTTTTTTAATGGAACTCTATTTTGTTTATGTAAATTGATTCTTTACAATATTCCACACACACACACACATATATATATATATATATATATATATATTTTTTTTTTAAATAATAAGAATAGCCAAAAATTGAATAATTTATGAGGTATTTTATATTTTAAGAATTGATATATATATAATTTTGTATAAAGTATAAAATATCTTGTAAATATTTATTTTTCGATTATCTTACCTCAATTCTTTTATGTATAGACTAATGAGAGGGATCAATTGATAAAGAAACACATTGTTATTTAAGAAAGATATGTAATTTGCTCGTTGTAAATTCGTATCTTTTCTTAAGAATAATTATGTGTTTTCTTTATGCTAATTGATTCCTCTCATATATATTGTGTATAAAAATATTGAAATAAAATAATCGAAAAATAAATATTTTATGAGGCATATTAAAGTTTATGTAAAATTATACATATGTCTATTTAAAATGTAAAATATCTCGTAAACTATTCAATTTTTTAAACTATTCTTATTACTGTTTATATGAAATATTGGAAAGAATCAATTTGTACATAAACAAATTGTATATAGACAAATTAGTGTAGTTTAAAAAAAAATTATTTCCAGTTTTAATCACATTTCCTGCCAGAATCGGAAGTTGAAAATATCATATTCGATAGAACATAACCAATTAATATAAAATATTTTTTTTTATTTCAAAACAACTACTTCCCTAGTTTTTAAATAGATGACATGGGTGACTGGGATACTCTGTATATGTGTATTATAAAAAACAATATATAAAACCTAAATTTTATATATATATATATATATATATATATATATATATATATACAGGGATGGGAAAGTTACTTTTTAAAAGTAACTAGTTATCGTCACTCGTTACCGAGTAAAAAAGATACATTATTAGTTACTTATTTTTAAAAGTAATTAGTTACTGTTACCGTTACTTCAAAAATAACGATTCGTTACTTTTTTTATTATTTTTAATGAAGAAACAAAACTAAAACTAACCTATAAAAAATTTAATTTGATAATATTTTTTTATTAAAATATTAATAAAAGTAACACATTTTTTATTTTAAATTTGAAACTGTAAAAAATTTAAAGAGATAAAGGGCTTAACATGTAATTTCACATATAAATAAAAAAATTTTAAATTCCATTAAATTTATGAATCAGCTAAATTTACATTCTTTTTATCGCGCTCTCGCTATTACATCAAACTTAAAAGCTGGTCAATCACATCCATTCCTCAGAAGAATAACAAAATGGAATAACTGTGAATGATGTCATTAATCGCTCTCAGAGCAATAAATTTCATTCGAAGTATTATTCGAATTTATTATATGAATGTCGATAACTAAAAATTGAATATGATGAAAACACGATGTCATAAGTATTTTCAAAACATGAAAAGTAATGATATAGTTATTGAATGAAAATAGTTGTTAAATTCGTTATCGTTACTAAAAAAATGTAACTACATTATCGTTACAGTTACAGAAAAAAATGTAACGCCGTTACCAATCCGTTATCAAAAAAAGTAACTATAACAGTAACAGCATTACAAGTAACGCATTACTTCCCAATCCTGATATAAAATATAAATTATATCTCTATATAGTCTGTAAAAAATTGAATTAGTTCTGTTAATTGTATTTTTAATTATATTAATTATATTTTCTGATCAATTCAAAAACTATTTTTTCTGAGTAAAAATATCGAGCCATCAATAATTTCAAGTTACAAAAAAATGATAAAAAAAGAAGTTTACAAAATGTTAAAAAAAAAAAAGTTTTTTCACGAACTTCCCTTCTACTTTTTTGTGAATCTAATAAATTTCAAATAAAAATTATTTTATATAATTTTACATAATATATTTATTATATTTTACATAATATAAATTTTAATTTGAGGAGAATGATAATGCTTGTGTGATATTTATATCGTTAAATGGAAAGCATCGTATAAAAGGACTCAAAAGTTTAATTTCCCTCTTCCCTCTCTGCTCACACAAGCACACATATGCTAGGATGTCCAGTAATTACCGCAACATTTTTCGTATGTAGATAGAGGATTTTAAACTGAGTGGAAAAATTCGCTACTATTTTGTGATTTTCACAATGATAAAAAGTTAATTAAAAAAGATCAATTAATTTGCACGAATACTAACATGCAGTTAGAAAATGCAACTCATTGTAATCAGAATTCGCCACCCAAGATTAAATCAATGATACCTTCTTACGTCCTCCTCCAAACTATACAACATTTGTTGAAACATTTTTTTCGCATCTATCATAGTTTTCGAAATCTTAATGCATTATTTAAAATAGGACACTATATATATATATATATATATATATATACAGGGTGGACCAAAAGTCTGGATACTGTCGAATATCTCGTATAGAATGCATTTTAGAACAAAATGTTTTAGACAAAAGTTGTAAGGATTAAAAAATGTATTTAACTGTAATATCGATTTGACATTGAGTTGTGTCGCCAAGGTCAGGGCAAGATTGACTTGAATTTTTTAAATGGAATCCCCTATTTTTCATTGCACATTCTTGTAGCTTACCTCGAGAGCTTTCCAAAACACTATAATAAAATATTTTTCCCTCGAGCACTTTTTGAGTTATATGGCTTGAAATCATTTCTTAATTTTACATAAATCATAAAATATTTTGTAAAATATTCATTTTTCGATTATCTTACATAAATACTTTTATGTACAAAATAGTGAAAGGAATCAATTGGTGTAAAGAAAAACACAGTTATTTCGAAGAAAAAATATGTAATTTGCAATTAACAATTAAATATTTTTTCTTAAAAGTAACTATGTGTTTTCTTTACACCAATTGATTCTTCTCATTATTTTGTACATAAAAGTATTTAGGTAAAATAATTGAAAAATGAATATTTTACAAGATATTTTATACTTTATGTAAAATTAAGGAATGATTTCAAGCCTTATACTCACAAAGTACTTGAGGGAAAATAATTTATTATAGTGTTTTGAAAGCTCGAGAAGCTGAAAGAATATGCAATGAAAATAGAGGTTCCATTAAAAAAATTCAAGTTGACCTCGCCCTGACCTTGGCGATGCCACTCAATGTCAAATGGATATTACAGTTAAATCTTATTAATTCTTACAACTATTATCTAAAGCATTTTGTTCTAAAATGCATTCTATACGAGATATTCGATTGTATCCAGACTTTTGTTCACCTATATATATATATATATATATATATATATACAGGGTGTCCCATTTTAAATAATCCAGTCAAATATCTCGAAAACCAAGCCCGGGAGGGAAAAATGTTTCAGACAAAAGTTGTTTGGTTTCGAGGGGGATATAAGATGGTGCCATTGGTTCGACATTGAAGAGTCATTTGAAGGTCACGTGAAGGCCACCTCAATTTTTTTAAACTGCACCCCTTACTTTTTATTACATATTCTTGTAGCTGACTTCGAGAGCTTTCCAAAACACTATAATTAAATGTTTTTCCGTTAAGTACTTTTCGAATTATAAGGCTTGAAATAATATCTTAATTTTACATAAATGATAAAATATCTAGTAAAATATTCATTTTTCGATTATCTTACCTTAATACTTTTATGTACAAAATAATGGGAGGAATCAATTGGTGTAAAGAAAAAACATAGTTGTTTCGAAGAAGAAATATGTAATTTGCAATTAACAATTCCATATTTTTTCTTAGAAACGACTGTATGTTTTCTTTACACCAATTGATTCCTCTTATTATTTTGTACATAAAAAGTATTAAGTAAGATGATCGAAAAATGAATATTTTACAAAATATTTTTATGGTTTATGTAAAATTAAGAAATGATTTCAAGCCTCATAATTCGAAAAGCACTTAATGGAAAAACATTTAATTTTAATGTTTTGCAAAGCTCTCGAGGCCAGCTACAAGAATATGCAATAAAAAATAGGGTGTCCAATTTAAAAAATTTAAGGTGATCTTTGCGCCATCTACAAATGATTATTCAAAGTCAAACCAATGGCATCATCTTATGTCCCCCTCGAAACCAAACAGCTTTTGTCTAAAACATTTTTCCCTCCCGGGCTTGGTTTTTGAGATATTTGACTGGATTATCAAGGTATCCTTTAAAATGGGACACCCTGTTTTTATATATATATATATATATATATATATATATATATATATATATAGTGTCCCATTTTAAAGGATATCCTGGAATATCTGCTCAAAAAAGCATTTTAGAAAAAAAGGTTTCAAAAATTGTTTATTTTGAAGAGACATAAGATGGTGTCATTAATTTGATCTTGAATAATCATTTGAAGGTCACATGAAAGTCACATCCAATTTCTTAAGTGGAATCCCTCATCTTTTCATTACATATTCTTGTGACTTATTTCGAGAGCATTTCAAAATACTATAATAAAATATTTTTACAATAAGTACTTTTCAAATTATGAATATGTACAGGGTTAGGAAAAAGTCTGAACCCCAAAAAATTTTGGAAACTAAGAGTTATGGAGGAAAACTTCAAATACAAAAATTGTACGATATCAAACGGAGCATCTCATGGTAACCTTGACTTTGATCTTGACAGTGACCTTGAGGGTTGTTTCAAGGTGAAGTTGTTTTTTTCAAACAGGAATCCCCATTTTTTATTGCAAAAATAAAAAGCGGAGGAACTTTGCTATCCAACGGTATAACATGAAGGGCTAAATGTTATCTGGAGGTCATTTGAAAGTCGGAATTGTTTTTTGGTTGAAAATGAAAAAGAAATTCAAGAGTGATCTTCGTTCAGTCCTTAATCAGGAATCATTTTCAAGGTCATTTGAAGGTCAAATCGAGTTTGGTAAAAAATGAAAAAAAAGTTCAAGCGTGATCTTCGTTTCGACTTTGGGATCACTTTCAAGTCCTTTTAAGGTTCTATCACTAAGTTTCCGAATTATAGGCTGATCTTTTACAATTTCTCGGGAAAAGCATCATTTGACCTTCAAATGACCTCCAAATAACATTTGTCCCCTCATGTTACTTATACCGTTGGATAGCAAATTTCCCTCGCTTTTTATTTTTGCAATAAAAACTGGGAGTTCCTGTTTGAAAAAAATAACTTGGCCTTGAAACAACCCTCAAGGTCGCTGTCAAGGTCAAAGTTAAGGTTACCATGAGATGCTCCGTTTGATACAACTTTTGTATTTGAAATTTTCCTCCATAATCCTTAGTTTCCAAAATTTTCGGGGCTATCCAGACTTTTTCCTAACCCTGTATATATACAGGGTGAATAGAAACAAATGTTTCAGAAAAAAATTTTTAACTCAAAGGGGGACATAAGATGATGCCATGGATTTGACTTTGGATAATTGTTTGAAGGTCACCTTTAATTTTTTAAACGAAACCCTTATTTTTTATTGCTTATTCTGATAACTTATCTCGAAAGCTTTTCAACATAATAAACAATATAATAAATATTTTTTATTGAGTACTTTTCGAGTTATGAGTCTTGAAATAATTTCATTTATATATGTATATACAGGGTGTCCTAGACCACCCGTACACCCCTTTTCTTTCAAAAACTAAGCATTTTAGGAAAAAACGTTTTTAACAAAAATTGTATGGTTTTGAGGGGAACATAAGATGGTGTCATTGGTTTGACCCCAAAACCATACAATTTTTGTTGAAAATGTTTTTCTCTGAAATGCTTAGTTTTTGAAAGAAAAAAGGTGTACGGGTCTAGGAGGAGAAATCCCAGTTGCGCACAGAATGAAACGGACACAACCAATCATATCGATCGATGCTTAGAGACTTAGCATGGTTGACCAATAGAGAGTCCTGTACCCAATTTATTCTGTGTGCAACTGGGCCTCACTCGTCCAGGACATCCTGTAATATATATATACAGGGTGTCCCATTTTAAATAATCCAGTCAAATATCTCAAAAATGAGGCTTGAAATCATTTCTTAATTTTACATAAACCATAAAATATCTTGTAAAATATTCATTTTCGATTATCTTTCCTTAATACTTTTATGTACAAAATAATGAGAGGAATCAATTGGTGTAAAGAAAACATACAGTTGTTTCTAAGAAAAAATATGGAATTGTTAATTGCAAATTACATATTTCTTCGAAACAACTATGTTTTTTCTTTACACCAATTGATTCCTCCCATTATTTTGTACATAAAAGTATTAAGATAAGATAATCGAAAATGAATATTGACTAGATATTTTATCATTTATGTAAAATTAAGATATTATTTCAAGCCTTATAACTTGAAAAGTACTTAACGGAAAAACATTTGATTATAGTGTTTTGGAAAGCTCTCGAGGTCAGCTACAAGAATATGCAATAAAAAATAGGGTGTCCAATTTAAAAAATTTAAGGTGACCTGTGCGCCATCTACAAATGATTATTCAAAGTCAAACCAATGACACCATCTTATGTCCCCCTCGAAACCAAATAACTTTTGTCTGAAACATTTTTCCCTCCCGGGCTTGGTTTTCGAGATATTTGATTGGATTATTTAAAATGGGACACCCTGTATATACAGGGTGTTTCATTTAATCCGACCAGTCCGAATATCTCGAAGCCAAGTCGGGAGAGAAAATATTTCAGACAAAAGTTGTTTGGTTTCGAGAGGGCCATAAGATAGTATCATTGATTTGACCTTCAAGAGTCATTTGAAGGTCACGTGAAGTCACTTCAATTTTTTTAAATGGAACACCCTTATATTTTTGCACATTCTTGTAGCTTATCTCGAGAGCTTTCCAAAACACTATAATTAAGTGCCTTTCCGTTAAGTACTTTTGAGTTATGAGGCTTGAAATAATTTCTTAATTCTACATAAACCATAAAATATCTTGTAAAATATTCATTTTTCGATTATCTTACCTTAATACTTTTATGTACAAAATAGTGAGAGGAATCAATTGGTGTAAAGAAAACACATAGTTATTTTTAAGAAAAAATATGGAATTGTTAATTGCAAATTACATATTTTTTCTTAAAAACAACTATGTGTTTTCTTTACACCAATTGATTCCTCTCATTATTTTGTATTATACATAAAAGTATTAAGGTAAGATAATCGAAAATGAATATTTTACAAGATATTTTACGGTTTATGTAGAATTAAGAAATTATTTCAAGCCTCATAACTCAAAAAGTACTTAACGAAAAGGCACTTAATTATAGTGTTTTAGAAAGCTCTCGAGATAAGCTACAAGAATGTGCAAAAATATATAGTGTTCCATTTAAAAAATTGAAGTGACCTTCACGTGACCTTCAAATGACTCTTGAAGGTCAAACCAATGATACCATCTTATGGCCCCCTCGAAACCAAACAACTTTGGCTTGGTTTTCGAGATATTCGACTGGTCGGATTAAAATGAAACACCCTGTATATATGTATGTATATATGTATTGTATATATATATATATGTGTGTGTGTGTGTGTGTGTGTAATTTTGCAAAAGGAAAAGTCGTCTCAGAATTGAATCAGCAATATATTATTTTAAGGACAAGGTTATTCTAAATTGCCCTGTATATATGTACATAGTAAATATTAAAAGTCTTGAATCGGTTAAATGTTGGTCCGGAAAAGTAGATGTTATAGCAAAAAAATGTTTTAAACAAATGTTCTAAAAGTGAAAAAAAAGTTATTCTAAAAACAAATAACTATCATTTTAGGAATTCTATAATTTTTCCGAAACACTTTTCCATATATTTAATTTTCGAGATATTTATCTGGTACATTTAAAATAAGAGACTGTATATATATATATGTATGTACAATGTTTCGAAATTCGTGATTCTATAGCAAGTTTTCAAACAATTTTTGTTCCAAGCAATGGTTTTTGAGATATAATATTTTCAAGTTGACTAATTTTTACATTTCTTAACAATTACCAGTTCATGAATCGCAAATGCATAAGTTTAGTAACTAGTATACGATTCATAAACAATTATTTAAACATATTCTATTATTATGTTTACACGACTAATCAATCACAGTCATTCCATTCTTCAGAGGAATAGTTGTGATTGGACAGTTTTAGAACTACCGATGTTATTAAACTCGATTAAAAGTGACGTATAAACGTAGTCTATGATTGATCAGTTTTAACTTTTACAATATTTGAAAAACTATTACTTGAAATTAAAAAAATTTAAAAATATTTTAATTATTTAATTTTTCAAGAGTGCTTTTGTTATATCTTAAATCATAAATTTTTAAACACTCTGTACATAAGAGTGTATATATTTCTGCTTAAAATGAATTCATCATAAAATATGTGTATGTAAAATAAATAATATCATGTCTAACTTTATTTTTTAAATTAATTATTAAGTCTTTTCTGAAAAGCTCTTTGTAAATATTATAAATTTTACAGGGTAGAAAAGCAAAAATGATAAAACAAATATTTAAGACTCAATTTGTGTAAGAATAAAGAAATATTTAAGACTCAAGATCGATATAGAGAGAAAAATAGAAATACGAGCATTAACGTTAAAAAATTGATTAAAAAATAACGATTGCAACGTAAAATACACAATAAATCTAAATATAGATATAAGAAAGAATGTGTACTACATTTATAGTTTATACAATATAGTAATATATCAAAAGCGTGGCTTAAGAAAAAAAGGGATATAACACCATCACCACAGATTCTAAAATGCATAGATAGCATAAAATAAAATAAGTAGGAATTTTTGGATAGGTTTGTATTTGAAGCAATGTCGATGGGTTGGATTCCTCTTTATAGAATAAAATGAATCATCGAAAATGAAAATCTCTAATGTAATTAAAGTAAAAAATCCCCCAAATTGATTGACATTATAATAATGTTATAAATTGAATTGATTTATAAGATTTTACTGTATAAATTTAATGTTAATCGATTCTTTCCAATTAAAATTTATTTGCATAAGTTTATTATGTGAGTATAAGTTTATACTGCTTCTAGTAATTATTAATTTATTTAAATATATATAAAAATTTAATAGATTATAAAAATTCTTAATATATTAGAATCATATTACTTAAGTTCAGAAAATAATGTAGATTTCTTATGTGATTTTAATTCGAAATACATATCTTTGTTTGACACTGAATAGCGCTTTGAAATTAAGAATCTGCATGAACTTGTAAATTCTAGATATTATTTCCTGCATAAGTAATTTATATATTCAATTTATTTACCATTTCTTTTTTTCTCCATAAAATACTATTTATAATGTTACCATTCTAGGATTTTTATGATGCAAATTTAAATGATCCCCATTATTGTAAATATGACAAAATGGATACTTACAAAATAATATGGTGGTTGTTGTGGCGATATTAGAGGTTTCAGGACTTTAGGAGGATTGTCAAATTGAGATGAAGGTATTGGCTCACTTTGAGATAAACTTTGGAAATTAGATTTCTTTGCTCGAGGAATTGATGCAAGTGGCACACTAGTAAGATTGGCAGAGAAAGAGTCTGTAGGAAGAGCAGAACTTCCATCTAATATTCCCTCCTCTGTTTTCTTACTTGTTGACTTCTGCTTTGGCGGTCGTGTTACCAATGCCGATATTTTCGCCAATTCTGGACTAGGTTCCCGCTTGATCTCTTCATCAGGTTTTTTCACAAGTGGTTTAATAGTTCTGCACAAAACAAAGAAGTAATCAATAGTTGTATGTCGGGAAAATTAAATTATAAAATATTTTTTTCTCACATAAATTGTTAAAATATGATTAATGGCTTACATTTTCTTCATAGGAGCATTATCTGGTGTTGCTGGTATAGGAGAAGCTGTACCTAATTTTAATGTTATTTTTGGTACAGCTTCTGGATTTTTATCCTCCCTCTGTAATATATACATAATAAATTGTTTATTGTTATTTAATTTTATTATCATTAGTTAAATGCTAATAAAATACCGTATTTTTCTTATTTGAATCTTTCTCCTTTTTTTTGTCCTTTTTCTCCTTCTTTTCTTTAAGTTTTTCTATTTTCTCGCGTTTTTCAGCCTTTTCTTTCTTCTCTTTCACTTTCTCACTTTTATCCTTATGTTTTTCTTTTTTATCTTTCTTTTTCTTTAACTTATCTTTCTTTTCTTTCTTGTGTTCTTTAGACTTCTAAAAGTTTCATTAAAAAAAGCGTATAAGTATATAAAAATAATTAAACACACAAAAGTTATCAAATTATAGTTGATTAGAATAAAACTATAATATAATTATATAATAGACATATAAATATACAGGGTGTCCCATTTTAATGTCCCACCACAAATAACTTTCTTATTTTTAATTTTAGAAAAAGATGTTTCAGACAAAAGTTGTATGGTTTCTAGGGGAACATAAGATGATGATTAGTTTGACCTTGAAGAGTCACATGAAGGTTACGTGATTTTGAATTTCTTAAATGAGACACCCTATATATTTTTGCATATTCTTGTAGCTTATCTCGAGAGCTTTTCAAAACACTATAAATAAATATTTTTTCATCAAGTACTTTTCGAGTTATGAGGCTTGAAATCATTTTTTAATTTGCAATTAACAGTTTCATATTTTTTCTTAAAAACAATTGTATGTTTTCTTTACATCAATTGATTCCTCTCATTATTTTGTACATAAAAATATTAAGGTAAGATAATCGAAAATGAATATTTTACTAGATATTTTATATAAAATTTATATAAAATTATATAAAATTAAGGTTTTTATAAAGGTTTTTATAAAGGTTTTTATAAAGTTTATATAAAATTATGCTTGCTAAATTATGCTTATATAAAATTAAGCTACAAGAATATGCAAAAATATGTAGGGTGTTCCATTTAAGAAATTCAAAATGACCTTCACATAACCTTCATGTGACTCTTCAAGGTCAAACTAATGGCACCATCTTATGTCGCCCTAGAAACCATACACAATTTTTGTCTGAAAAATCTTTCTCTAAAATTAAAAATAAGAAAATTATTTGAGTGGGATCCATTAAAATGGGACACCCTGTATGCTGCATGCACATATACAAATTACTTTTTCGAAATATTTGTCTAAAAAATAGTAAAATACAGCCAAAATATTTGGATATCTCGGATATAATCTCGTACCGAATTTACCATATCATTCTTCTCTGTTTTTTCAGTTTTAGAATTTTTCGATGGTGATGTTTGCGTAACGGGTACTGGTGTAACAAGCATGATTGGTGCGACAGGTGCAGGCACTGTAGGCGGTGAAACGCCTACAGGCGGTACCTTTTCAGGTATTTTAATGAAAGGCAAATCTTTATTTGGCTTAAACATTTTCGTAAGTTTATTGTCCACCTTCTCTTTGTCCGCTTTTTCATTCTCGCCTTGAATCAATGAAGATGTTAATTCGACTGGAGAGGGAATCAGTGGTTTCTCACGTTCAACCGGTTTAATTTTCGGCAATGCAAAATCCTCAGGCTTTATGGATGGATTGAGAAAACGCGGTGGTAATGGTAAATTGGGCATTGCCGGATGAGGACCTGGCCCACCTCGGCCTAATGGCAATGAGAATCGCGTGAACATTGGATGAGGTATTAAACCAGGTGCTGAAGGAAAAGTAGGGAAAAATGGGAACGGAAGTGTAGGTGGAAGAGTAGGTGGCTCTCTGTGTAACGGTGGCTCAGGTGCCTGCGGTGTTTTTGGTCGATCCAATATGTCCAGTTCTGCTGCATCATTCAGAAGTTTTGTCTGAAAAATGATGGCCACCAGCATACATTAATGTTAAAATTTAAAAGTAATGAAAATAAAAATATGGCACACAATCAAATTATTGCTAGAAACAAAATCAATTTCACATTAATTAAAGAGGCTGAAGTATACAGGGTGTCCTAGACCACACCTTTTTCTTTCAGAAACTAAGCATTTTAGAGAAAAACGTGTTCGACAAAAATTGTATGGTTTTGAAGGGAACATAAGATGGTATCATTGGTTTGACCTTGGATGGCATCGTTAAGGTCAGGTCAAGGACACCTTTAATTTCTTAAACGGAACTACTATTTTTTATTGCATATTCTTATAACTTATGTCGAGAGCTTTCCAAAACACTATAATAAAGTATTTTTTCATCAAGTATTTTTCGAGTTATGAGGCTTGAAATCATTTCTTAATTTTACATAAACCATAAAATATCTTGTAAAATTCATTTTTCGATTATCTTAACTTAATACTTTTATGTACAAAATAATGAGAGGAATCAATTGATAAAAAAAAACATATAGTTGTTTTTAAGAAAAAATATGGAATTGTTAATTGCAAATTACGTATTTTTTTCTTGGAAATAATTATGTGTTTTCTTTACACCATTGATTTTTCTCATTATTTTGTACATAAAAATATTAAGATAAAATAATCGAAAAATGAATATTTTACAAGATATTTATTTTATGGTTTAAAATTAAGAAATGATTTCAAGTCTCATAACTCGAAAAGTACTTAATGAAAAAGTACTTTATTATACTTATTAGTGTTTTGGAAAGCTCTCGAGGTAAGCTATAAGAATATGCAATAAAAAATAGGTAGTTCCATTTAAGAAATTAAAGGTGTCCGTGACTTGACTTTAACGATGCCAAGGTCAAACCAATGACACCATCTTATATTCCCCTCAAGACCATACAATTTTTGTCGAAAATGTTTTTCTCTAAAATGCTTAGTTTTTTAAAGAAAAGGGGTATAGGAGTGGTCACCCTGTATACACATATAAAGTAGTCCTACCTTCTTTGGGCTGACACATTGTTTTGGACTCTTCAATTTGGATTCTTTCTTCTTGCCGCTTTTCTCTTTTTTCTTTCGTTTTTGCTCCGATACAGTGGGTACATTCAATTCAGGAGTTTTCGGCGTACTAGGCGTACCTGGCGGTGAGATGTCGGCATCGTCAAATATATAAACATCCGATTCTGAACTCTGTACGTCTGCCAAATCGGCGTCTGGCTGCACATCCGGCGTATGCGGTGTCCTCTTCTCTTCGTATCCTCCTTTCGTGTCCGCGTCGTTACGATGCGCATGCTTCTCCATATTGTCGACATCTATTATCAACTCTGGTGAGTTTTCGCGCGAATCGAGAATATCTTTATACTTATGCGGTTCCGAAATTTCCTTGTCCTTGTCTTTTTCCTCGCGCGGTTTCGATATCTTTTTAAAGATGTTCAGCTTCTGTTTATCTGGTTCTGACGGTAATTTATCGATGGTGTCTTCCTTTTTCTCAACAATAGGAGCATCGTCTATCGGATCTAACATCTTCTCGCTCTTAACTTTCGGTTGCGCGACTTTCGATGGTTTCGAACTACCAACAACTCCTGATTTCGGTGACGTAATTTTCGGTGTGGATGGTCTGCTGGTCGTAAGCTCTTGTAGCATAGTGGATTGCACTTTGCCACCACCTGGCTTTAATGGCTTCAATTTGGCTAACTCCTTCATGCCAACCAATTTTTTTATCTTACTTTCATCCATTTTATCCGGTTTAAACAATTCTTTCGCGCCTTTTTTCTTCTTGTTCTCTTTGTCGAGTTTACGATTCTCTGGACCTTTCTTAACGATCTTCTTCGGTTTCTTTTCGCACTTCAATTCAGGTGGTACCATCGGATAAGAACTCGGTTGTGGCGAATCCGATCGCACTTGATGCGGTGTCCTTGCTTCAGGTAGTTTTCCTTCTCGCGCAGGTGATAAAAAACCGGAAGTAGTCATCATAACACTACTTATTTCACGTAATGGTCTACCTTCCTCTAAAATTTTTGCCCGCTTCGCCATGGAGCTTTCGAAAGATACCGGATCACCGGGCCGTTTGAAAACTACTTGTGGTGACATTCTATGAGGCGAGGTATTATTCGAATTACTTGATGATGTCGCACTGCTAGATGTGAGTTCTGCTGTACCATTTATTAAACTTTCATTTTTTTCTGGTATATATTCCTCTGTAATTTATTATATAATATAAATTTAAATTAATGTAATTATGTTATCACACAGGATGTCTACTCAAATCTTGTAAACATTTCTTTTAAAATGATCTTCCAGATGTTTGCTCAAAATTCCAGATAAAAAGAATATTTTAAGGATTTTTTTTAATACAATTTGTTTAAAGTAAATTTTTCTATTGCATGCGTCTTTTAATCATATGAACAAGAAATGAAGCTCTTAAGTTTCAAGTATTAAATTTATAAATGTATTATAAATGTATAAAAATGAATAATTTTTATAGGATAAACATTTTTTATATGAATATTTTCACTTTTTTTATCATCAAAAATTACAATGAAATATACTACATATTCAATATTCTAAGATAATGAGATATTGATATTACATAAAGATAATATATATTTTAAATGCATAATTTATATATTTGGGTTGATAGTTGTTTATAAGATAGTAAAATTATTAGATTAAAAAAAAAAATTCCTTGAGAATTTTCTGATTTTTATAGATAAAAAGTAGAGATTCCTGAGAATTCCAGGTGTTTTCATGTATTTTCAGGAAGTAGACATCCTCTTAGAAAGAATTTCACTCAATTTAGAAAATATAATTTATTATCGTACCTTCAGTATCTGGATACATTGCTGGCAAGTGTTCATGTATATGCACTGATCTAGTGACAACTTCACGACTGCCTGGTTTTAAAAAATTTAAATGATTTTCACGCCGAACTGGATATTGTGGTATCTGTATAGGATAAGGAACGGAATCTACATTCTTGACATATTCAATTAATTCCTGTATATCAATATTCATATGTTGAAATGTTAATCCTAAGTCATCAAGATTTGGCTCTGTCCTTCCCACTGCAAAGCAAATATATCACAAATCCAAATTATCTATGTATATAAATATTAATTATTAACTGTGACAAAAATAAAAAATAAATAATTTACTCAAAATGTTTAATATTAACAAAATCTTAAGAATGTGAAAAATACAAATCTTATTTAATATATTTTCATTTACTAAATTGCTTAAAAGAAATAAAAAAGGCTTTAATAATACAAAAAAGCAAGAATTATCAAAAGATAATAAAACAACTACTTACAAACTTCTGCATATTGATGTGTTAGCCTTGAAACACGTAACAAATATTCTTGCATAAGATCTACCATAAATTCTAATGGTGTAGAATTAATAGAGTGCCACCCTATCATTTGACAGATCTGAGCGACAACTATTTTTAAAATATTTCGACTGTATTCACCTGACATCTTTTTCCTGCAATTATTAAAATATATCTGAATATTTTGATACAATATCCTCTTTTAAAACAATACATTATTTGGTAATCTTTATTAATATGCCAATTATATATACAGTAACAAATATATAAGATAAAAGAAAAACTGAAACATTATATACATGTTTTATTTGAATAAAATCTCGTATATCTCCATATATCTCATAGACATGCAATACACAAACAAAAGAAATATATTTATTACCGTTTCTAGAATTACATGCTATGCAAGAGAAAATACACTGTTTTATACTGTTACCGTGTACAAATCAATATTCTTATACAAGAGTTTGATTATATAAATTGTAGATCAATCAAAGAAGGCTAACAATGCCAAGTACTCTTATTCTACAGGATCGAAAAAAAAAAAAATTAGAACACGATTAAGTAGCGATGACCCACCTGGATGGCTATACCTTTGCATATACAGCGAAAAAATATCTTCCAATCTTGGAATCAAATTTCACATTATTATTACAATCTCATTGTTAATGCGATCTCACTTAATGCTTAGGCATTATGCAAGGATTTAAGTTATTTTCCTTTAATAGATCAAATTGTAACGATGCAACGCAAATTTTATAGTTAGCGTGCCACCATGTCTTCTCTGAGTTTCCCTCATAGACAATATAGACTGCGCATTCCGTGAGAGAAGCTGAAGCACAGTTCAACCAGTTATGACAGTAGCGTCAGTAGGCACCTTTGATGTTGCGATGTATAAATCACATGACCCATCGCCATATTCTTGGTTGGAAAATGCGCCAAATTTAAAAACATTGAAGATGTGAAATGTTCACTACAAATCCTGTAATTATTATATAATTTTTCCAAAGCTGTTTCTATATACCTATTACAAAATTTTAATCATAGTTGTGCTCTAAAAAACATGTGAAAATTAGTATTTTCAAATAAAAAGTAATAAGAACTATAATAATAAGAACTAAAGTTTAATTGACAATAAGCACAGTTTAACAATAAGTTTGATGCTACATAATTAAAATTACAAAGATCTTTCTAACAAGAGTGTAATTTATTTACTGTCGTATTATATAGCATATCATATATATATATATATATATATATATATATATATATATATAAAATATATAACATATATATTATTATCGTTACATTTTTCGGTAACGAGTAACAAATTTAACAGTTACTTTTATCGCTACTTTTTGCAAATTTACTCGATGTAATTTTCATTAAAAGAAAAGTGTAGAATGCAGAATCACATGTACGTAAACGCGTCATTGGAGACATGTGAAAGAAAAAGTTCAGTGAAGATATTCAGTGTCAGTATTAACGCTACAAAGAGGGTAACTAAATGATGACATAGTTGAATAGCAAATTCTTTAAAAAATTAATAAAGAATTTCGATAAAATTTAGTAATGTTTTCATTTATTTTAAAATAAATCCTGTAATATTTATCAAACTTATATTTAAAAAAGTAACAAAAATTGTAAGGACGCGTTATTTTTAAGTAACGGTAATGGTAACGAGTTACTTTTGAAAATTGGTAACGAGTAACGGTAACGAGTTACTTTTTAGAAAAAAGAACGGTAACGGTAACGAGTTACTTTTAAAAAGTAACTTTCCCAACCCTGATGTATAATATAATAACATATTTATATATTATATACAGGGTGAGCCATTTTAATTGGATGGCAACGCTTCGATATTCGTAGCTTAAGAGAGATCCGCCTGATTATAACAAAACTGTATATTTTACCAAAGCTTCGTAAAGTTATGAGTTTTATCGAGATATTTGAATGTTTCGCAAAAATAAATTTTATTCAGCGAAATAATATTTCGCTAAAAATTTTATTTTGCTTTTCTCCAACTCCCTTTTTCGAATGCCTCGAGGAAATATTGCATGAAAAAATCGTGTTCATTGGAAATTGAATATTTTATTCGTATTTTTATCAAAAATATTAAACATAGCTTTTATATTAATATAATGACTACGTTTAATTCGTAATACTTCTTATCAGTCTTTATGACAATCCTTAAATATAACATGTTCCCAATATTTTAATTTTTTATATTTCATAGTGTCCATTTAATTAATAAAACGTAATAACATGAAGCAAATTTTCATCTATTGATAATATCTGAGCGGCCTCTCAATCTGCGCGTTAAAAATATATCGCGTTGCATAAGAGTAACCCGTTTGGCGTGCAACGCCAACAGAAATGCATCTTCGAAGAATTGTACGATGTACAGCTCTGTTGCTTCTTGTAAGGCTTCGAGGGCAGTGGCTTGTATCCTGTAAATTAATTCTAATCATATCTATGCATCTTTAATCTATCATTTACTGTATGAATTCCATTGAACATCTATATATTAGTTTTTATAAATTCTTTTTCTCTTTTTTTATAATTCAATTTAGTAACATCTATAAACTTTAGTATAAAAAAATTAGTATAGAGATTTATTATGATATAAAAATATATATTTTATGAAAATATATATTTTATTATATTTTATATATACTAATATATTACATATATAATTGAGAAGGATAGAGCATATTCTGCAAAAATATTAGCTACAAGAGATACACATGTATCTGTATGTATAATTTATTACATATTTCATACATGGAGCATTCAAAGCATATGCATGTAAAAGATAAAATTCTTTTTAATTAATAACACAATTATTTTCAAATAAAAAAAAAAGTAAACTTAAGGAAATCATAGTTGATAAAAAAAATGATAAAAACTTAGAACCAATAGAAATTAACTTAATGATCATATAAAAATTTTAAAAAATATTTACTTGTTGATTTCTTGTGTTGGAAATAAGTCCAGCATAATTTGTCTGATTAATCGTGAGAAAGGCAGTCTGGGTATAAGAAAGTGCGTAGTTCTCCTTAGATACTTAATTTCTTGCAGTACGCGGTTTTCCCTTTTGCGTTTGTTCACTATTACATTTGTCTAAACAATAACAAGCAAATATTAGATGACAGCAATTTAATAATGACATGCTACCTATTTAATAGTGACATGCTATCTATTTATAATAATTGGAAATATAATTTAATAATTCATATATATACACACAAATGTATGTATAATTAATATAAATGTCATTTACCCTGTTTCTTTCTCTTTCTTCGGATTTAGATGGGAGTGTTCTGAAATAATAAATATATATTTATGTTAAACTATCAAGATGTATAAAATAACAGACATCAATGCTGATTAATGAATAATTGTAGATGATAATAAGAATGAATAATAAATTAAATTATTAAATTTTTAGATCAGACAATACAATACTACGACAATATTATAAGCAATTAAGTACTTTTAATGTTATATTTATGTTGACTATTGAAAATAATCACAAAAAATAAAGGAAATTCTGAAATTAAACGAAAATCAAAACACACAGTTAAGATAAGTTATTTTGCAAATATTAACAATATCGAGGGATATAAACCTGGGTATGGATTTTCGTCGAACCATTTTGTGATGTCGCGATTATTTTATCAGACACTGTGAACAAGTTCAGTCAAAATATTAGATATACGTTTATTAAACACACAGACTTCTATGTTATATGTATATTATATAGAAATGATCTGTGATTAAACATAATTTGCGTCGTCAAATTGGCGCCAATTTTACGCATAATCTTAAGGTACCTTTTCATGGGACGCTAAAAAGTAGCGTCAAACATTGGTTGAACAAAGAAGTAAGTAGTTGCTTCATTGGCCGCATTCAGCAGACTCAACAGTTGGGCAACGTTACTAGATTTTCCGATATAATTCGACGCTGATTGGTCGGGTCTGAAAGTAGAAACCAATCATGTTCGATTGCTACTTAGCGGTAGAGTCTGCTGAATGCGGCCATTGGCCGCATTCAGCGGACTCAACAGTTGGGCAACATTCCTAGATTTTCCAATGTAACTCGACGTTGATTGGTCGGACCTGAAAGTAGAAACCAATCATGTTCGATTGCTACTTAGCGGTAGAGTCTGCTGAATGCGGCCATTGTTCAACTAATGGTTGACGCTACGTTTTAGCGTCCCATGAAAAGGTACCTTTAAGGTGACGTCCCATGATGCGTATGGCGATACGCGCGTATCGGGCGTATCGAACTCCACGACCAATCAGAGATGTTCCGCTGTTTTCAATACGCCGGAGTTCAGTTCCTATTGTCCTATGAAGCGGATTACGCGGAAGCGGAACTAACGGATCGCCAATCACAGGATTATTCTGATAGAGCCCCTTTAAAAATTCTATTGAAACTACCCTGTGATTGGCGATCTGCTGGTTACGCGTAATCCGCTTCATGGGACAATGGCTGCGTTCAGCAGAAAATGCTGCTTTGCAACAGTTGTAAAATTCGTGAATCTGATTGGTGTATGCTCTTAGATTCAGCTAAAATTAAAAGCATACACCAATCAGGCTCACGAATTTTACACAGTTGCAAAGCAGCTTTTTCTGCTGAACGCAGCCAATGGCCGCATTCAGCGGACTCAACAGTTGGGCAACATTCCTAGATTTTCCAATGTAACTCGACGTTGATTGGTCGGACCTGAAAGTAGAAACCAATCATATTCGATTGCTACTTAGCGGTTGAGTCCGCTGAATGCGGCCAATAGGAACTGAACTCTTGCGTATTGAACACACGCACACAAGCACGTGCATTTAAAAATTTTAATAACGTCACAGTTTTCAACAGTAAGTATTATATTATTTATCAATAACTATTTCTTATTATTTATATATTTATATTTGAAGATCAATATTTATATATAATATATTCTTTATTTATAATTATAATTGTTTATTATAATTATTTATAATTTATATATTCTTTAGTTTGTAGAATCACAATTTGCTGATGGATGAAATAAAAAGATTGTTTTTTTTTAGAAAAGGATGGATTCCGAAACTGTTAACCATTTTCTGTTTAATCAAGAAATATAAACAAATAAAGTTACAGTAGTTTTTATCAAGAATTGCGATGCAAAATATTTAAATTGTATGCACTCTACATTACTGTGATAAATGAAGAAAACTCTAAAAAAAACCGACAATTTTGGATAAGATCTATATTTACGATAGCGGCGAATATTACAAGGAGCGAGTGACAATCTCGTACAAGAAATGGACACTGAAGACAAAGAAAAATTTGTCAGTTATTTTCGAATGCATCCTATCTTATTCCAAGAATTACTTAAATTAGTCGGCCATTCCATCAATAAACAATATGTGGTTTGAGATCCAATTCCTCCTAAAACGAGTTTGCATATTACGCTTCGATATCTGGCATCAGGAGACAGCATGACATCAATCTCATATGCTTATCGAGTTGGCCATAAGATCATATCAGAGACCTGCAAGGAAATATGGAATATTTTAAAGGAGACAATTTTTGTTCAGGACAATCCAGAGAGTTGGCAAGAAATTGCTGCCTAGTATTGATAAGAAAATTATTACAAGAAAATTATGATTGATGTATTTATTATTAGAATATTTACTAATCTTAGCGATGTTACACTCATTTATGTGTAATAATTTGTGTCTTCGTCATAAGATTTTAAGCATTCATGTTCTAATAAGTTTGTGCCCATTCCAATTATCCATCCACAATATCCGCACTTTATAGGCTACAAATAAAATAAAAATATATAAATGTATATCATAAATGTATGTAATAAAATAAATACAATATATAACATTTAATCTATATCATATATCAATGACTAAATTCTAATCTCAAAATATTCTGATTTATTGTTCTTACTTAAAAAACGCAAATAATATTAGAAATACTTACAGGTGTTGTATTTTTTTCCATTTTTAAATCTGCAAGTTTTTTAATTATTTATTAACGTATTTATATACATCCAATATCATAGATATATAATCCATCTAACCTCACTAATAAAACTATATACATATATAAATGTGTATATACATATATATATGTGATCCGCTCGATCCGCTCAATGGCCGCATTCAGCAGACTCAACAGTTGGGCAACGTTACTAGATTTTCCGATGTAATTCAACGCTGATTGGTCGGACCTAAAAGTAGAAACCAATCATATTCGATTGCTACTTAGCGGTTGAGTCCGCTGAATGCGGCCAATTTAAGCGGATCGTAGCGTATAAAAAACGGCGGATCATCTGCTATTGATTCGATACGCCCGATACGCGCGTATCGCTATACGCGCCATGGAACGTCACCCTTAACCACACAATGGCCGCATTCAGCAGACTCAACAGTTGGGCAACGTTACTAGATTTTCCGATGTAATTCAACGCTGATTGGTCGGACCTAAAAGTAGAAACCAATCATATTCGATTGCTACTTAGCGGTTGAGTCCGCTGAATGCGGCCAATGACTGCGTTCAGCAGAAAATGGCCGCATTCAGCAGACTCAACAGTTGGGCAACGTTACTAGATTTTCCGATATAATTCGACGCTGATTGGTCGGGTCTGAAAGTAGAAACCAATCATGTTCGATTGCTACTTAGCGGTAGAGTCTGCTGAATGCGGCCAATGCTGCTTTGCAACAGTTGTAAAATTCGTGAATCTGATTGGTGTATGCTCTTAGATTCAGCCAAAATTAAAAGCATACACCAATCAGGCTCACGAATTTTACAACAGTTGCAAAGCAGCTTTTTCTGCTAAACGCAGCCAATGACATTTCTGATTGGTCCGCCATTTTTCATCCGTTGCCACCAGGTTTTCAAACTTATCTAAATTTTGTATTGAGTAAATAAAGTGTTTAAATTAAAAAATTAAAATATAATATTGTAAATATTCATAACAAATAATTTTACCTCGCATAAACATGAATTTTTAGTTGGTATCCAGTTTGCGTATTATTTATTATTTATATGACTAATCTATTGATTTCAACGTTGTATGTACATTTCTTGGTAATATTTTCATACTATATCCCTTGTCTGAGGAATTAGTACAAAAAGGAATTGTACAGCCAACCATTTTATAATAATTTTGACTATTAATATAAGTATGATAGAGGAAATGCTGTCAATTTTCGCTTAACCTCACTGACAGACACTGACAGACAGAGTTACAGACAAAGACCGCATATGTCTCTTTCTCTTTCGCACATCTCTTTCTCTCTCTCTTGCATATTTCTTTCTCCCTCGCACAATTTCGATGAAAAATGGCGGACCTCTTCTGATGTTGTCACTCTGATTGGGTGCGTTCCATTTAGTAACACAAGTCGACACGAGGTGACTTCAAGTACCATTTCTGCTTTCCATTACATTTGTGTCGCTTTTAGTCGATGACACAAGTCAATTTCCATTGGCCGCATTCAACGGACTCAACCGCTAAGTAGCAATCGAACATGATTGGTTTCTACTTTCAGACCCGATCAATCAGCGTCGAATTACATCGGAAAATCTAGTAACGTTGCCCAACTGTTGAGTCTGCTGAATGTGGCCATTGACTTTGCTTAAGAGATGAGTCAAGTGTGGTTAAAGTCTATGGCCGCATGAGAAAGTTTAAAAAATATTATTTATTATTAAATTATATTGAAATAGAGATTTTACAAAAATAAATATTTTAATTACATATATGTGTATATATATATATATATATATACATGTAGAATACATATATAAAATATGATTATAAATTTACATATCTTTATATATTTATATATTTATATATATATTTATATATATATTTTTTATTTATATATATATTTATATATATTTATATTATGAAATTATAATTTTTATGTACAAAACATTTTATATGTACGTGAAATTAATTTTTTCTCTTATGCTCTCTTATGTTTGATGTACATAATTGTGCGCATCAACTTTTGCGCATAAAATGCTTTCCATTTATTATATTTAAGGTTACTAACTCCAGTTAACATAAGTTGACACAAGCTAACACAAACGTATATAGATGGAAAGCACCCATTATAGGCTCTCTAAGCGACACAAGTCGACACAAGTGTCATTCTATCTTTGTTTATTGTTATTCATTGAAAAAAGATAGAATGACGCTTGTGTCGACTTGTGTCGCTAAATGGAAAACACCCATACAGTAGCGCAACTCTCTGTCGGCATCATCTATCTTTTTTCAAAAAATAACAATAAACAAAGAATGACACTTGTGTCGACTTGTGTCGTTAATGGAAAGCACCCAATATAAGATCGGACTATGAATACCAGCCCTATAGTTTATGTGTCACGTATTCTATAGAAATAGATCGCGTGGCCAATAATATTCTGCTAATTCTAAAAACGCGGTAGATGATTGGCCGCCGGACTGACTTACGTCACGCGTAATGCGCCGACGCGCTCTCTATAGACAGAAGCGTTAAATATATTTCGCGCATGCGCAGTACAATTATAGAAAAAATTCATTTTGCAAAAAACGAAGAAATTCTTTGATTCACAAACGTAACATTGGCCGCATTCAGCGGACTCAACAGTTGGGCAACATTACTAGATTTTCCGATATAATTCGACGTTGATTGGTCGGGTCTGAAAGTAGAGACCAATCATGTTCGATTGCTACTTAGCGATAGAGTCTGCTGAATGCAGCAATTGGCCGCATTCAGCGGACTCAACCGCTAAGTAGCAATCGAATATGATTGGTTCCTACTTTTAGGTCCGACCAATCAGCGTCGAGTTATATCGGAAAATCTAGTAATGTTGCCCAACTGTTGAGTCCGCTGAATGCGGCCATTGGTATATTCGTAAATCACAAACAATTTCCTATCAAATACAATTGTTAGTTATCACAAAAATTGTTTATTACAAAAAGTGTCAGCTGACATCATGACAAAAATAAAATTGTTAATTACAAAAAAAACTAATTTGTCACAAACGTTAAAAATAGACTCACAATTAATCACAAACAATTTACAAATAAAATACGCTAGAGAAAATTAAAAATAATTAAGTTTAGTAATTTTTTTCGGCTTGCTTCATAGTAATGTCGGCACCTTTGATGTCAGCGTGGGTAAAAATGAACTGCACATGCGCGGACTTGGTAGGTAACCAATCACGGCAGTAATCTTCTGTTTCACTTGCTCTCTCTTTCTCTCTCTTTCTAACCTATTATAGGCCGGTATTCATAGGTCCATATTCTGAATCCTCTTTTATCGATAAAAGTGCTTCTAAAAGTGGCTTATAAGCCTTCTGATTGGCTACGAATCACTTTTAGAGGCACTTTTATCGATAAAAGAGGATTCAGAATATGGACCATAGTCCGAACTTATATTTGAGATCGTCTTAAGTTCGAGCTTGAAATGCTATGTATCTATTTGATTGGTTGAATGAGGTCTTAAGTTAACCTCAAAGCAGACTTAAAACGATCTTAAATATAAGATCGGATTATGAATATCGTACACACACTACACAGGGCGAGACATCTACATCGGAACATACACTATATTGGGTGACTCATTTGGAATATACAATTTCAGATCAATCACTCAGTATAGTATATGTTCCGATGTATAGTGTATGTCAGATGTCTCGCTCTGTATAATGGCTGCGTTCAGCAGAAAATGTTGGTTTGTAACTGTTGTAAAATTCGTGAATCTGATTGGTGTATGCTCTTAGATTCAGCCAAAATTAAAAGCATACACCAATCAGACTCACGAATTTTACAACAGTTGCAAAGCAACTTTTTCTGCTGAACGCAGCTAATGTGTGTATAATAGATTAGAAAGAGAGACAAAAAGAGAACAAATGAGATAGAAGGTTACTGCCGTGATTTGTTATCTACTAAGTCCGCGCATGTGCAGTTTATTTTTACCCACGCTGAAATTGCCAGAGTTGCGCTACTGTATATATTGTGACCATAGTATATACCACAGTATATACAGTGCAACTCTCTGTCAGCACATTTAATGTCAGCATGGGTAAAAATGAACTACACATGCGCGGACTTGGTAGATAACCAATCACGGCAGTGACCTTCTATCTCATTTGCTCTCTTTTTGTCTCTCTTTCTAATCTATTATACACACATTATGCAGAACAAGACATCTGACATACACTATACATCGGAACATATACTATAATGAGGCCCGTTCCAACAGTGGCCAGTTAGCACCTCCGGGAACTTAGCCGGACAACTTCGACTTTTTTAATTTTTTTTTTTTAATCGTTTGTTGGTCGTTTGTCGGTGATTGTTGGCCTAATTTCAACGTTTGTTGGTTTATATATTTTTTTAAACAAAAAAATAAAAATTAGCGCGAAGTTAACAACAAATATTATAATTAAATCAACAATCATCAGCGAATGATTGCGTACCGATTTAACCTTTTTGAACGAAAATGAAATTTTTCCGGCTAACTTTGCACTAATTTTTATTTTTTTGTTTAAAAAAAAAATATATAAACCAACAAACGTTGAAATTAGGCCAACAATCACCGACAAACGACCAACAAACGATTAAAAAAAAAAAAATTAAAAAAGTTGCCCGGCTAAGTTTCCGGAGGTGCTAACTGGCCACTGTTGGAACGGGCCTCGGTATAGTACATGTTCCGATGTACCAGGTGTATGCATAAGTTTTTTCCGGTTTAATTAAGAGATGGCACCAGCGAAAAGTACGTAGTATATTAATTTGACATATACGTCATTTTGTTTGTCTGACATTTAAACTACAAACACACACAAGTTGAGTCCGCCAAAAACTAGCGTCTTTGTTTTATCGTTCAGTGATCATGTCGAGTTTTGTGCCTGAAAAAGAACATTTGCGGCACGCATTGCTTTTCTTATTTAATCAAAAGAAAAAGGCTGTTGAAAGTCATCGTTTGCTGGTAGAAATATATGGTGAACACGCTCCATCGATTAGAATATGTGAGACATGGTTTCGACAATTTAAAAGTGATGATTTCAATGTGAAAGACAGTGAGCGCTTTGGTAGACCACAAAAATGCGAAGACGAGCAATTGCAGGAGTTATTGGATGATGACCCAACTCAAACTCAACGGCAATTAGCAGAAGCATTACACGTGTCACAAGAAATAATCAGCAGACGTTTACGAGCAATGGGGAAGATCAATAAACTCGGTAAATGGGTCCCACACGATTTGAATGAACGTCAAATGGAAAATCGCAAAGTCACTTGTGAAATGCTGCTTCAACGCCACGAAAGGAAATCATTTTTGTATCGAATTGTGACGGGTGACGAAAAATGGATTTATTTTGAAAACCCGAAGCGGAAAAAATCGTGGCTTTCACCTGGCGAAGCCGGTCCTTCAACACCAAGGCCAATCGCTTCAACAAGAAGACCATGCTCTGTGTCTGGTGGGACCAGAGCGATATTGTGTATTATGAACTCTTGAAGCCCGGCGAAACCGTTAATACACAACGCTATCGCCAACAAATGATTAATTTAAACCACGCATTAATCGAAAGACGACCGGAATGGGCCAGAAGACATGGCAAAGTGATTTTGTTACACGACAATGCGCCGTCTCGCACAGCAAAACCAGTGAAAGATACCTTGAAATCGCTTGGATGGGACATCCTTCCGCACCCGCCGTATTCCCCAGACCTGACGCCATTTGACTATCACCTCTTCGCATCAATGGGGCACGCGCTCGCAGAGCAGTGCTTCAGCGATTTCGAGGAAGTTGGAAAATGGCTCGACGAATGGTTTGCCGCAAAAGACAAGCAGTTTTTCTGGCATGGTTCATTAATTACCTGAAAGATGGGCGAAATGTGTAGAAGCCGATGGCCAATATTTTGAATAAAAAAAAATTAATTTCCCTTGAAAATTACGTGTTTTTTTTTACCAAAAAACCGGAAAAAACTTATGCATACACCTGGTATAATGTATGTCAGATGTCTCGCCCTGTATAATGTGTGTATAATAGGTTAGAAAGAGAGACAAAAAGAGAGCAAATGAGATAGAAGGTCACTGCCGTGATTGATTACCTACCAAGTCCGCGCATGTGCAGTTCATTTTTACCCATGCTGACATCAAATGTGCCGAGAGAGTTGCGCTACTGTATATACTGATATATACTGATATATACTATGGCCACAGCATAGACATAAATAAATATAAATATAGACTGCGCGTTCCGTGAGAGGAGCTGAAGCAGAAACTAAAAAGAGAGAGCAATATCGTAAGTCGTTGTGTCTTTCTCTAACACGCGAATTAGTGGGGATGTAAAGAGAGGGAGAACTGGGGAAACGTTCTAACCTATGATAACGGTTCGTGATGTAGAAAAATGGTTAACGCTGCATAGGTTCAGCTCAGTGTCAACACGAGAAGAAAAAGAAGAAGAAAAATGATTAACTTGTGTTGTGTTTGTAAGTTAGAAGCTGGTATTATTGCGAATGTTTCTTTATTTTCACTTTTTCCCCTCATCGCCTGCTATGCATCTCCTCTCCATACTGCTCCCCACTCTCTATGGTGTGCGAGAGAGAGAGCACGACTTACGGACTATCTTTGTTCTTCAGTTTGTGCTTCAGCTCCTCTCACGGAACGCGCAGTCTATATTATATGTCTATGTAAATAAAGGTCGGCAGGAGAGACTATGGAGGGAGGGTCCTGTTAGCCCACGAGCCCGATAGCACACAACCACACATATCGCCCGATGTTTAAGGTAACCACCACAGTTGACCAATCAGAAGGTCCTAGTGTTCTAACTGACCAATTAACAACACTCGTGCGCTATCGGAACCCGTCCGACTGTGGAGACCTCCTGCGGAGAAGGAAATATGAGATTTGTTCGCGTCGCATGCTCCAATGTATACTCCAGAGAGCACTTAGATCACAAGTAAGATGGCGGTTAGAACAGATGAGTTCTAAAGTCACTAGATAATAAAGTACCGCAATTCAGAGTGCCGTCCCATGGACATCGGAATAATCGGAAAACGAAATAGGAAAGGTGGAATGGCGAGCTAACCAATCGGCATCAGTGTTGCCAATTTAGTTACTTTGTAGCTAGATATAGCTATTTTTTTCTTTCATCTAGTTTGCGAAAAATGGATTTAGCTATTTAGCTTTTTTCTGGCTTTTTTTTCATAAAGTTAAAACATTTTTGTACGGTATTAATGATTACAAATATTTTAAAATTTTGAATTAAGGTCTTTGCATGTACAAACATTTTAATCGTAATTGTAAAATCGTAAGGAAACTGACAAATCATAGTCGAGTATTCTGATGAAAATTCTTTTAAGAACATTGCAAAAATAGCTTCATTATTTCTAATACTTCCAATCTCAAATGCAGAAGTTGAACGTATTTTCAGTTATCTCAACTTAATAAAAAATAAAACAAGAAATAATTTAAATCTTAATATGATTAATATTATGTGTATGCTATTTAAAAAGACACTGTAAATGTTGTCACAATTATGAATTATCAGAAAAAAATATTAAAAATTATTGGTACAAACGAAACTTATCTCTAAAAATATAAAAATTTTTAACTTAAATGATTTAATTTTTAACAAATATTTCAGCTAGTCTGCTTTACCTCTAAAAAATTCTCACTTAAATAAAATATATATACATATATATATATATATATATATATATATATATATATATGTGACGTGATGTTTGGCGGTCCGTCACAAAGATCGCGAGATCCGACCGAAAATACTTTTGGGCCCTCGTTCTCTCCTGATTTAGGGAGAGAGAACGAATATTGGAGGCGAGGGTAAGCTCGCCTCTCGTGCGTAGAATTGTATTTGCGAAATTTAGTAGAATAGAATTTAGCGAATGTGAGGAAGGACATTGACGGGATCTTATCTGGTGACTCGACCCGTAGAAGACAAGGCTAAAAGAAGTTCGGAACGAGCGGAGGCGCCGATTAGGAAGAGAACACCGAGCTAAGCATCTTTATCCGCTTTTATAAATTAAAACATCGATTTAAAACTATCGCTGCCGCCCCTGTAAATCTCCATATGACCAGCAGGTACGAGGAACAATCTCAACGGGAATCTCGAAAACGGAGCCAGTTCGGCCGAATTCAGCGCTACAGAGAGACCATAAAATTAACGGCGAGCTATCGGAAAGAAACCTCACACCGAGCTGTAGTGGAAGAATTAAGGAAATTCGGAGAGTAAACGGGATGCGACAGGCGCAAATACGGCCGTGAAGGACGCAGGAACAATTGAGATCCGCGACGATCCTGAGGATTGCGGAAGCGCCACAAGTGGCCTCCTTACAAATTAATTGCCGACACGATTCCGACGGGTCTTCCGCTCGTCACTGTTCGGCGGACCAGTATGAGAGCACGATGGCCCAAAATCATCGATCCCATGTACGAATGCCAAGAGCGCCTAGGATATCCAGGAGTCATCGGTGAGACGAGCATCGATCTCCTCAGGCCGTTTATTAGAGTATCAGATAGAATTAGCCCGAACAGAGTCCATGCCGAATTGCTGCCGTCTTGAAATTCTTTATTCGCGTTTTTGATAATTGCGCAGTAGAGTGCTACGGCCGGTCATACTTTGTTCGAGCTACGATAATATTAAGTGCCCTCTCTCTCTCGGTTAAGCGCCGACAGTCATTATTGTATTTCCGTTACGATTATTGTGATATTTCGAAATTCCGTGTTAAGTAACTTCTTTATTAGTGAACTCACACACAAAGGCGATTGTGATATTCGATAGCCGACCGTTGCGTTGCGGCATCGACTCGCGTATCCCCGCGACGTGAATTTTTCAATATTTTATTGTGATTTATCGTTCGTGCTTTTGAGATTTTATTACCGTTAATTGTTCGCGTTTGTGTCCGATCATTTATATTGTGTAATTATTTAGTCAGTTATGCTTGTATTACCGCTCAGAAATTATCTTTGTTGGACTCACGTTAATAATCGATTTTCTCGATCTCGCACTTGGCAAATTTATCTATCGTCACTATTTAATATCTTTGATTTGTAAAAGACGGATGTCGATAATAGAACTAATCATCGCGGTATTTCTTATTAATAATTTAATTTGAATTTATGGCTGCCCTATTACGTCTCGCGTAACACGAAATTCTAAGACTTTTTATGTTGCTTTTTCTACCGAGTAACACGTGATATCGCGGTGATCGCGTTCGAAGACCGGCCCGTCGCTGCCGGTAAATATTGCTAAAATCCATTATACAACATCTGAAATAAAACGCGAATTTGTCTTATATCGAACATTGTCGATTATATTATCTCGGTTAAATATATTCTCTGTCACACTAATAATCTGTTTTAATTGCAGCCACCTTGTATTCTCAATCCTTCCTTGTTTGTTAAAACGGACCGCCTCTCTATCATTTCCGAGACGGGGCTAGCCGAGCGATTATTTTTGAAAGCTTGCATCTTTTTGGCGTGTACGGTTAATATTGAGAATTGTCTTAGAGTGCGAGGTGCGAGTTATCGCACCTGGCGCCCAAAACTTTTGAGATACATTTTAGTAAGAATCGCGCCGAAGGTGTGCCGTGGGCCAATTACATCGGTCATAATTAATTTCTGGCCCATTATAAAAATTAACGGTCACAATATATAATATATATATATATATATATATATATATATATATGTCATTAAAATATTTATTTTTGTAAAATGAAAATCTCTATTTGAATAAAATTTAATAATAAATAATGTTTTTCAACAGATGAATGAAAATACTTTTCTTTATTAATGAAATTTTTGAAAAAAAATATAAAAATAAAATAATATAATTAAATATTTTATACCTTTAGTTCCATCTTGCAACAATTTTTCTTTTTCATACACATCAGGTTTAATCACACTTTTTCTTCTTCTAGTTTTGTTGACACGGATTCAAACTTTCTTCTTCTTCTTCTTCTATTTAATCATCACTGGGCGAAAATTATTCTTGCCCATGCTGCCAGATGGTCTTCAATATCGGTGCAATTCCGTCGAAAACAGTCCAAGCCAGACAAGAGTCAGTACGTCAAATCTGTAGTTTGCTCTCCTGAAGGAAGGAAGAAACAGCAACAACATTGACAGAAGGATCTTTCAAAATATTGAATATATTATAAACGGGCATAGAGCCCAGGATCTTACGTATGGATCTCACAAGACGAACACGAGAATCATACAAAAGAGGACAGGATCACAGCACATGGTTAATGTCTTGCAGAGCGGCACACTGACAGTCCGGGCGTCCCACGATACCACATCTGTGGAAGCTGAAATTCAAATTATAATGGTTAGAGCAAATTCTGCTTATAGAAGTGATCTCCGAGCGGCCTATCTTTAGTTTAGCAAACCAAGGATGTTTGGGAAAGATAGGATAGAGATTGAAGTACTGCACCCACAAGATTTAAAAAGAGCAAGAAGATGTTTTTCGGTCTCCTCATAATATTTTGCTTTCATGTCAGCATAAAAATCGGTGTGGGGAGAGAAATACACAACCGTCTCTCCATTTCTGATCGCTTCTCTCGCCAGTAAATCCGCTGTCTCATTACCAAGAATTCCTATATGGGAAGGAATCCAAATAATTATTATATCAATATCTTGAACAAAAGCAGATCTCAACTTATTCTTCAAAGATAAAATCAAATATGAGAAATCCTTGTCCACGATGATATTGGACAAGGACTCTACAACGCTGCGGGAATCCGTAAATATCGTGACTTTTTTGATATTCCTTTCAAGGATGCAACCTACCGCGCATATGATCGCGATACATTCTGCAGAGAAAATTGAGAATGAGCCATCAAGCTTGTATTTTCTTTGTATCGGAATACTCGGAGAATACGAAGCTGCGCCAGTGTGCGGAAAAGAGTTAATTTTAGAAGTATCAGTGAAAAATAAACATCTGTCATCGATATATTATGAGAAGATAGACTGAAAAAGAAGTTGAGGACAAGAGGCCGAGGAGATTTGCTCAACCTCCTGTGGCGCAGCAAAGTCAATTTTAGGAACAAAAGATATAGTTTCGTAGGGGAAAATGAACAGCGGTACCTTAGAAAAGAAAGCGATTTTAGGTTTGTAGTCTTTAATTAAACGATAAGCACGATATAAAGGAAATTTTTCATGTACATTAGATTGAAAACCCGTATCCATATGAGCAAAGCGAAGGTTTTGGAGTTTGCTCATAAGGATACTGGGTCTAACGGCAAATGACTTAAGAACAAACTTCCGAGCGAGCAGATCCGCTCTAAATCGAGCTGGACTAATGCCCGACTCTGCATATACAATTCCGCAAGGAGTAGTACGCCTGAGACAAATGCAGTATCTGAGAACTCTATGGGAAACACGCTCCAGAACCTCCGTCATATTTGCAATGAAATGGAAAGAAAAAAGAAGCATAGTCTAAGGATCCTCTGAACATAGCCTTATATATACCGAGTAAAGTGTTCGGGCAGGAGTCCCACCATACGCCACAAAGAGACTTAATAACATTAGCAAGTTTACCACATTTATTAATTAAATATTTAGCATGAAGTTGTCCCGTCAGCCGAGAATCTAAAAATGCTCCCAAAAATTTATAAGAAGAGGAAGGGAAGATGTCGGTATCGTCTAAGGATACATGATAGTCATATGAATTAATACGGTTTTTGGTAAAAATCATTAGAGCGGATTTGGTGGGAGAGACTCCAAGCTCTTGTCAAGTAGAAAGGATGAAAGAGCATTCGCCGACCTATCGAGCGTCTCGCACGAAGAACGAAGATCCGAAGATCGTATATACACTGCGCGACAATGATTCATTTCGTGGCCCTCTCTCGCGGGGCAAAGGGAGTGTAGAAATAATCAATCAGCTGGCAGCGTGGCAGTGGCTGATTGATTAGAGGCTACGAATCGTTGTCGCGGAGTATATGAGGCTATATCATCCACAAATTGGACCATGCGGCAGCCTCCGGAGAGGACCGTACCGCATCGCGACAAGTAAATGTTAAAAAGAATGGAGCTCAATATGGAGCCCTAAGGAACGCCCTTGTGGGAAAAAAAAGGATCCGTCAACCAACCATTCACCACAAACTGCAACTCCCTGAGACTGGTCAACTGATAAACAAACCAACACAATTTCGGAGAAAGGCCAAAATCAATCAACTGAGAAGTCAAAAGGTGATGGAATAACGTTATCAAACGTTCCTTGAATATCAAGAAAGAGGCACACTATAGATTGTTTAGAAATGAAATTATAGTGAATTGCCGACTCAAGGATGCCAAGTTTGTCCAGGCAAGAGGCCCTCCTCCTGAAATCAAACTGAAAAGAGAGGAGGACGCCCAAGGATTCAACCCACCCAAACGATATAGGATAAGTCTTTCAAGGATTTCTAAAGGACAGGAGGTCAAAGAAATCGGACGGAACTTATTAGGAGAGGACTTGGGGATGAGAAAGCTCAGAGTAACGCCATGATATTGGGAAAAAAATCTAAATCGAAAATATTGTTTAAAATGTCAAGAAGAATTTGCAAGTATTCATCAGAAGGAAGAGCATACGATTATCTATTTGATTTAAACCGGAAGCAGAATGAATCTTAAGAGAGCGAATGACAGACGTTAATTCGTATAGAGAGAACGGAGTATCAAAAATTTTGCAAGTATATTCTTTCAGGAAATCGTCTATGGAGGAAAAGAAGTTATGTAGTGTGGAAGGAGAACAAAGGGAATTAATGGTATTTTGGATAGGGATAGACGGATGGAGATTGGAAGAAGGAGGGATTTTAGGGGGTTCGAGATGGCGTGATCTGAATCTTTTAACAAAACGCCATAAATGGGTAATAGGGGATTGAGGGTGGAACAGAAATCCCTCCAACCCTTGCGTTTCTCGGACTTCAAAATTTTCTTGGAAATGGCTTCTTGCTTCTTGAATGCGAGATAATTCGAAAAAGTGGGCTGTTTTTTTAGATCGGAGAGACATCTTCTCCTGGCGTCCACCGCCTCCTCACACTCCGAATTCTATCAGGGAGCCGGCAGGGAGAATTTATTCGCCCTTCTACGAGAGGGATGTTTAGGAGGTCGGGATTCATCACGATGGAAGGCCATTGTTGAATTAAATGATCTGCAAAATATGAATATTTAAGACTGGAGTTGAGCGAATGGTCAGATAGAATTTCCTTCAAGGAGCCAATGGAAGAAAGAAGATTACCAACAAATAATTTATCTAAGTGTTTGTTATGATTAAATCTGTGGGAAAAAAGTCACCTCTCATTGGGGTACATTTAAAGAAGATCTTAAAAGGAAAATGATCACTGAAAAACGAGTCTTCCAAAATCACCGATTCGCACAGACCAATGATGGAAAGTGAGATAAATACAAGGTCTATGATTGAAGTCCTTTGATCAGGACGAGTTAGATAGGTTGGCGACCCATCATTGATGCATGAAAAGATGGCTTCAGTAGTCGCAGCAGACAAGATATCACCTGCGTTATTGGAGAGCGGACATCCCCAATCAGTATGATGGGCATTGAAGTCTCCGATAAGAATGACATTTGAAAAAGAAAGACAAAAAGTGAAAAAAGAATCGTATTCTTGCGGAGACATTGAGAAATTTGGGTTTCTATAAATAGATATGATCAAATCAAGATTTTCACAATGAATTGTGATGGCCTGGCAGTCAAATTTACTGTCAAGGGTGAAGCAGTCATCAATATAAGTATAAGAGAGGGAAGGACGAATTGCCAAGAGTAGACCCCTGCCAAATCTAGAGGGGGAATCTTTACGGAACACGTTAAAATCTTTTAATGAGAGGCGATAGTCAACAGTCAACCAAGTCTCAGAGAGCGCAAAAATGTCACAGTCGGCGAATAGAGACGAAACAACTCCAACAGTTTATTTGGGAGTGAGTGACAATTTCATTGGAAGATGGTAAAGGCGGCGGAGGGCGAACTGCCCGGATGCTTGGTCTGGGACATTCTTAAGAAGAAGCACGATTCAAATTCTCAACCTCCGAAAATGTGTACAAATGCTGGAGAAAGAGCTTAGAAAAAACGTCTTACAAACCTAATAATTTTAAAAATGGTTCAAGTCTATCCAAGATGAGAGAAATCAGGTGAAGAAGCTGTTCCCACTAAAGAGGGTCAAGGCCAAGGGCGCGCTGCATTAAACCAAAGAATGGGAAGGGGTCCACTCCGGCACCAAGAGCCACCCCATTTCCCGAGGGAGATGACGTACTCCGTTAGGGAAGAGGAGGGGGGGCAGGGATGGGGAAATGTCTCGGATCAACCCTCGCGTCAATGCTTGGCGAAGGGGAGGCCTCTGGAGGGGGTCTCTGAAAATAAAAATTAAAGTTATTATTATAATCGTTAGTTTTGGCATAAGGGTTGCCAGACTTGTTTTTAAAAGGACATTAGAATAGGAGGGGGAAGGATCAGGAAAACCTGAAGAATCAAGCGGAGACGCATGCGTAAACGTCTCTCTCAAAAGGTTGTTTTCTCTTGGGAGGGGCTGAGATAAGGAGGAAACAGGCGAGAATGTGGAGGATGAGGGAAAGAAATCTCCTTTGCGGCTGGGGGGAGTAAGTCAGGAAAATTCGAGCCACACTGCGTGTGAGGTCTTGGGAAGGCGGAGCCTCCCCCCGGATACGTAACATCGTCTCTAAAAAGGAATATTTTCGTGAGCGGCTATTTCTCTTGCTCTTCTCTGTTGAATGTATACTGGGCAGTTGAAATTAGAGGCTTTGTGAGGACCACCGCAATTGATGCAAGTAGGGTCGCAGTCTTTTCTGGGGCAAGAAAAGACTTTCCCCCTCCCCCATGTCTATCACCTCCACAATCCAAACAACGAGCATGACCTTTACACTGGGCACTAATGTGACCATATCGATAACATAAAAAGCACAATGAAGTTCTCGATATGAAAGGAGAGATAGGATATGTCAGCTTATATAAATAAATATGATCAGGCAAAATCTGACCTCTAAAGGTAACAAGAATGGATCGAGAAGGAATCAAACTACTATTTACAATGTTTCCACTATTTACATTAGGACTTGTTGAGAAGCAGGAAAAGGTTCTCTACGGCGTCTATTTATAATCTTTGAATATTGATAATTGGGATTTTTGAATCTATGCCTTTCAAGATCCTCTTTCGAAAGATCCAAAGGAACCTCGCGAATGATTCCCTTTTTGTTAATGCGGTATGAAGGAATGAAAGCCTGATATTTTTTTTCTTTCAGCGTGATATTAAATATTAGGTTATTCGCCGCTTCCTTTGATTTCAAGCGAATATTGATCTTCGAAAATCCTACTTTTTTAATTTCTAGAATGTCATTTTTAAATGATGAAAAGAGCAAACGACCAATCGCCAGAGGATCAATAGGCGACGACTGACTATTCCTGACTTATCCTTATTCTTTTGAACTATCACGTTATACGGACCAAGAGAACTAGAATCGTACAAAGAATCTTGAGGCGAGGGGAAATCTTGGGAAATGACTTGCGATGAAGCAGATTCAACTATAAAAGAAGCAGAGGCTTCATCTTACCTTGAAGCGACGGCTGAGCATTACCCTCACCCAAAGCCTGACGTATATTATTTACCCGTATTAGGGGAGACTTGGAGATCAATTTTTCTTTTGCCCCGATTGGGATAGGGCTTCGATAAGCACGCTGGAATATCAGTCTCAGGAGCAGTACAAAATTCCTCCACAGAATGGCCAACTCGGCATCGCCAGACTGCAAAACAGAAACAGCACAATTAGAATTCAACTCAAAATCCATTACAGAATCAACAGAAGGAGAAAACCATCGACATATATAATGGACTGAGCATTGCGATAGACAGGCGAGCGCCCGCTATAGAGACAGAGAGATACTACATGGGAGGCCTATTCTATTTCTTTTGCTAATATCTCATTGGTAACTTTGGTTCCCGCCCATCGAAGCGGGAAACAAAATTACCAATAAGATATTAGCAAAAAAGACAGACATAGGTCTCCCATGTAGTATCTCTCTCTCTACAGCGGGCGCTCTCCTGTCTATCGCAATGCTCAGTCCATTATATATGTCAATGGAGAAAACGGAGCGAGGGAATGAGCAATAAAGTCGAATCTGTCTTCGTCGTTAGGAGTAGCAGTGTCATAAACAGAGGAAGAATTTGCACTATTGCACTCACAAGGGAACCTCGCGAACCCGAAAATTTTGATCTTAATGATCTTAATTCTGTCTTTCCACATATGTAGAGGGGGTAAATAAATGAATTTAGAAATTTTCAGTTGCGACCCAAAAACGATTCTAAGAGGTGAAACCACCCCTTATAGATAGAGCGATTTATCGGTTTTTTTCTATATATCTCGAAAATTACTGGAGATAGCAAAAAATGCAAGGTATTGCGACTATTTAATGAAACTTTCAGAGTAAAGGAAAATTCTATCTCCAAAAGTGCTGTTGTACGTACAATTCAACGTTTTCAGGAAACTGGTAGTATTAAAGATCGTGAAAAACCTGGTAGATCTAAGTCAGCAACGAATGATAAAAAAATATTAAGTGTCTTACAGTCATTCATCGAAGATCCTCATTATTCCATACGTGAGGGGAGAGGGGACTCACGTTAACCAAACACTCCAAAGGGAACAGAATTCTACTACGTCCACGTCGTTGTTCCTGGATAGCGCTAAAAGTAGGATAAAAGTAGGATTTGGATGTCATTTTTACCCTCACAAGATTACATATCTGAACGTAAAATTTCCCGCTCTTTCCAAATCCGGAGTCAAAAATAGCAATTCCCATTTAAAAAACGCAAATTAACCTTCAAAAAACCTTCAAGGTCAAGATCAAGGTCAAATTTGAAGTCACAAAAAAACAGAACTTTATGAACCATAAAACTTTTGTTCGGGTCATTTTGCCCTATGATACATAGATTCTGAGATAGGGGGGGGATCCGTTACTTTTCGAAAGCCCTGTATATGAGGGATAATTTCATTCTAGAATTATTTTCAGGCCAGAACTAAAAATTTTTAAATTTATTTATCTATGTATCTACGTATTGTGCATGCATGTATGATTTAAAAAATTAATTAAAAAAACCCTACATATTATAGTTTTATTAAAATTAAAATTTTTGAAGATTTTTCTCCCACCTTAATCCACAATTAAATGGTTAATGATTAATAGGGTAATTATTTACAAAAACGGACCACCCTCCGATGACCTTGACCTTGACATATATTGTCAAGATCATGACCCTGAACAACATTCCGAAGATTTCAGCCGTCGGTCGTTGTTCGTTAAAAAGTTATGGTAATTATTTACCTTAGGGGAGCCACCTCGAATGACCTTGACTTTGATATATGTTGTAGGGGGTACACCCCTAACACATGATTTGAATTTTGCGGCGGTCTCGTTTAGTTTCTGAGATATGCGACCTTGTAGTATCATAATTTTTATATACAATAATACTAATAATTTTGATTTTTTTGTATGGAATAGTACAAATATAAATTATATAAAATCATATAATTTGGATAGTTCCAGTGTAATCTTAAAAAATTAATATCTCGCTTCCCGTAGCAGAGCGACGATTTTGTTAGAGGAGAAAGTTTCTTTACGCATCAAAATCTATTTATAAAAAAAGTTTTAACAAAATTGGTAAAGTATAATTTTCTAATTTGTTTTGTTAATAACTTTTTAACGAACAACGACCGACGGCTGAAATCTTCGGAATGTTGTTCAGGGTCATGATCTTGACAATATATGTCAAGGTCAAGCTCATCGGAGGGTGGTCCGTTTTTGTAAATAATTACCCATTATTTTAATTTATCATTTATTTGATTATATTTTTGTAATCTAAATCAATGATTATCTTAAAACATATTTTTTCCGTTCGTAAATTTATGAAAAATCACTTAACATAAAAAATTGCGCATTATGTTCTATAATTAGACAAAATAAAAATTGCAGTTAGAAGTGACCACGCGCAAATAGCATGCATTCTTTGTTATTAGTTGATATTCTCCAGAACTACAGTGCCATATTTGAACTGCATTCGCTATAATGTATAAAAATAATTATTACAAATATCATATATAATTAATAAACATTATTATTTATTGTTAGAGAAAAACTTTTTACTTACTTAAAAATTACTTCAAAATATGTTGCAATACGTGATTATCTTTGTATTAAAGTTATAGATTAGAGTTATACATATATATGTAATATAATACAATGAGTGATGTTATAAATACGTGATATGATAAATATGCGATAAATTAATATACAATAATTATATACCATTAATATACAATATAAATGTACAATATAATCACTAATCACAATGTTACGTGGGGTTAATTAAACTCGATAATTTTCTACGTCGCATTGTACTGTAGAATTATTTCCTTCTACAAAACTTATTTAAAAAAAGCCGTGCTACTTCAGGAGACTAATATCTGAAATGTTGTTTATTAAAAGACAGACTTCGGGACTTAATAATGCAGGAGGACACTAAATTATTACATAAGTTTTATTTGCCATTTATTGAAACTTTCAAAAAATTTTAATAATAGAAAACTATATTTTAGATATCAACGTACTTTCTTTGTTTTGATTTATGTAGAGTTTTATCTTCTTATTTAGCGTCATATTTTTTTTATATCATTGCGTGCTTTGTTTGTCTCGATTCTCAAATGTTAACAGTCTGAATGTCTTTCATCGAGACAGACGTATTGTTAGTTGCGTCCGTACCAAATTTGTTTTTGATAGTGTCGCATGGAGTAAGCGAAAATAATTTTAACTCTCTTCTTTTAATTTTTAATTACATATAATTGAATTTAGATAAATTTCGGTCTCCTCTTGTATCCTTCTCGACATGTTTTTTGCCAAGATTATGCGAAGGGATCAAGCCAAAAGGAGAGAGAGAGATACTTCTATGAAGAAACAAATAATTCCCACATGTTGATCCTCGATGCATCGTTGGAAGAGTGTTTTCATCTACAACCACATATTATGTTACGATGCTTAAACATAATCGTTCGTTAATTTGTACATTTCTTTTATCTTTTTGTCATTTGAATCTAATTTTATTCCCGTACTGAAGAGAGTCCAGTCGAGGACCGAAACATTTACGTTAATTTTTAGAATATAATTGATATCAATTTTTTGCGAGGTTATTCAGTTAAATACACACATTAGTTTAAATCATAACAGCGATATAATTATACGTTATATTTTCTACATATTAAATACAGTTTTTAAACATCTAGTCCCTAACAACTATTGTTTACTAATATTTGCTCCTCAAGCCCGTTTATTTATCACTTATTTAAAAAATAAAATAATTTCTTTATTCACAGAAAATAATACTATTTTAGAAACTAATATTATTTTATTTTTTATGTTAGTGATTTTTCATAAATTTAGGAACGTAAAAAATTTGTTTTAAGATAATCATTGACTTGGATTACAAAAATATAATCAAACAAATGATAAATTAAAATAATGTTCTTATAATGTACATATAAATAAAATTATAATAATTAAATTCAAATAACGAATTAAAATAAAACTATTAATCATTAACCATTTAATTGTGTAGATTAAGGTGAGAGAAAAATCTTAAAAATTTTAATTTTAATAAAACTATAATATGTAGGGTTTTTTTTAAATTAATTTTTTAACTCATACACAATACATAGATACTGTTCGCGAATAATTCGGGTATCGATAGGATCATTTAGAATCGGGCGCGCTGTTGCTAACCGTCTCACACGCTACGCCCGCCTGGCGGCGTCACCTCTCGAGCTTGCATGTCCTGTACGGGTCCAATGTAGGGCTTCTTTTCCGGAAGCTCCCGGTCAGTCGTTCTCATTAAGTAGTCTATAGTGCACGTGCTTTGTGTCGCTCCCGTATCATTCTCACGGTTTAGCTCTTTCGACTGCTTTTTGCGTTTCTTGCTCAGCGCTCACTGTTGTCAGCTCGCTTCTGTATCGGCTTATCAGTGTCGGGATTGATTATTATCAACTCAATATACGAATACGCCTTACGATCTAATGTTATCGGCTCACTAAAGGAATACGCCTCACAGCACGATAGCCATGCTCGCGCGTGCCACGTACTCATCTAGTTCCCGTCATCTAGAAATCATATTGCTTTCGGCTCATTGTAACGGAAGTGTGGTGTGTGAACGTTGCATACAACGACGGGCATTCTGCACTGTTCAACGCGAACCCTTAGACTGCTCATTATCTTAAAAGTGCTCATTATTTTTATTTTGCGCTCAACTTTGCATCAACCATTTTTCACCGGCTATTTGCGTGTGTGTGTTCGTCCCCTCGCATTTGGCCGTCTCGCCACGCGCGTCCGACGAGTCAGTGCGAACTGCGTCCGGTTAACATCCGTCGCCGATTTATCAATATACAATTATCGAACATTTTGGTCCTTCGAGCCGGATCGCGTGTGTGCTGAGAAAGTGCTCAAGGTCAATCTCGTGTGTGCACACAGTGTTCACGTGATACAGATCATAACAAACAGATCATAACAGATCATAAAGGCACGCTCATCAACAATATCATCATGTCTGATGACGATAAAAGTAACTCAAAATCTCTTAGAGTGCCGACAGCGGGTCGAGCCTCCAGACCTGCCACGCCAACGGGATCTGCCGCCTCATTACGGAATGTCTCTCCTGGTGGCAATACTCGTGCTCAATCTACGCCGGCTCAACTATCAATGGAGCTCATATTAAAAGTACAAGCTCAAAGGGCGAGACTCACTCTGATGAAAGAATTCCAGGACAACCTTCCAAGCTCAAAGAAGGAGTTGCTCGAATTTAAAGTACATATAGATGACACATTTAAGATGTTCTCCAAGGTGCATTCATACTTTGAAACCGTGTGGCCAGCGGAGTGCTTAGATTATGAGTACTTCTCAAAGGAGAATATAGTACTGTTATTTGGACGCTCAACGGACATACACATCATTGACAAGAGAGATTGCAAGACTTCGAAGCTCATTTCCACCGGATACAGCCAGCTCATCGGTCTGTCCAGACACCACGCCTCATACGAAACTTCCGGACATTTCACTTCCGGAATTCAAAGAGGAATATTCCGAATGGCCGACATTCAGCGATCTCTTTAAGAGTCTGATAATAGATAACCCCAAACTATCTGATGTGGAACGGCTCCATTATCTACGTGGATGCCTTAAGGATGTACCAGCTCATCGCCAGCCTGCCACTCACAGGAGTCTCACTCACACAATCTTGGGATCTACTCACATCGCGCTATGAAAACAAGCGTCTCATAGTGCAATCTCATTTCGATAAACTTTTCGGGATCACAACGGCGCAGAAAAACTCGAACTCATTAAATCTGCTCATTACTACAGTTTCAGAGACTCACAAGGCGCTGCTCAACCTCGGTGTGACTACCACTCTCGGCGACAGCATGATGGTCTATCATGTCTCAAAACACTTAGACCCAGCAACTAGAGAAGCATGGGAACTTTCTCTCGGCTCTACAAAGGAGTATCCCTCTTGGGAAAAGATGAACTCATTTTTGACCGTTCGAGTGAGGGCTCTCGAAAGGATCGAGGCAGCAAAAGGAACAAGCTCACAGACATCCTCACAACGGACATCTTCTCACGCAAAGGATCAAAAGACCAGCTCCAGCTCACGAACTGTGGCATTCGCTCATAGCTCAACCGCTCATCCGTGCGACCAGTGTCAAGGGTCTCATTATATAGTCGCATGCGAACAATTCAGAAGATTGCTGCCTGTTGCACGCCGAGCCATTGTGAGTGAGAAAAGATTATGTTTCAACTGTCTAGGCAGGCATAATGTGAAGGCGTGCAGATCATCTCAAAAATGTAAGACGTGTGCTGGGCGGCATCACACGATGCATGATCCTGGCCAGCTCGAAAGACACCGCTCAGCCCTCATCAACATCATCAACAGCTCAATAATTACTCGGTGCAGTCGCCCATACATGCTCATCTCAACAAAGCTTCCGCTCAGCTCTTCTCGGAACTGCTCTTGCGCAAACCATCACCAAATTAACAGCTCATCCAGTGCGCCTGCTCATTGATTCAGGCTCAGAATTGACATTTATTTCGGAACAGCTCACTCTTCAGCTCGGCCTTCCTCGCCATGCATCATCGCTCACTATCAATGGAATAGGAGGATCCCGATCAACTCAGACTCTCGGCTGCACTCAACTTCAGTTGAAGTCCCTCCATTCAATGGAAATCGTGATCATTGAAGCACACATCTTAAAAAAGCTCACATCATTGATCCCATCTATCAAGATCACTCTTAGTGACTGCCCAGGTAGCATTAATGTCCATTCGATGTTTATAAGTTATCGTTTTAAGGTTGCCTTTAGGATTTTACTATAAGATAACTTATGTATGTCTTTAAATCGATATCTATTTGACTGTTGTCTTAATGGTATCTTTTTCATGATATCTTAACAAAGAAAAAGACTGTTGTCTAAAAGTTAGCATATTGTTAGATCTGATAGATATCTATTTTAATACATTAAAAAGTTATCAATTTATTGTTATCCAAAATATCTCTATGAAAGTTGTCCAGAAGATGTCTTTTTCGATTTTATTACAGTCCGAAAGATGTCACCAATCAGATATCATAATGATCGCATTCAGCGGACTCGACAATTAGGCAAATAACTATAGGTTTTCCAATGCAATTCGACGCTAACTGGTCGGATCTGAAAGTAGAAACCAATCATTCGATTGCTATATATACTTAACGGTTGAGTCCGTTAAATGCCGCCATTGTGCTGCCTCTCAAAAGTTATCGAATTGTGCAGAAGGAAAAAGTATAGAATATAAAAATATTTTAAAAACATTTACGATATATACGTAAGTATATATTATTTATTTATTATCAGTTTATTATCATTCGCATTTTTAATATATACGAATATATACTATATACTTTAGAAATTCATAAAGAACACGTGCACTTTTTAGGTTATTGGAATTATATACTACTACATTATATATTACTACTACAAACTTGCTCCGGAAATTTAAGTGAGTACAAATATTTTTGTAAATATATTCTCTGTTTTATTTAATGGTTGAAAATTATGGGTCCCCCGTTGAAACCATTTCTTAAGGTCTCGCGAAGACAGCAAAGACGACGAATACGCGCTCTTTTGCAAATTGATAATAATTCGTTATATCTTGCAAATAATATTGTGCCTAATCCTATGTGTCTTCCTTGTTCATCATCAACAGCTGCTGCATTTAACGTTTTTAACGTTCGTCATGAAATCGGTCAGTTTTTTAATGATCCCGAGCATTTTAATGCTACAGTTCTTAATACATTGATCAATGAAAGATCCATAGCGTTGACTATCAAAGATGCTCAAATAAATATTCCAGCTCAATTTTCTTCTTATATAGAAGTGAATCAGACTCAGTTGACTGACACTCGTTCCCCTGATCTTCGAGCTTTTCTTGCTCAATATTGTTTCAATATTTTAGAATAAGATTTCATTTTACATTTGTCGGCGTTGTTGGACTTATCGATTGGCTATTGGATATATAATTTTTAGAGATTTCTAAAAATTCTAATAGAACCTCATATATTTCCTACCCAGTCAGAAATGTAATGTTGATTCAAAGTTGATTCAACATCGATATGGTTGACAACTGGTTGAGTCGATATTTAATCAGAGATGTAACGTCAATTCAATGTTGATTCGACACGTTTGACCTGCAGTTACTTGCCGCTACGCGGCGACACTCAATTTAACTAACTCGTATTCGAATTCATCTAAGGCCCGGTTCAACAGTGGCCAGTTAGCTTAACTAATAGTTAAGTAGTGATGCCAACCACTAAAACAAAACTCGGTAAGCTATGTACAAGGTTAGATTTTGACAAATTGCATTTGCGCAAAATATATATATATGTACAATATATATATTTTGCGCAAATGCAATTTGTCAAAAAACTTGTACATAACACCAGTTGTTCAGTGGTTGGCATCACTACTCAACTACTAGTTAAGCTAACTGCACTGTTGAGGCCTAAGATTTATAAGGTCTATAAAGGATTAATGTAGTAATTATATTTCTTGTCTTGTCAGTTTAATTTCTGATAAACTGACTTAATTTTACTTAATATTCTGAATCCTAATGAGGGATCTAGATTATTAAAAACAAATAATTTGTTTAATAATCATCTTTTATTGGGTTTCAGAATACTAAACAAATTTTTCTTAATTGAATGGGTAAATAGGAAATAATTCATTTATTGCACGTATTAAAATATTCTGGTGTCAAATGTATGTAAAATAATTGTATGTATATTATTGAGATAAATATATTTAATAAGATACATTTGATAAAAAACACTAGACACAAAACAACTAGATGTTTTTTCCAAGGCGGTAAATGTTTTTTTTCCTATCTTTCTTAAACATTTCATATTTTCAAGATTTATTTATTAAATTTAAAACGGTCTGCATTTATAGCAAAACTCGTTTTAATATTGCAAATACGATGCACCGTATATGATAATAAATTCTGTCAATATTATTTTAAATAAATATAGCGTGCAATAAAAATTTTATAAAAGTAAAAGAAAAATTATTTTTATGATATGATTATAATGATTACATAAAGTTACTTTTTTATAAAAGCATTAATTATTGAAATATATATTAATAAACTGGTTGATTCAACATTGAAATTATGTCGAAATGATAGTCGAAAATTCGTCAAAATTTTGTACTATTTCGATGTCGATTCGATCAAAATTTCAACTTTATTTCAACATTGGTTTTTGACGTTAATTCGACATCACAACAACTATACATTTCTGACTGGGTATCCAATAATCAATTGAAACGTCCAACAACGTCGACAAAAGTTAAATAAACTCTCATTCACGGCCTTTATTGAATTCTTGAAGAAGTTACTACGTTTCGTGATATCATTCTGATAATATTTATTCATTAATTTTTTCAGATGTAATACGTAATGCATTTCCCGGGACAACGATAAAAACCGTTGAGGATCGAATTGCCGATTGGCTTCGCCGTGGGGGCGATAGAAAAAAAGCTGCGGATAAACGACGAGAATGCCACCACCAGTGAAAATAAGCGCATATACTCAGTTATATTTTTAATAGTTAATAATAATAATAATAATAATGATTAATAATTATTTTTCATATATACGTTTGCTTAAATAATAGTAATAATAATAATTAATAAAGTTTTCTTAAATAATAGAATTTTTTGGTCATATGCAAAAGCAATAATAGTATCTTATAAACTATTGAAAATTTCACTTTACTGCATAATATTGAATTATTTATATTTCTAATTTGTGATCTATTTATTTCATATGTTAAGTAATATAAATATTCTTTTTTTTATTTGAATTTTATTTACTTTTGAATGTGCGATAAAGATGTTTTTAATGAATAAAATATTTTGATTATTTTAAATAGTTTTTGATATCCGAAATATAAAATAGTGAGCAAATAATAAAAGTTTGTTATTTGAAATACAGATGTATATAATATAAAAGTTAATTGTTAATTAAAATTGTTAATATATAGTTTACAATCAACTATATATACATAATATACATCCGTATTTCAGATAACAAACTTTTATTATATGCTTGCATCTGTCCCATATATTCTATAAATAAAACATTTTTTAGGTAACTAATAGATGCTATTTAGATGCCTTTTTTAAATGTCTATAAGACATTTATTGGATAACGGCATTATACATTTGTCTATTTTATGTCTTTAAAAGGATATTTTTTTATTCTAACGATTCGATAACTTTACGTTAACTTATCGACAGCTGATAAAAGTTGACCATATGCTGGCAATTTGGTTACCGTTATAAGTTTTCTTATAGGTGGCGTTCGGATACAAATAAGTTGTCATCTAAGCGGACATTAGTAATACTATTTGTACTACAAAAAGGCATCTTTTTTGCCAACTAAAAAGTCATCCATATCTTTTTTTGGTTGTCCTTTTAATGTCATTTTGATATCATTTTGCTACCTGGGTGGTCACATGTTAACGGTCTTTCTCTTGCAGATCCTGAATACTATCGTCCTCGAGCAGTGGACATCATCATTGGAGCAAATCATTATGGCTCAGTTGTCAAGCCTCAGATCATCAGAGGTGACGCGACATTGCAGTTGCTCAGCTCTCAATCTTTAGATGGATTCTCATTGGACCAGTGAATGTGGCCAATTCAGCAAGTGTGCACGCTCACCAAATAACAGTTCATCAGATGCTCTCAATGAACTTCTAACAAAGTTTTGGGAACAAGAGGAAGTGCCATCAACGGCTCAAACAACGCTGACTCCAGCGGAAGAAGAATGTGAGGCTCACTTTCAAGCTACTCACACCAGAGATACATCAGGACGCTACATTGTACGGATCCCACTCAGCTCATCACCTTCAGCTCTAGGAGAATCTCGAGAAACAGCATCGAAATGTCTGAAACGAACCATTCGTCGATTGAGTAAGGATGCTCAATATCGCCAACTCTATACAACATTTCTCAAGGAATATGAAGATTTCGGGCACATGAGGAAAGTCTCTGATGGGGGATCGGAACTCAGGAAAAACCTGGCACATGATTCTTCGGAATCAGGAGGGTTTAAGGGTCCTGAGGGAAGATTTAATCAACCCGTCTTTGGCTCATCCACCATTCTACCTGCCTCATCACGGAGTGCTCAGACCGGACAGTATATCGACGAAACTCAGAGTCGTCTTTAATGGCTCTAGTCCAACATCCTCTGGCAAATCCATTAACGACATCATGCACACCGGTGCAAATCTGCTGCTCAATGTAATGGACGTGCTCATATGGATCCGTCATCATCTTTGCGACTGACATTACAAAGATGTATCGGCAAATTAAAGTGCACAAGGAGGATTGGAATCTGTAGCGAATCTTATAGATTAATGATCAGCTCAACGAGATTCCTTTCCATCTCACTACCGTAACATACGGTACACGTACAGCTCCTTTCTTGGCTACAAGAGTATTACTTCAACTGGTCAAAGATGAAGGCAGCTCATTTCCACTAGCGGTTCCATCACTAACGCATGGACGTTATGTGGATATCTTCGGGGGAGCGGACACAATCTCAGAGCTCACAATTGTCGCTCATCAAATCATAGGCTTGTACAACGCGGGCGGTTTCCTTCTCGCAAAATGGCATGCAACAGATCAACAATTTTTCACCGACATCTCAGTATCATGTTCTCAAGCGAATACAGTACATTGGACGACTGCGAAACCAAATTACTCGGACTCAAATGGATTCCTCAAGAAGACAAATTTGCCTTCTCATCAAAGTTTAACTCACCTCCAAGGAAGTTCACCAAACGCCTCATACTATTTGAAGTGGCTCAGATATTTGATCCTCTCGGTTTGGTCTCACCGGTTGTAATAAATGCCAAGGTTTTATTACAAGAATTATGGTTACTCAAGCTCGGCCGGGATGATCCCTTACCAGCCTCTCTCAGTATAAGGTGGCTTTCAATAAGAAACCAACTCAACACGCTGGCCAGCGTCTCAGTTCCACGATGGTTCAATACGTGGAGTGATTCCACCGTGGAACTTCATGGTTTTTCGGATGCTTCTCAGCTCGCCATGGGAGCGGCAGTGGTTGCCTTATTGCTCGATTGTGATTGGTCGATTCGTTTAAGTTTTAAATTTACTGTCTAAGTTTTTTTATGTGCTCCAGGCTTAAGTCTTCTTCTTCTTCTTCTTCTTCTGTTAAGATAGCACTGGGCTAAAACTTTTCCTGCCCATGCTGCCAGATGATCCTCTGAGCGGATGTAAATCCAACAAGAACAGTCAAATTCAGTCTACAGTCTGCACGTCAAATTTGTAAATTGCTCTCCTGGAGGAAGGAGGAAACAGCACGAGTGATACCAATAGAGGGATTTTGCAAGATTTCAAAAATGTTATGAACAGGCGCACAGCCCAATATCTTATTCAGGGATTTCACAAGACGAACACGGGGACCACAAAACAGAGGGCAGGACCATAACACGTGATTGATGTCTTGACTGGCAGCTCCACACTGACACCCAGGGCGCCCCACGATGCCACACCTGTGGAGGCTGAAATTCAAATTGTAATGATTAGATCGGATCCGACTAATGGTTGAAATCTCTGAGCGACCAATCCTCAGCCCATCAAACCAAGGATGCCTGGGGAAGGTGGGATATAAGCTAAAATACTGCGACCCACGAGTCTCAGAAAGAATGGATAAGTATTTCCCAGTCTCAATATAATATCTCTCCCTCATATCCGTGTAAAAATCAGTATGGGGCGGGCAGTACTCAATCAATGCCCCACTTCTTGTTGCCTCCCTCGCCAACAAATCTGCCGTCTCGTTCCCAAGGATTCCCACATGGGACGGAATCCACACAATAACTACACTAATGCCCTGAACAAACGCAGACCTCAGCTTATTCTTCAAAATCAAAATCAAGTGCGAAAGATCCCTGTCCAACGTAAAATTGGCCAAGGTCTCCACAACACTGCGGGAATCCGTAAATATCGTGGCTTTCTCAATGCTCCTCTCAAGGATGCATTCTACCGCGCATATGATAGCTATACATTCTGCTGAAAAGATCGAGAATGAGCCATCAAGCTTGAATTTTCTTTGTATTGAAATACTCGGAGAATAAAAAGCTGCGCCAACATGCGGGCTAGGGTTGACTTTAGAAGCATCCGTGAAAAATAAACATCTATCCACGATATAGCGCGAGAAAATAGTTTGAAAAAGGAGCTGAGGGTAGGTGGCCGAAGAGATACTCTGAACCTCCTCTGACGCAGCAAAGTCGACCTCAGGGACAAAAGATACAGTCTCGTAAGGGAAAACGAACAACGGCACCCTAGAAAAGAAGGCAATTTTTGATCTATAATCTTTGACCATACGATAAGCCCGATATAAGGGGAACCTATCGCTTACATTGGACTGAAAATTCCCGGCCATATGAGCAAAATGCAGGTTCTGAAGTTTGTCTATAATAATGCTGGGTCTAGTAGCGAATGATTTGAGAACAAACTTCCGAGCCAACAAATCCGATCTAAATCTGGCCGGACTAATACCCGACTCAGCATATACAATTCCACAGGGGGTGGTACGCCTGAGGCCTATACAGTATCTAAGGGCCCTACGAGAAGCACGTTCCAGGTTCTCCGTTAAATATTTACAATGGAAAGGAAATAGGAAGGATGCGTAGTCTAAGGATCCCCTAATCATAGCCTTATATATGTTCAACAAAGTTTTTGGGCAAGAGCCCCACCATACACCACGCAGGGACTTAATAACATTTGCAAGCTTATCACATTTATTAATTAAAAATTTAGCGTGGAATTGTCCTGTTAATCGAGAATCTAAAAAAATTCCCAGAAATTTATACTTAGAGAGGGGGAAGATATCGATATCGTCCAAAGAAATATGATAATCATGTAAATTAATTCGTTTTTTTGTAAAAATCATAAGAGCAGATTTGGTGGGAGAAACCACCAGACCTTTGTCTAAAAGAAAAGAAGAAAGAGCGTTCGCCGATCTACCTAACGTTTCGCATGAAGATCGAAGTTCCGCGGAACGCACATATAGAGCTATGTCATCCGCAAACTGAACCATGCGACAACCCCCCGATAGGGCTGTACCGCATTGGACAGTAGATATAAAAAGTATGGGGCTCAAAATAGAGCCCTGAGGAACACCCTTATAAGAAAAAAGGGGCGTCGCGTCAGCCGGCCGCCCATCACAAATGCAACTCTCTGAGACCGGTCAACTGATAAATGAACCAACATAACTTCGGCGGAAGACCTAGATTTAATCAGCTGAGAGATCAAGATAGCTGGAACGACGTTGTCAAACGCACCCTGAATGTCCAAGAAAAGGCACAACGTAGATTGTTTGGAAATGAAATTATAATGTATCTCCGATGCAAGGATGCCAAGGTTATCTAAGCAGGAGGCCCTCCTTCTAAAACCAAACTGAAAGGCGGGGAGTACGCCCGTGGACTCCACCCACCACCCCAAGCGATACAAAATGAGTCTCTCAAGGACTTTCAATAAGCAGGAGGTTAAAGAAATTGGACGGAACTTATCGGGAGAGGACTTGGGAATAAGAAAAACTAAGGAATGACGCCACGAGTTTGGAAAATGTCCTGAGTCGAAAATGCTATTTAAAATATCAAGGAGAAGCTGCAGGTACTCATCTGGCAAAAGGGAAAGCATGCGATTATCAATTTGATCTAAACCTGGAGCGGAATGGACCTTGAGAGAGCGAGTAACGGAAATAATTTCATGAAACGAGAACGGAGAGTCAAAAATTTTGCATGTATATTCTTTAGAGAAATCATCTATGGAAAAATAAGTCTTGTGTAAAGCGGAAGGAGGACAAAGGGAATTAATTGTGTTAAGGATAGGAATAGACGGATGAAGGTTTGAAGGGGAGGGAATTTTTGGAGACTCAAGATGGCGTGATCTGAACCTTTTAATAAAGCGCCACAGATGAGAGATCGGGGTGCTAGGATTGAGAGAAGCACAAAAGTCTCTCCAACCCCTGCGCTTTTGGGACCTCAAAATTTTTTTGGAGATGGCCTCCTGCTTCTTGAATGCTAGGAAGTTTGTGAAAGAGGGATACTTCTTCAACTCAGAGAGACACTTCCTTCTGGCATCCACCGCCTCCTGACACTCAGAATTCCACCAAGGAGCTGGTGGAGAGAATCTTTTCGTTCTTTTATGGGAGCGACGCTCAGATGAGCAGACTTGGGAACAAACATCCCCATGGCTGGAAGGCCATTGCTGAATTAAATGATCAACAAAATGAGAGTAACGGAGGGTAGGGTCCAACGGAGCGCCAGATAAAGCCTCCCTCAAGGAATCAATAGAAGAATGAAGATTGCTAATGAATGCCTTATCAAGATGTTTATTATGTTTAAATTTATAAGAAAAAAAAATCCCTTCTTGTCGGGGTTCGTTTAAAATAAATCTTGGAAGGGAAGTGATCACTGAAAAACGAGGGTTCAAGCTCCGATTCGCACAAACCAGCGATGGAGGGAGTAATAAATACTAGATCAATAATAGAGATCTCCTGATTGGGTCTTGTTAGATAAGTTGGCGAACCGTCATTGATGCACGAGAAAGTAGCCTCTACGGCTGCAGCAGATAATATATCTCCCGCTCTATTAGAGAGCGGGCATCCCCAATCGGTGTGATGAGCATTAAAATCTCCCACGAGAATAACATTTGAAAAAGAGAGACAAAAGGCAAAAAAGGAATCATACTCCTGTGGCGATATGGAAAAATTTGGATTTCTATAAATGGAAATAATAGTCAAATCAAGGTTCTCAAAATGTATAGTAATAGCCTGAGAATCCAATCTATTACCGAGATTAAAGCAATCCTCAATGTACGTATATGTAAGAGAGGGGCGAATTGCCAGTAAAAGGCCTCCGCCGAATCTAGACGGAGAATCTCTACGATATATATTAAAGTTCTCCAAAGAAAGATGGTAGTCCACCGTCAGCCAAGTCTCAGAGAGAGCAAGAATGTCACAGTCAGCAAATAATGACGATACGACTCCAAGCTTGTTTACCAATGAGTGACAATTCCATTGAAGGACGGAGAGTGAGGCGGCCGGCGAACCGCTCTGCCTGTTAGGCTGAGACATTTTGAGAGGAAACGTGTCTCGAGTCGCCAACCTCCGAGGATGAGCGCAAATGTTGGAGAGAAAATCCAGAAAAAACATCTTGCACACCTAGTAGTTTTAGAATAGGTTCAATTCTGGTTAAAATAAGAGAGATCAAATGGAGCAATTGTTCCCATTGTGGAGGATCAAGACCAAGAGCTCGTTGTATCAGTGCAAAGAGCGGAGGAGGACTCATCTCGGTCCCAAACGCCACCCCATTCCCCGAGGAGGAAGGCGGACCCCTACCATTAGGAAAAAAAAGAGGGGGTGAGGGAGACGGGGAGGGGGAATGCCTCAAGTTGTGTCTTCCGGGCGGGTCCGACGAAGAAAAGATTTTCGAACGAGATCTCTGAGTGTGAAAATTAAAGTTAAAAGAAGAGTTATTATTATTATTATTATTATTATTGCTATTTTGATCGTCAGCCCCGACACCGAAATCGAAAGGCCTGCCTCTCGCATTAGCGAGTACTTCAGAATAGGAACGGGACGGATTGAAAGGCCCTGCCGAGCCAGGAAGTGACGCAGACGAGAACGAGTCCTTCGCAAAATAGCTGTTTCTATGGAGTGGTTGAGCCACAGAGGTTGAGGAAAATTGATGAGAATGCGACTGGGCACCCCTCCCCGCGTCAAAGGAGGGCAAGTCCGGGTAGACAGAACGATGTCTCACATGTGGCCTGTGTGGATTCTCCTGAAAGGGCGAAGGTCCTCCCTGAACGCGCAGCATCGCCTCAGAGAAGGGAATGTTCTCATAGGCGGCCACCTCCTTTACTCTCTTTTGGAAAATATATGTAGGACAAATATAATTCGAAGCTTTATGAGGGCCGCCACAATTGATACATGTAGGACCATCATCTCTTTTGGGGCAAAGCTCCCCACTCCCATGTCTATCACCTCCACAATCCAAACAACGCGCTCGACCCTTACACTGAGCACTTATGTGCCCATATCTATAACATGAAAAACACAATGAAGTTCTCGAAATAAAAGGAAAGACTGCGTACTTAAGCTTGTATAAATAAATATAATCCGGCAAGACTTGACCTTTGAATGTAATAAGAATAGAGCGAGACGGTATCAGATTATTGTTTTCAAAATTATTATTGATCAGAACAGAATTTGTATCAATGTTGGATTGAGAGGACGGGGGGGACTCTCTACGACGCCTATTCAACCTCTGGATATTCCCAACCGGAAATCTAGAATCTAAACCCCTCAGGACCTCCTCCTCCGAAAGGTCTAACGGAACATTACGAATAATGCCTCTCCTACAAGTACGATAGGAGGGAATAAAGACTTGATATTTTTTATCTTTCAATATGCTATTAGAAGTTATACCATTCGCCGCCTCCCTTGACTTTAAACGAATATTGACTTTTGAATACCCCACTCTTTTAATCTCTAAAATATCGCTTTTAATCGACGTAAAAAGTAAGCGACCAATAGCCAAAGGATCAATAGGCGAAGACTGACTGTCATTATCTCTACTCTTTTGAACCATAACATCATATGGCCCAAGAGAGTTGGAATCATATAAAAAACTTTGAGTCGAAAGGAGGTCCTGAGTGGCAACCTGAGATACCACCGACTCCACCGTCGGAGAAGTGACTGAGGCATGCATAGGCTTACCCTGTGACGACGAACGAACACCGCCCCCGCCCAGAGCCAGACGCTTTCCCGTATTAGGGGGGTCCTGAGGGTCTGTCTTCCTCTTACCCCTTTTAAGACTGGGTAACGATGAGCGCTCAGAGAGATCAGACTCCGGAACACAGTTAAAATCCTCCACAGGGCGTCCACAATTATCTCGATTCCGATCGGCAACACAGGACTGCAAATCAGAAACAGCACAATTAGTATTTAATTCATAATCCATAACCGGATCACCAGAAGGAGAGAAAGGAGAAAGGGAATGAGCAATTGAGTCAAGTCTGTCCTCGTCATTAATTGTAACCGTGTCAAGAATAGATGCAGAATTTGCATCATTGCACTCATCTAAAATTGAGCGCACAGCTTCTATAGGATCTTGTATAGACATGGTAACTTAAATACAGACCGCACTACGGCGAAGTATCGCTGCCACGTGTGAAGCTGGATAGGCAATATGGCCGCGCAAAGCGCGACCAAAAATTGCGCCGTATTTTCTGAATGACGCAATAACAGGCCTCTAATAAATGGATCTCCCAAATAATGACTGTGCAAGATAAGGGCGCCGGTGAAAAGAAAGAAAACACACCGCAACTTGTATTATCTATTATCGCAACTTAAAATATCTACGGAAATAACAACACTTCCCGTTACAAAAATACCGAGAGAGCATGTACGTCTGTCTCATAGCACGGTCGACTCGCCTCTCCCAGGCTTAAGTCTTCTTAAAATCCATATATATAGTACCACAGGTCAACCAGTTACGACAGTAGCGTCGGCACTTTTGATGTTGCGATGTATGAATCACGTGACCCATCGCCATATTCTTGGTTGGAAAATGCGCCAAATTTAAAAATATAAAAGTGAAATTAAAAATATTAAAAGTAAAATATTCTTATTTTTAAATCAACATTTTAAAATTAAATTTATTAAAAATTAAAGTAAATATTTTAAAAATTTATTTATAAACTTAATTATACATAAAATATATAATAAGTAAGTTAAAAAAAGTAAACATACTAAAAAATAAATTACATATATTATACATACGTATAATAATAATGCAAATGTATATGCAATGTATATAATAATGCAAATGAAGAAATGAGATATATATATATATATGCATTTTATAAAGGAATATATAATTATAAGAAAATTTATTTTGTTCTTAAAAATATATACAAAAATACACATAAATAATCAGGTACAAATCAAATAGTCGAAGTGTTAAGGTATAAATACTTGTGGTCATCTATTGATGATTTAAATTCAGCAGAAAATTAAAAAAAACCAAACAAATAATGAAAATTAAAAATAATAAAAATAATTTATACTAAAAATAAATAATAATAAAATTATAAAATAACAAAACAATAAAATAATAAAACAATAAAATAATAAAACAATATTAAATTAATAATAAATTAATAAATTAAAATTAAAAATTAAAATAATAAATTAAAATAATTTTTATAAATAATGAAAAATTAAAAAAATAAAAATAAATTAAAATTAAGACTAATACATAAAGAACTTAATATTATAAAAATTTTATAAAAATAAATGTACCTATTTTAAAACTATTTTTTATAAAATATATTAATAACACACATACGTATGCGTGTGTACGTGTATATGTATATTTAATATGGTGTTAATTAATATAACAGGATTACTTATTGCTGCCAAAGACAAAGTACTTATAAAATAATTAAAGATGTTGTAAAATCACAGTTTTTCTATGACTTATTTGAGATCTAAAACGCCTATTAGTAAATTTTAATGTATAAAATAAACGTACTCTACTAATGTTAATAAATATTGCTTTGGAAATTATTCACAGGGATGATTAAAAGATATTTTTAAAAATATTGCTAATAATTTTGTAACTACATGTTTCTGTGTAATAAAATTGTATATGTTATCAAAAAACAATTTTTCTAATATTTTTATGAATTGGACAAAGTTATCATTTGGCATTAATAAATCACCAAATAGATTTTTTTCTGTAGAATGGTAAGCTCTATGAAAACAATAAATAGTATTAGCATCCAATTCAGTGCAACTTTTTGCATATTTGGTACAAATATCACAAGAGTGTTTTTGAAGACATTTACGTATAAGATAGCCACAAATATATCTAAAAGCATTTTCTTCGCTTAAATTTAAATTGTGATAATCGTGATCATCAAGCAAGTTCTTATTTCTTGAATAGGTTCTTCCGTCATAATAGGAGATTGCTTAAATTCATTTAAATTAGTTAAAATACGATCTTTATCTTCTGAACAATTTCCAGTATTTGTATTAGAATATTGTATAAAAAATAATTTTCTAAATGTAAAATAGAATTGTATGGGAGTTGGATTAAATGCATTGCCATTTAATGATCTAATTTTACCAAAAAAATTTTCTAAAGGGTCTTGGTTAAAACGCCTCATATATAAAAATTTTACATCCGACATCGTTTTTCTCAAATATGACCATAATTGGAAAACTATTGATATTTAATATCCATAATTTAAATGTTTTTACTTTATTAGTGATATCATTACCTGATTTACTATAAATCTTTACTGTTGATAAATATTCTTTCATATAAAGTAAGAATTTAATTTGAAATTCGTCACCCTTAAATGCTTGTTTATATTTTTTCGAATGTTCTATTGTTAAAGAATTGAAAATATCAAACAAATTGTCCATGTTTTCTATAAACGTGACAGTAGCTGATGCATCTTCTGGTAACAAATCTACAGAAATAAAAGTTCTTAAAGCAGCAGATACAGTATGACTTAAAATTTGACTTGCGAATTTAACCTTCATTCTTTCAAAATTTGTTGGATGTATATGTGAATCACTTAATTTCGGTGCTAATCGATTATCCTTAATTTTATCTATGTTGTATAAACTTTCAACATAAGACCAAGAAATGCGTTTTGATTCTATCTCAATAATATTAGTGGCAAAATTATTACGAACTGCTTTTAAAGCATGTGGTGGATCAAAAAAATAAAATATTATATCATTGTTTATTTCAAAATATGGTCGTTCGTTTGTAATACCTAATTTTTCTGACATTTGCACAAAATTACTACCCATATCACTAATGATAGCAATTACTTTTAACTTAATTTCTTGCAATTTTATAATAGTTTGTAAAATAACTTCTTTTACATTATCAGCTTTAAATGTAGAGTTAAGGAAAAAATAGGCAAGCGGCTGTTTCCAAGATTTGTTTAAACCACGCAACATAATAACAGCTACGTTACATGCTGATAAAAAACATTTGTCATGTCCATGATCTTCGAAACCAATAACTTCGTCGAGATTGATATTATAAAAAAGATTAGCTTTTAAAGCAACTTCATCAATAGATATAATACAGAGTTTGTCAATATTATTAAAATTATCCACTTTACTTTTTAAAATTTTAAATACGAAACAAAAACCTCTAATGGATGTCCATTGGACATCTACTATGGAGATTCCAAACCTCCATTAGATGTCCATGCAACGTCCCATAAACGTCTACTAGACATCCACAGTTTCGCATTTCATACCTCCATTCGACATCCATTAGACGTATTCATAGATGTCATATGTACGTTATATGGAGCAATTATAGATAATTTGTGGAGTTCTTATGTCAGATATACGTTATGACGATTATAAATGGAATTTTCAGTCAATTTAATGTCATGTCCATTAACTACTAAATTTTTGTCATTTCTCAAAAACTTGATCGATTTAATGTTCTGTATATAGATATATATATATATATATGATAGAATTAAAAAAAAATTAACCATCTGCGGTTAATTATATGGAGCCCTAGAGCTCCTTGCAAAAGCTAGAGGAGATGCGACTATAATAGTCTGCTCTCTTTGACCGATAAGCCGTGATTTGTGGCTATATGCCGCGGCCTTATATTACTGTCTTAGATGAATTTCACTTACGAGTTAGGCGTTTTCCTTTTCGCCATCTAGCGGCGAGACGTGAAGCTTGTGGAACTATATGAATATTTTATCTACCATGGAGATAATATGGAGTTCTATTAGAGATATAGTTGTATGAAAAAACTTCATATATCCTTAACTTCATATATCCAAAACAGATGTCCAATAGACATCCATGATGGATTTATAGATAACATCTACCATGGAGGTAATATGGACTTCCATTAGAAATCTATTCAATATCCATCATGGACATAGATGTTGTATGGAGTTATGGAGGTTGTATGGCCGTCCATTAGATGTCAAGTTCCGTGTAGGTATATAATCATGTAATCCTGGTGAAATCTGCAATTTTTGTATCGTACGTTGGAGTGTTCTTGAGGAAGGTATGCAAAATTGACTGCTTAACCATTTATAACTTTTTGGTCTAGAAAAGTAAAGTTGTAAACAAAACTGTTTAAATTCCATAGTATATTTTTTACCTTTTGCAGATTGTCTATGAAGTTGAGCTTGAGTTTTGACAAAAGTAGCTATTTGTGGTGGAAGGAATTTGTCGCAATGTAAATACCAATTTTGAAATGTACATGAATTTTTTCTTTCATTTTGATAGCATTCTAATTTTCTTTGTAATGTTTTATTTTTATTTTGAAGAGACTTCTTTAGACATCTTAATTTCTTTTTTCTTGGAGTATAATAACTTAGTTTTGATTCAGTTTGTACTATTTTATTCTCCACATTACTTATAATTTTAATATCTTTATTATGTACAATGTTTTTTATTTCATTTCCTAAAAATATTAACATTAATAGTATAAAAAAATAAATATTTTATTTTTTGTTTATTTATCTTTATTACTCACCTCCAATATTAATATTAATCATTTATGTTTCTAAATAATGTGTTTCTAATATATTTGACTCAATTATGTTTTCTGTTCTATTTTTCTCGGATAAGATAGCAATACTTGATTCATTTACATTTTCTATTATATCTTCTTCTATGTTTTTCTCGATTAAAACAGTAACATTATCTAGTTTAAATTTATAAATAAGAAAACTTATTAAAAATGTTCAGAAAAACTAATTTAGAAATAAGATTGGATAAAATAAACACCTATACAGATATATTTCCTATATGTATATTTATTATTATTGAAAATTATTAATGAAATTATTTCATGTAAAATGCTTCATATATACAAGATATATGTAACTAAAAGGTACAACCAAAAACTTTGGGAAAACATTCTTCACGCATAGAAGATGAAAAGTATTATATAATTATAGATCTAGAAATGCTTTCTTGCGAAATTGAAATCTTATTATATAATCATGTAATATATTTTCATTCTCTATATGCGAAGAATATTTTCCAACAATTTAGGAGTATCTTTTGGTTAAATTCTGTATATATATATATATAATATATATCTAATAATATATACATATTATTTATAAATAATTAAATAAATTGTAAAATAAAACATAAATTTTACTTTGAATTTTATTTTCTGATAAAGATTCCAAATTTTTGGATATTGTCGGAATAGCATGTGGTTGAAGCCTATTTTTCAGATTGTTTAAAAACATTGAAGGTGTGAAATGTTCACTACAAATCCTGTAATTATTATATAATTTTTCCAAAGATGTTTCTATATATCTATTACAAAATTTTAACCATAGTTGAGCTCTAAAAAACATATGAAAATTAGTATTTTTAAATAAAAAGTAATAAGAACTAATCAAGTTAACAAATTAAAATGAATAATAAAAGGCAGTAAAGAGCCAACGCAGGGCGTGAAAATACTTCTTCAAGACCATCAATTTTAAGGATCAATTTTCATTCTTCTTTTAAACGTTTCGGACTCAATTCGAGCCATCTTCAGTGAATTCTAATAAAAACAAGAAACAAAAATATGAGATCGCAACAAAAACGCAATAATAATAAAAAACGCAAGAGAAAAGAAAGCATAGTCACATGCATGCATTGTCTTTAAGAGCGACGCGATTTCGTCAGAGCTGATCCACCCGAGAAACTCCGATGCAAGTAGTCCCTTCGACGATGCAAAACGATGAAGAGCGATGCACTAGCAAAAATAAATATAAATCTAATCGAGTCTTTATAAAAGAAGTTGATTTACGCTGGTCAAAAATCACTTACTCGGACACGAGAAGACCGGCACAACCGACACAAACACTCAGCACGCTAACAGTCGCCTAGGCTGAAAATTCAAACGGCAACGATAAAATGATGTCAAGCGATTGAACAACAACAAATCATAAACATTGAGGACAAAACCAGTCAAACAGACAACAATTAAATCTTGGGCATGTTTTCAATTATCGACAGACACGAAGTATTTAGTTTTAAAGTGTCGCTTTGGAGATTCAACGCATTCTTTTGGCGCTTAATATAAATCATCTCCGATATCAATCTTTTCCTCAAAAACGCTTCCTCATCCAAAATCTCAACCTCATCAAAATCAAAAGCATGATTAAACGCTCTATGTTCGGCAATGACAGATGTAAGATTCCTTCTATGTTCTTTAATTCTCGTTCTTAGCGAGCGTCTAGTTTGTCCTACATAAGAGGCGTCGCAATCAATGCAGTTAATCTTGTACACTATATTATTGCGCGAATCCTTTTGTAAACTATCTTGCCGACTTTAATAAATTGGCGCAGGTTGTTTATCCCAGTGTAAGAAAGCTTGACATTGAGACCTTTGACACAATGTCGAAAACGTTCGGATATGTCACATACGGAACATTAAAATATGCAATCCTACCTTCATCTCTGTTAACATCAACCACTCACCATCAATCAAACCGATATCACGTTTGTTATTAAATCTATGAAATAGAATGCTAAGTCGATCGACAATTGTATGAAAAATAAGAGAGAGCGGGTATCCATTGTTTAAAAGAATGTTAACAACAAATTCCAGATTTTCTTTATGAAATTTTGGATGAGAAAGCCAAAAAACTTTGTCTGTCAAACCGATTATCGTGCCCTTTTTCTGACACAGGGGGTGTCGCGACTCGAAGTGGAGGTATCTTCCTGAGAAAGTCGATTTGTGAAACCAATTGAATATAATGTGTCCATTTTCTAAAATAATTGTGATGTCCAGAAAATTCAAACGGTTGTCGACACTCTCCTCCATAGTGAACTGTAACCTTGTATGGAACGAGTTGAAAGTGTTCAAAATATCGTTGAGCATTGAGGAGGGCCAACACGATGTCGTCAACATATCTAAAATAAAACGGAAGATCCACCGAAAGAGTCGCGATCGCCCTTGACTCCAAATCCTGAAGCGTGATCTCCGCGATAATTGGGGAAAGAGGAGAGCCCATAGGCGTGCCGAAAGTCTGTTGATAACAAACATCATTGAACATAAAAAAAGTAGAGTTCAAAATGAAGCGAACTGCCATTAGAAATTCATCGCGAGATATCTGGCAATTTCTTTCAATATAGTCCCATCTATCCGACAAACTATTAATGGTCATATCCAATGGTATGTTGGTGAATAATGAGACGACATCCAGCGAAATCAGTTTTATGTCAATACGTTAATACGTCTGCCATCAAGTCTATCGACTACTTGCGCGCCATTAATAATTTGGCTATCTGGTCTCGGAATAGATTTATAAATAATGCCATGTAAAAATTTGACGAGACCATAAAGCGATGTGTTTTTAGATGAGACTATTATGCGTAATGGATTATTTTTCTTGTGAATTTTCGGCAGTCCATAAGCTCTCGGCAAAACGCCGTCTGTACAATTTAATGATCTATATTTCATAACAGAGATGTAATCTCGAGCTCTCCACCCTACCAGCATATCATGCAGATTACCAATCAGCTTATTAATCGGGTTCTTATTGACTACCCTATATGTGTTTTTATCCGCCAATAAGCCAGACATATTCGAAAGATAGTCGTCTTTTCCAACGCGACTGTTATGTTGGCTCTCGTAAATAAAATATCAGGATTGTCTTTCGTGAATTTTTTTACAGCATTGAAGGAATTCATAATGATTTTATCAACTGGAGACTCAGGTGAAATAGAATTGAAAAAAGTATTTATAATAGGAAAAGATCTGTTTCTCACTATCGCGCGAACCTCCGTGGGCAGCTTGTCAATGTTATATTCTACATTTTTTAATAATTCGACGATCGTTCTATCCTTGTCTATAACAGGTAAACAAAATTTCTCTCCCAGTTGTAGCAGAAGTTGTACTTCGCGAGGTATAGTCGCCGAAGACAAATTGACGAACCAATCATCTCTTAATTCTAAGACAGGAGAAACTCGTGGTGAAAAAGATAAGGGATCAAGGTCAATACATATGGACGAGGGGGAGGGCTGGGGATTGAAGGAAAAATTCACGTTATTAGATTTAGACAAAGGTTGACCAACCAAAGGCATCGAATTTGAAGGTTGGTTATTCGGGATTAAACAAAAATATCGAATCGGACGAATATCTTTCTGTGTCTCTTTAAGATGTTTTTTAAACAATCAATTAAACTTTTTATCTAATTTCATGCTTTCGTGGAGGTAAAAAGCTCGCTGAGATCTATTCTGTTTAACAAAAAAGTTATTACAAATGTGTGCCGGTAAATCATTAGATATTAATCGAATCACATCAAACAATTCACGGCGCAATGCACGAGCATGTCTGTACGCATCCTTAATTTCATTTTTCAAAATGTCTCTGATAAACCTAGTCTTTAAATTAACATGTCGTCTACGAGATACGGAATGGTGTAAGTCGTTATGATAACCGTTACAGAACCTCAAATGCTGTGGTGTTACATTGTGACAGATGCATTTCCTCAAAAATATAATACGTAAACTTAATCTAGATAATCGTTTGCTAATCCAAATCCATTTCTTTAAATGAGATACAGTCCTAAAACCGAAATAAAAACTAACAAATTGAAAAAAGGTTGAAAAACGCATATTTTCAGCTAGCGTAATATTAAAATAAAATAAATAATATTAAAAGCTCCTCGAAATTAATAAATTAAAATGAATAATAAAAGGCAGTAAAGAGCCAACGCAGTTGTAGGGCGTGAAAATACTTCTTCAAGACTATCAATTTTAAGGATCAATTTTCATTCTTCTTTATTTCAAACATTTCGGACTCAATTCGAGCCATCTTCAGTGAATTCTAATAAAAACAAGAAACAAAAATATGAGATCGCAACAAAATAATCAAGTTAAGTTTAATTGACAATAAGCACAGTTTAACAATAAGTTTGATGCTACATAATTAAAATTACAAAGATCTTTCTAACAAGTGTGTAATTTATTTACTGTCGTATTATAATAACATTAATAAATTTTACCTTTGAGGATCTTTTGGAAATCTAAAAAAACTAATTCCCTTTATACCTGTAACGTTTTTACAGTTTTTGACCGCGCAAACATATCCACTTATTTTTATTATTTTTTTATTATTTTATATTCATAATCTATTCATTATAATGACAAATCGAACGTCGCCATATTGTTGGTTGGATTTTTCGCGCATGCGCATTGTAATTTTAGGACACCGATTTTCTGTCATAACTGGTTAAACTGTGGTGTAACAGAAAAAGCGATTCCAAATAGCAATAGCTTTCGTCGCACAGGCAGGCTTGGTTCGTAACAAAGGAGCGCTCGTTCCAGTTAGTTCTATAGTTCAATGCGTAAGACTCAAAAAATTGATCAATCACAGTCGAGTATTTTCTTAAAACTGTGATTGATCAATTTATTGAGTCTTAGGGTGCCGTCCCATGGACATCGAAATAATCGGAAAACGGAATCGGAAAGGTGGAATGGTGGGGAGCTAACCAATCGGCATCATTCCGTTCCGCTTTTTCACAGCTGGGCTTCCCATGGTGATTATTTTTCGGAACAGACTTCGGCGTAATGTGCGTAAATTCAAATATCTAACTATCACTTAAGAGAGAGTGTTGTGATAAAGTTGCTGTTTTATATATTTTGATTAAAAGAATGTGATGTCATCTGTAAGTATTGTAATTATGTATGCTGAGTTATGTTAGATTATAATGTTAATTTAATAATAGAAAGAGTCATACATTTCTAACATTCCATATAAAATATGCTTATAGTAGTTAAAATTCAATTACTTTACTTATTTGTATGATGTCATTTATTTATTATTATTAGACAACAAAATGTGGCTACTGAGGATGGGTATTGAAAATGAATGTTCTTTATCAACATTCCTATTTTGCCAATTACAACGATGTATGTTATGTTCTAAGTGTTGATGAGGCTGGAAAAATTCTTATGATAAGTATGAAAAATTGTACATAATATTTTAGTATAGTATTTTTAATTATATATAGTTATGCTCAATATTGAGCATAATGAAAATTTTTTTGTTTATATTGTATAAAAATACTATTGCTAATATACTATATATAATTAAAAATACTAAAATATTATGTACAATTTTTCATACTTATCATAAGAATTTTTCCAGCCTCATCAACACATAGAACATAACATACATCGTTGTAATTGGCAAAATAGGAATGTTGATAAAGAACATTCATTTTCAACACCCATCCGCAGTAGCCACATTTTGTTGTCTAATAATAATAAATAAATGACATCATGCAAATAAGTAAAGTAATATTGAATTTTAACTACTATAAGCATATTTTATATGGAATGTTAGAAATGTATGACTCTTTCTATTATTAAATTAACATTATAAGCTAACATAACTCAGCATACATGTAAATCACATTCCCTTTACAAAATATATAAAACGGCAACTTTATCACAACACTCTCTCTTAAGTGATAGTTAGATATTTGAATTTACGCACATTACGCCGAAGTTCCGGAAAATAATTACCATGAGAAGCCCAGCTGTGAAAAAGTGGAACGGAATGATGCCGATTGGTTACTCCATCCGATTCCGTTATCCGATTATCAGCCATGGGACGGCACCCTTAAGGCCCCTGGCACACGAAAAAACGTAAGCAGTGAAACGTAATCAGTAAGGAAATCGGCCAATCGGAATTCTTACATTTTCTTACGTTTTAATATGACTGCCTTACTGTTTAATCGTGATTGCCTTACTGTTTAACCGTGATTTCGCACATGAATTGCCATAATCATAAACGTAAAACGTAAACGTAAACTAAAGAACCAATCAGAATATTGCTTTAGCTTTAAGGTCATTCTACAATAGAGTCGTAAAGTCGTAAGTCGTAAGAAATTGACCAATCACAGTTGATTATTCTCCTGAACTTCAACTGGGATTGGTCAATTCACTGACTTTACGCTCTATTGTAGAATGATCTTTAAAGTCATTCTACAATAGAGTCGTAAAATCGTAAGTCGTAAGAAATTGACCAATCACAGTTGATTATTTTCCTGAACTTCAACTGGGATTGGTCAATTTCTTACGACTTACGACTTTACGATTCTATTGTAGAATGACCTTTATGTATCCTAGAAGACGATAGAAATGATGATAAAGTTGGCCGTAAGCAGAAGTAACTAGGATTCAACCAGTTAAAATCATACATAAAGCTAAAGCAATATTCTGATTGGTTCTTCAGTTTACGTTATGTCTTATGTTTATGGTTACGGAAATTCATGTGCCTTAAAGGCTTTCGCACATGAATTGCCATAACCATAGACGTAAAACAAAAACGTAAGCTAAAGAACCAATCAGAATATTGCTTTAGCTTTATGTATTCTAGAAGACGATAGAAATGATGATAAAGTTGGCCATAGACAAAAATAACTAAGATTCAACCAGTTGAAATCCTAGTTACTTCTGCTTATGGCCAACTTTATCATCATTTCTATCGTCTTCTAAGATACATAAAGCTAAAGCAATATTCTGATTGGTTCTTCAGCTTACGTTTTTGTTTTACGTCTATGATTATGGCAATTCATATGCGAAAGCCTTAAGTCCTCATTCAGCGGACTGAACCGTTAAGTAGCAAACAAATCTGATTGGTTTCTACTTTCAGATCCGACCAATTAGCGTTGAATTACATCGGAAAATCTAGTAATATTGCCGAACTGTTGAGTCCGCTGAATGCGGCCAATGTAAATTCTACATGAGGCTTGAATCGCCATTTCTATATCCATAGCAACGCTGCCGGATGTTGGTATGTTCATTTGTATACACTTAGGCCCGGCGTTTCCTGTTAAAAGATACGCCATATTATCATTAGTCGACGATACGGAGTATTCGTTGGAGCTTTCCATTATTTCTTCGATTAAGAGACTTCTGAGGAAGATTAATAATGAGCGACATCGAGGTGAGTCTAATCTTTGCGAGCCTCGCATAACAACGAGATTTGTGACGTGTGAATTTTGATAATACGACACGAGCAGCCTTCAAAATAGTCATTGTATCGATCCAACAACGCGGTTTTATAGTCATTATCAATTCAACATAAACAATACTCGATACGCGACTTTTTTGCTTTTCCATCCTAAAACATATTTTGGCAGTAAATATAACTCTAATAATGACATTGAATTCATAGTGTTTTATGATGATAATTATAGTAGTCTTTTAATAAAAATGTAAGGTTATAGATATATTGAAATTGAATCGTTTCCAAGCAATTGATCATTCAGTTTATATTGCTCTAATATTTAGAATTATATGTACAAAACGATGTGTTAACTCTTATTCTTGGTATAAAAAATATTCCGACATGATAATTCTAAGTAGGTTCAATCAATTCAAGCTAAATTTGTATAATACTTGTAATATATGTATTGTAATGAAAATAAAAAGTATATGCACACACACATATACATACATATATATATTTTTTTCACAAAGAATCAATCTGTAAGAATGTTTTCATATTATTTTATAATGTAGAATATTATAAATTCTACTACGATATATATTTATATCGATTAAAATGAGATACTCTGTATATATAGATATATACATTTAAATTCCATTTGATTAACTTTTATTTCAATTAAAGTTAGCTATATATATATATATAGCTTACTTTAATACATATATATATATATATATATATATATACATACAATTTTATACATATTTAATATATATATATATATATATACAGACAACTTTAATACATATATATACATATATACATACACTTATAAATTCAATTCGATTAACTTTTATTTTAATTAAAGTTATCATTTATTTCAAAATATTAATATGATTATTGAAAAATTATTCAAAATATTAATGTGGTTATTGAAAAATTTAACTTTTTTTTTACATTTAATATCTTTGTTTTATTTACCGTTATATGAATAGCTTAGATATCATGATACAAGTCCATCCAAACTTAATATTGAGTTATTAGCAGATTTGAGATACAGACAATGTGATTTATTAATCATTATATATAACTGATATATATAACTGAATTTGTTTGTTGTCAATCAGATTGCATAGTTAAATTATTTTTATCTGCATTTAAGGTAAAAGCAAATGCAAAAGTCTACTTTTGAAATTTGTACCATTTAATATCAGAACAATTTATATAATGAAAAATATATATATCTTAATAATTATATGAATTATATAAATAATAATATAAAATGTGTATACACACAAAAAATATAATAATAACAATGTATATACAATAATAGTTAGAAGTAATGACACTAAATGAGTTACAAATTATGATAATCATAATACACATATTTCTGTAAAATTTTATACATATTTTGAACAGCGATTACTTTTGAACAGCTAATTTTTTCCTTAAAATGTAATTCCTGAAAATTTAAAAAGTAGAAAATTTTACCATTAAAATTACAATGGTGAAATTCTTTGTTTCCACCATAGGGAGAAAATTATATGATTGTTCTGTATTTAATATTTAATGTTGCATGTACAGGACGAGTTATTAGAATCTTTATAAATATTGATACATTTTGGACGTTTTCTTTAGATGAAAATGTCAAAAGATTCAAATTTCTTCAATTCTTTAAATGGAAAATCCTACTTTTAATCAGTTATAATTATAGAGACTAAAGAGAATTCAACGATTCTAATCTTAATCACAGAATAATTTTGAAAAGAATCTAGAAAAATAAAATGAGTAATAAGTAAATAATAGAAGTAATAATTTTTCGAACAAAATAAATTTTATTTAATAAGATGTTCAAAGTATTGCCTATTCATTTCATGACACTTTTGACTCTATGAAAGATGTGCAAATTTCTTGCAACATATTCTTTGGAATTATTCAATAAGTATTGCTTCATGTCTTTGGATTGATAAATATAATGTTGAAGGACACAAAAGAACAGAATCTGTCAGGGATTTCATTGGAATAATAGTAAACAAATAGTATATCAAGATGTACCAATAACTCTTGAATAATTGAATCAGTACTGAATTCTAAAAGCTAACATCATATTAAATAAAATTCATTTTGTTCAAAAAATTCTCTTATTTTTATTATCTATTACTTATCTAATTTTTCTGGATTTTTCATTTCAAGGTTACCTCATGGTTAAGATATTACAAATCGTAGAATTTGTTTTTCATTCTCGACAATTATAGCTGAAAAACAAGTTTTTCTGTCAAAAATTTTAAATATTAATCTCCAAAATTTTTTCTTCCACATAAAAAAAGACAATCAAAGTGTGGGCCTTATAAAATTATTTGCCTTTTGTTTTAAACTATTTTTGTATACACTCAACATTTATGAATATAATAATAAAATAGATAACACAATAATTAGTATTTGCTGTAGATAATTTCAAAATTATCTAGATAAAGATAAAGCTAAAAATCCGTAAATTTATCTTAGATGAGATCAAGATGATTTTGCTTTTACTTAATCTAGATGAAAGATGAGATGATTATTGCGATAAACTAGATAATTATCTAGATATTTTTGTTTATTTTATAAGACTATAAATATTTGTAAAAAATGTGACGTAGATTATAAATGGGATTTATTAAAATCATAAACACATATTCTTTCTGTTTTCCTAAAGAATATTTAAATAATAACAAAAAGGTATATAAATGATATGATAAATATTTATTTATTAATTTATATTTATAATGTATTTATAATATATTAATAATATAATAATCAATGTGTAACAATACATATATCATTTTTATAAAATATACATTAATGCATTGCATAAATTTAAGTAAAACAAGTACAAGATAAAGTATATTTGTAATATTATTTTCCAAATAAAAAATATATTTTAGATATTTTAGATAGATTTTTAGAAGCTTGCCTGGAAAACTCTTTTGCATAATGAAAACGTCATCTTAGACAATTTTTAGATAAGATGACATATATTTCTTATCTAAGATAAAGATAAAGGTACTTTGTATTTCTTCATCTAGTTAAAGATAAAGATGATCCTTTATCTAGATAATTATTTAGATAATTTTAGCTAGATAATTTTAGCTAGATACCAGCAAACACTGACAATAATATAATTATTTTTAATTTACAGAGAAGTGGCAGTCGCAGCGCGAGCCCACGAAGACCACGAACTGCAGATGGCGGTCTAAGGGATTCGCGATCGCATTCACGATCGCGTAAATCACGCGAACGGAAAGAGGCGCATAGAGAGGTCAAGTACTCGAGATCGCGAAGCCGTTCCGTATCGCGTGGCCGGAAGTCGTATCGCGGTAGCAAGTACACGAATGTCGGACATCGAGGCAGTAGCCGTAGTAGGAGTCGCTCGCCATATCGTAGTGGCCGTTATTCCCGTAGCAGATCACGTTCATATTCCCGATCGCGATACTCTCGCGACCGACATGTATATCGATCTCATTCGCGCAGTCCAATGTCGTCTAGGCGACGACACGTTGGCAATCGCGACAATCCGTGTCCATCCCGATGTTTAGGTGTATTTGGACTATCGATTTTTACAACTGAACAACAAATTCATCACATATTCTCTAAATATGGTCCCGTTGAACGAGTACAGGTTGTTATTGATGCAAAGGTACGTAAAATTATTGATAAAAATATTTAATCGAATCAAATTGATCTATAGTGTACATGAATTTTTGCTTAGACTGAACTCTACATTTTAGAAGTTTGCCGATTTTTTAATGGAACACCCAACACAATGTAAATAATACAATCTTTGTAAGTTATATATGTAGGTAGTTATACAGGATGGACAAAAAAATGTGCAAGCTGTTATTTCTGAGAGTATGCATTAAAGTGGAAAATGTTTTAAATAAAAGTTATTTGGCTCTGAGGAGAGAAAAAGATGGGAATATTAATTGGAGTGTAGGTGTCAAGATGAAGTTTTACCTTGTTTTTTTAAGTGAAATTACTCTAATTTGTCTAGTATAAATCGATTCTTCGTAATATGCCATATAAAATGTTATAAGATTAAAATAGTCAAAAATTAAATAATATACGAGACATTTTATATTTTAAGTTCACAAGATTTTTTACATAAATTTATAAAATATCTTGCAAAATATTAATTTTTTTATTATCTCATCTGAATATTTTTATGAACAGAATAATGAAAGTAATCAATTGATGTGAAGAAAACATATAATTGTTCTGAAGAAAAGATATGAATTTGTAACGAGCAGCTACAATTTTTTCTTAAAAACATTTTTTTTTTTACATGATTTGATTCCTTTCATTATTCTATGCATAAAAATATTGAGATAAAATAATCGAAAAGTAAATATTTTACGAAATATTTTATGATTTATGTAAAAAATTTTCTCCACATAAAATATAAAATATCTCTTATAAACTCTTATTTATTTTTTAGCTATTTAATTTTAATCTTACAATTTTTTGTAGTGAAATATTATGAAGACTCGATTTATATAAACAAATTAAGATAGTTCCATTTAAAAAAACTAGATTAATCTTCAAGCGATTTTGATACTCAAGGTCCAACTAATATTTCCATTCTTTTTTTCTTAGAACCAAATAACTTTTATGAAAACTTTTTTACTACTACTGTACTGCATGTTTTCAAAGACAATAGTTTGTAATTATTTGTTCAGTTTTATTTTGTCTATCTTGTGTATGTATGTATGTATATACAGAGTGTTTCATAAGTGGTCACAAAATTTCAGGAATGGATTTCTTATGCTTAGAGAAGAAAAAAAATTAATCAACATAGACCCAGAAATGATTAGTTTTGGAATTATTAAGATTTTTGTAATACAAAATTTTGTCTCATTTCTCATTTTAGAAGTCCTTTTACATCAACAATATTTTTCAAATTCGGCAGCCTATTTTTACGTTAGCGTGGTGTATTATTCTTATTCTTGTTTACAATTCCATATTTTTTTCATGTATATATGAACAATCTGCATTCTGGGATTCAATGAGACGACTGAGGCTTGTATTGTGACAGAAGATGGACATATTGAACATTTCCTCTAATTGTCCAAAATCTTAATAACTCAAAAACTAATTATTTCCGGATCTATATTGATTCACTTTTTTTCTTCTCTAAGGAGTACATTGCTGAATTTTGCCCATCACTTATGAAACACCCTATATGTACAGGGTGTATCAGACCACTTGTGCCAGCCGAATATCTCAAAAACCGAGAACGGTAGACAAAAATTCCTACAAAAGTTGTAGGGTTTCGAGTAACGCATTACATATTAATATGATCTTGAAGTGTTGTCAAGGTCGAGTGTTGCAATTAACAATTCCATATTTTTTCTTAAAAACAACTGTATGTTTTCTTTACACCAATTGATTCCTCTCATTATTTTGTGCATAAAAGTATTAAGATAAGATAATTGAGAAATGAATATTTTACAAGATATTTTATGGTTTATGTAAAATTAAGAAATGATTTCAAGCCTTATAACTCGAAAAATACTTAATCAAAAAATATTTGACTATAATGTTTTGGAAAGCTCTCGAGATAAGCTATAAGAATATGCAATAAAAAATAGTACTTTCCATTAAACAATTTTAATGTTATTTTTACATGACTGACAACACTTTTCAAGGTCATATTGGTGATATTGCTGTGTAATGCATTACTCGAAACCATACAACTTTTGTAGAAAACATTTTTGTCTACCGTTCTCGAGTTTTGAGATATTCGGCTGGCACGGGTGGTCTGATACATCCTGTATATACTGATGGGTGATTCACGACCTCTGCAACAAACTATAAGAGGTCCTGAATCACTCTGTGTATGTGTCTGTGTGCATATACACATATGTGTATATATACATACATACATACATATAACATTTATAATAGCTATTCCAAGGTATTTATATTGGGGAATATAAAATAATATCAAAAGTTTAGAACATTTATATATTTAAAATATATATGAACTATTGCCTCTTGTCACATTGTATATATAAATTATAAATTAATATAACTTAATAATACATTGTAGAATTAATGGTGATAATAATATGTTACAATAATATAAGTCATTTTTATTACATAGACTGGAAGATCTCGAGGATTTTGTTTTGTATATTTTGAATCATCGGAGGATGCCAAAGTAGCTAAGGAGCAATGTACTGGCATGGATATTGACGGGAGAAGAATAAGAGTAGATTTCTCTATTACACAGCGTGCTCACACACCCACTCCTGGAATATACATGGGAAAACCTACGCATTTGCATGATAGAGGATGGGACGGACCTAGACGTAGAGAGTAAGTGTGACTCTCAAGTCTTCCAACTTGCAATTTAATAAGATGATTGTGTGTCGTTGTATAATATTTCTTTTTTTTTTCTTCCAAACTAGGATTAGTTATAGAGGAAGTTACCGTCGTTCTCCTAGCCCGTACTACCGCCGACGTTCTCGCTACGATCGTTCCAGATCGCGTTCTTATTCACCACGTAAGTATAACTTCTATTTTAATTTGTATTGTAATGTAAGCAGTCTGCAGTCATATGTTTCATCATATTGAAATATATATATATATATATATTAAAATATACGCGATTACATATTTTAGAAGAGAGGGAGAGAGAGAGAGAGAGAATGTAGATATGTTTTTTTCGAAAACTAAATACTTACACAATTACAAACGTTTTTAGTTAATTTTTTATGCTTTATTTTATTATATAGCTTTTTTTATTGACGAAAGTTTTATAGAAAAAATTTCATAATCATATTTTATAATTTCTAAAGAAGAATATAACTTATTATAGTCATATTTGTGTTATGGTCCGACAGTTATTTGCTATGTTATACATACACACACACACACATATATATATATATATATATATATATATATATATATATATAATGCATATTAATATATTGATTACTTTCTTGAATAATTTTGAAAATATAAAAACATTGATTTATAAAATATAATTGAAATGTTTTTCATATTCAAGACACAAAAAAAATTGATTGAAACTAATAGTCAAATATAATTAACTTAAATATATATGACATTATTACAAATCTCAAAAGAGGAGATGTTGATGAATAATTTTATTAATAAGCGTTTTAATTTGAGAATTGTCAGATTTATGCTGCGATATTTCTTTTAGATTCATATTTTTGTAGACTGCTTATATGTCTTATTGAACCGATAAACGATTAATTAGATTGCAAAGTAAGTACTTAAATTAGCGAGAAATGGCAGACGGATGCGTCAGAGAAATGCATTCAATAAATCGTACGGTAGTAATTAAGCAGCAATCCGTAACTTGCGTAACAAAAATCATGGTTTTTTTGTTCCTTAATGAATTTCAGGTCGGTATTAAGTGACACGAGTGTGATGCGAGAGGCCAGGTGTTTTGGAGAGAGCCCTTGACTTTGACCCAAATATTTCTCTCTTCTAACAACGGGTCAAAAAAGAAATTATATTAAAAAAATATGTCACAATATTACTATTCTTACCTTACCAAAATTCTGCATCATATGCAATTCAATTGTGCAGCATTTAAGTTGCAATATTATATAACATCGATTAACAATATTTCAATGCATAAAATGTAGCATATTGCATGAAATCAGTAAGGTTGGAATAGAAGTAAAAACCTTATTTTCATAAGTTTATATTTCTTCCTACTAGTATTATGAAGATAAGGTTTAAATTATGTAAAAAGGTGTTATAATGTGAAAGCTGGAATATGATTGAGAGCTCGGTGTTTTCTCGATTGTTAGCTTATAATTATATCGATTGTATTCCAGCCATTGGGCTGAATCTGATAAAAATATGGAGTTATTCTCTCCAAAAAACAAAAAAAAAGCAAGAAAACGAAACAAAAAGATGCAAAAAAGAATAATAATGAACCTCGAGTAAAAATAAGTTCTCTAACTTGTTTGTTTGTTTATAAGGTTTTGAATCAAGAGGTATTGGATGATAGAGGGAAGTTTGAAGTTTCTCTCACTCTGAAAAAATGAGTTTTGAAAAGTTGAAGACAAGATATCCGAAGACACGTTTATCTTGCTCATTATCAAGAATCCGAAGGTTTTCTCGGTTGCTTGTGACAAAGAATATGATCTGCAATTCATTTCCGGCTGAGAAGTCTCAAGCTTAGAAGAGAACTTCAAGCGCTCAGTAATGCAAGTCCGAAGACAGTTGATCGTCAGACCCCCCGACCGAGACAGACGAATCGTTTGGTTGGGGGTGAAACAGGGCCGATGTGTTTCCGAAAATATTCAAGAAGCATCGAAATCTTTTATAATAGGAACGAGCGTAAGGTGCTCCCAGACCTTTATACCGATCATATTCTTTATCAGTTGGTTTGGTTGCTACGTGTCATATTATTCGCTTTAGAGAAATGCAGATTATATATATATATATATATATATATGTATGTATGTATGTATGTATGTATGTATATATGTGCATATATATATACACACACACATATATATATATATATATATATATATATATATATACACATACACATACACATATATATATGAAAATAAAATAAAAGTTGTATATCTCTCCTTTATCATCTTCTCCCTCCACCATCCTAAGACCTCTCCAAGAAAACATTGTTCTGTTATGAATTTTATCTATCCAACAGTGATCAGAATTTATCATAACATTTCATCAATAAATGTTTTTCTATCATGACCGACTAATCCCTTTACTTTTTACATTATACGACGTTTCTGCATAATATAGACAACTTTTTACATTTGTGCTAAAAAGAATCCTAGCTCTAGATTAATCTATTTCAATAATTCTCCATTAATATTGCCTTTACAAATTTATAGATCTTAATCCTGTAGAAGTATGATATGTATATAATAGAGAAGTTCATCTATCTCGTCCTGATTTGAAATATAATGCCAATAAAACCAGCTTCCAATAAGAAAAATTACTTCACGAATTCATAAATTCCAATTTGCCACAAATCATATCATAAAATTTTTAATTTTAAACGAAAAAATTTAACGAAATTGGATTAAAGTTTAAGTTTTTTTATTTGCTAAGTTATATTCATCTATATCATTCTAAATATTGAATTGCAATCCACGAATCCTTTTTCATTTATGCCAAATCCATTTAGAATCGTAAATATTAATTTCTCGTATATTTTAAATTGAAAGAAAAATATATGTAATTCACAACCATTTCTAATCTTACTGTTTAAAAGTTTAAATCATGATTGTGCTATAGATTTCAAAATTATGTTCATATGAATTATTTACGTGTATTGTTTATATATTTACACACAGATATTTTCATATAAATTATTATAAATTAAATATTAAAACCAGAAAAATAACAATAACATCATATATGTAAATATAATATTTATTTTCTTTTTTTATCAGTACAAAAATTTATTCAATCTTTTATTAGATTAAATTTATTCAATCTTTTATTAGATTTTTCGTGACAAACATTGTTATATTTTAAATTATATGCAATACGCACATATATATATTTTTCTCACACGCATATATACACACACACACACACACACACACATAAGGTGGCCCCGAATGTTCCGGCCAGATTTTGAGATCTTTTAGGAAATTTAATTCTGAACAAAAAATTTCCTATAACATGGGTCGAAAAATGCTTCCTTAAGAAGTTATCGCTCAAAAACGTCTGATGAAGGAAGAACAAAAGGTGAAAAGAAAATGAAACAATAAATTTCTTGAAAAACGTCTTTATTCATTTTCTACTATTATGTGCTATTACTAAAATATTAATTTAAAAAAAATTATTTTATTTTCATAAAAGAAAAAGATTTTTATTTTTTATTTTTATCGTTTTTTTCAAGAAATTTATTTAGTTTCATTTTCTTTTTATTTCATTTTCTTTTCAGCTTTTGCTTTTTTTTCAGAGGTTTTAAAGCGATAACTTCTTAAGGAAGCATTTTTCGACTCATGTTTATCGACTCACGAAATTTTTTGTTCAGAATTAAATTTCCTATAAGATCTATAAGATCTGACTGGTTCGGAGCCACCCTGTATATGTGTGTGTATATATATAGGGTGAGTTTTAATGGTTGTGTCAATCTTTTTATTATTCGGGAGAATACCGATCGCAATTTTAATAAATTGATCGATACATAGATGTCAATTAATTGGATCGACCGTATCGAAAGCCGAAATCTAATGTGTACAATTAAAGCAAGTTAAAAGCTGAAATTATTATGTAGTATGGATTTATTATTCTTATTAAAGCTACGCACTTATAATAATAATAATAATAATAATAATGATAATAATAAAAATAATAATAATAATAATAATTATTATTATTATTAAATATATATATATATATATATATATATATGTATATATATATTATATTTATTATCATTATTATTATTAAAGCTACTTATACATATTTAATATATTAAAGCAGTAAGAATACATATTTAAAAATTCAGTTCAAATTTAACATTTTAACATTTTATGTTAAACTTTATTTCAAGTTCCGTACTTATTTTTATGATAAAAATTTTTGTAAAATTTTTGTAAAATTTTTTATTATACGCTAAAGGTATGTAGTATTTCTGTCTTCTTGAAATAAAATTACGCAATTGTCCTATAAGAAATACATTCTTATGAAACAATTGCGTAGTAATTTTATTTTAAGCTGGAAGAAAATTTTTTGCTGCATATTTTTAGCATGTAAAACGATAAAAATTTATCATAAAAATAAATGCGGAATTTGAAATAAAGTTTTACATAAAACGTTAAAGTGTTAAATTTGAATTGAATTTTTAAATGTACTTCTTCTACTTTAATATATCGAATATGTATAATAATAAATCCCTAATTTGATCACAGTAAAATAATAATAATAATAAATATAATAACATATATATTTAATAATAATAATAATAATAATAAATGCGTAACTTTAAAAATAATAATAAATCCACACTACATAATTTCAGTTTTTAACTTGCTTTAATGGTACACATTATATTTCGGTCTTCGATACGGTCGATTCAATTAATTGACATCTATGTATCAATCAATTTATTAAAATTGCGATCGGTAATCTCTCACATGATAAAAAAAATTGACACAACCATTATAACTCACCTTACATATATATATATATATATATGTGTGTGTGTGTGTGTGTATGTGTGTGTGTGTGTGTGTGTGTGTGTGTGTATATGTATGCGTATATGTATATAGCAGCCAATTCAGCTAAAAAAAAGAAAATGTGTGCCTCCAGAAGCACAACTGTTCACTTAGATCTGATTTTATCATTTAACTTTAATTTAATTTTAGTTTAACTCTGTCTTTTTTGAAGGGCACAGAAAGAGAGAAAGAGCGAAAGAATTGATGAAATCGGACATTAGCCGTTCAATGAATGGTCGTGCTTCTGAACACACTCATTTTCACTTAGGCCCAGTTCCACAATCCAGTTAATCCGAGTTTAAATAATGAATAGACCAATCAGGTCTCAGTTTAACGTATTAAACTCGGATTAACTTGAATTGTGGAACTGGGCCTTAATGGCCAATTAGGTTAAATCCAACTAGACTTAGACTATTTTTTTAGCCATTTAAATACATAGAAAAGAAAAGAATTTTAGCAATCTAATGGCTCCTCCAATCACGAGAAGAAGGAAATTCTTAAATTTGGTATTTGGTAATTTGGTATCATTTGTGTCAATATAATTCAATTGCGTTGTATCATTATTAATAAACATTTTTTTTCGTGAATGATTACGAAGAACAATCCACTTGTCATCATTATGTCTTCAAACATAATAATTTGGGACAGTGTCTACAATAAAATTGTGATGCAGGAAGCTATGATTATCTTTTATTTCAATTTTCATTATTAATTGATTGTCGATCCTAGGGGGCGTGTGGCTGAGAAGGCAAGATACTTGCCTGCCACGTGAAGAGTCTCGAGATCAAGGATCATATTCTGAATCCTCTTTTATCGATAAAAGTGTCTCTAAAAGTGGCTTACAGCTAATCAAAGGGCTTATAAGCCACTTTTAGAAGCACTTTTATCAACAAAAGAGGATTCAGAATATGGACCCAAGTCCCGTTGAGGCAGAAAATTTATTTCTGCGATATCGCCGCCTCAATCCCCCTCCTATTCCTTTCCCTCCATCCTTCCCCCTTCTTTACTCATGTCCCTTGATTTATTCTACTTATTTGGATCTTTGAACTCGCCGTTGTGGCGATTTGATTGGCTAAATTGAACTTTTCTTGTGTGTCTCTGAGCCTGTTGAAGATATTTGGCAGCATGGGTGAAAATTATAATTGCCAAAATAGAAGATAGATTAATTGATTGTCGATCCTAAACACAAGGAGATAGGCAAGGCATGGTTTCCAAGCTTGGGTTCTTGCTGCTTGGTTGTATGGGATGTGTTTTGTTATTCTTTATATTCATGGAGAGAGATTTACGGTCACAGACTTCGAAAGCGAATCTACTACATTCTCAAATAACGTATGAAAGGATAAGCAAATCATCAGGTGATACGAAAATTATAATTGAACCATCGTGCAATGCTACCTTCCTGATATGGATTATCACATCTTATGCGGGTGATCCATCAGCTAGAAGCGCTTTACGACGAGCATATATAAATGAGGAATTACAAACCTTAGGAATTGAAAGAGTATTTCTGCTTGGTAAGTTAAATGATGACGCCAAGAAAAAAACGCATGTATCGCAGGAAGCATTATTGGACGAGTCGCGACGGTTCCATGACATACTTCAGGGAGATTTCCTGGATACTTATAGAAATTTAACTTGCAAACATCTGATGGGCCTTCGATGGGCAACAAATAATTGCAAACACGCAAGATACATTATGAAGATGGACGACGATATAGTTGTAAATATATATGATTTATTAGAAAAGTTACATTCAGGTATAATAGAGGATTCCTTAGCTGGTTACTTAATGAAAAATATGGTTCCTGTTCGAGAGCCAGCCAATAAATGGTATGTAAGTCAAACTGAATACGCAGACAATATTTATCCTGATTTTGTCTCTGGTTGGCTCTACATTACAAATTCACAAGTGACAAGTCAATTGATCAATTATGCCGAATCTTCTCATAAATATTTTTGGATAGATGACGTATTTGTGACTGGTATTTTAAGGAAAGGTCTAAACATAAAAATCCAAGATATCAGTCAGATATATACAACAGATCATAGATACTTGGAATGTTGTATAAAGGGAAAAACAAATCTGTTGAAATGTGAATTCCTAATTGGTCCTAACGGTGGTGATACAGAGTTACAAGTGAGATTCCAAGAATTTGCAAAGTTTTGTCATATGAACTGTTTCACTCGTGCCGGAAATCTTTTGGTTGCCAAAACCTGTGTAATTACATATAAAGAACCATATCTGCACAAAGGTGCTTTCCAAATAAATCCCTTCAAAATTTTATAAATGAATAGGAGCATAGATGTAAAAATTAATATTTCTTTATTTCATGTAAAATCTTTGCTATATATTTTAACGTAGATTCATTCCCTTGAGCAAAATCTCAAATGTTATTTAAAACATGTTTTGATTAAGACAAAAAGAGCAAAAAAATTTCTTGATGATAGAAAGTAGCAAAGTGGAAGCATTTTTTGTAAAATGAGGAAGTACTATAATTTTATTGGAGAGAATATTTTCTGTTTATTATATTGTATACAAAATTTGTACAATATTTTACATTTTTTATTATTATATAAAGTTTTATAGAATTACAGTTGTTTTTTATCTCTTTATATTTAATAATATTAATTTTAATAATAGTTACTATCACAGTCCTATATGTGATAATAATTTCTCTAGTTTGAAATATATTATTATTATACATACAACTAATACAAATCATATATCAATATTTTTAGCGCAAAAATAAACAAGCTTTTGATACTCATAAATCTTTAAATAAAATTAAACAGTCAGGAGAAAAAATAAAATAAAAACAAAATTTTATTATCAAAATTATTTAAAAGATTTATATATATTATTTGTAATTACTAAGTCATTGAAAAAAGGAAATAAAAAGTAAAACAAAAAAATGATATCTCCATAGTTTTTGTGAATTCTATATCCAAAGTATGTTAACTCTTTTTGGAAAGAGAGAGATTAAACAAGTTTCAGTATCATTTAGTTGTTATTGAAAAATGTGCTAATGCACAGTTTACATGTTGCTTTTTTACCAGTTGCTAACTAAGATGTCAGTAACTACTTTTAAATATAAATAATATGTATATTTATGTATTTTTATTATAATAATACAGCTGTGGCATACTATGGCTCATAACTTGATGAAAATGTATTAGTCTGAAGCACGATTTTTCATAAATTAAGCAAAATTCATTTATTCCGAGTATACTTGATCAATTTTTTTTAACAACAATATTGTTACATCATTCAATAATACTTATGAAAAATTTGGAATACATACAGACTTTTCAAAGTAGGAAAATTTTGTTTACTTAATTTGCAATACTTAAATCATTCTCCAGATTAGCAAATAATACAGTCCAAATCATAAGCCTGTTAATTATATCATGTTCAACTATCATTAATAATAACGAATGATACTATGAGGTTGATGATGCTACACTGCTCTCAAGCATTAGATTTAAAATACAGAGTTAGCATGCCTTGGCTATATTAGAAATAAATTGCAATTTGTAATTTTCATTAAAAAAAAAAAATATATATATATATATATACATATATATATGCATATTTCTTAAACTTTTGAAAAACTCACAATGCACCTGAATTTCCCATTTTTCAAAAATACCAAATATGTTATCTCCCAACATAATTCACAAATTAATGATATTCAAGTAATATTTTTAAAGATCTATTTTGTTAGAATAAGAAAAAATAATAATAATATATGAAAAGCAGTATTTTAAAGCACAGATTTTTTTCTTGGTAACTGAAAAGTGGCTCCTATACATAAATGATCACTACCTATTATAAAATTTGGTATTTTTGGTAAAGCGGTACATTGGCTTACTGTAGGTAGAACATATTTTTCTATAGGTTGGATATTGCTGTAAAATATATAGTCAACTGTAATCCACTTATCCTGATACGTCGTTGCTTCCTTCTCACCATGGGCACTTGCATGCCTATAAACACTATGCATCTTGAAAGGATGTGTTAGAGTGCCAGATGAAAATCTTACGGAATAGCCTTTTACGATCTCGATTATCTGTGTACTAGTATTAATGTTGACATTATTTTGTTGTAGAATATTTGTGTTACAAGATACGGTTATATTCCCATCTCGTTTCTGAAGAGGCAACTCGCTATTTTCCAACTAAATAGAAATATAAATAGATAAAAAGATAATTAATAACATGTATATGTTCACATAACACGTAGAAAAGAAAACTGATAGATTGAATCATGGATTGAATAAAGAATAAGACATACACAATAAAATTTTAAAAGCACATCATAGTATCATGATATAATATTATTTTATAATCTATGCTAAAGTTAAAGAAAAACTTTAAACATGATAGTACTCGTTGAAACTAACATTTTAAAGTAGATTTTTGACCTCACAAAATAAAATAAAATTTCAGTATTGTTAAATGTGCAATTAAAAACATACCATGACTTTACCAGTACCTTCCTTTCGCAATCTTTGAGTCAAAATGTTAAAATGCTGACAATTATCAGTAATGCATAATCGTGATGGTATCAGAGATTTGGACAAAGAATTATATTGAGAAGGCTCTAAGCTTCGTCCCTTGCCATAATATTCAAACGAACCTTCTGTTAAAAATTTGTAAACGCCTGTAAATGGTTCCAAGTTGAAGTCACCCGTCAGTATGATCGGTAAGTATTTTGGGCCCGTTCTGCAGAATTATAAACATACATATAAAGAACATTGGATATGATAAAAATATTTTGTTAAAAAAATATATTACATGGTATTTTCAACAAATGCGAATCGTTCTATTTCTGCTAATAAAAGCTGTGTCTGTGCTAATCGTACATCGTTACGTCTTGGATTATATAACAAATGAGTGGTTGCAACCACGATTTGTGTTTCTGGATTATCCCTGAGGGATAATTTAGCAATTATTCCAACATTATCTCTATTCAAAAGCTCAATTCCAGCTTGATATAACTCCACTTTTGCGTAATCTAATAAAACAAATTGATTGGAGCGATATAGCAAGAGCAAACCATCCTTTTTATCATTGGTTCTTTTTTTATATAAATATTCATATCCAAGTTGTTTGAATGGAATTACGAAATCTAATAGATGGTCCTCCTGCATTTCTTGAAGACATATTATCTGGAATATGAGAAAACTCGCAATATTTTGTTTACATTCTTATTAAATTTGACAGACCTAAATATAGAAAAATAAGTCTATACATTTGCATCCGCCTCGCGTATCTCCTGTATCAGCAGAGGTTTTCGAATTTTCCAATTCAAAGCTTTCTTGTTATGATCCTGATACAAATATGAATGATCTTCTAACAAGTTTTGTGCAAGGATGTTAAAAGATAAAAGTCTCAACATGAAAGAATCATCCATATTGTCAGTCAATCTATCTAAAAATGTAATAAATTATATTATAAAAATATAATATTTTAATATTATTTTATAATATTATTTTTTGCCCCAAGAACATAATTTATTATAAAAATATAATCCAAATATAATGTAAAAAATAATATATATAAATGTATTTTACTAAATGGACACACATACACACACATATGTGTGTGTATGTGCGTGCGTGTCCATTTGATAATTTTTTTTTTACATTTGAAAAAGAAAAATAACAATCTTTACTTTTTCCGATTCGTTTCCACTTTCTCATAATCTTATATCTTTCTTTGTCAATATAATTTCCATGTTTTGTATCTGCTGCACATATATTAGTTTTAACATTATGCGTTATATCCGTAAATGCACCAGGTTGACAATAAACCAAATTATTCGAAGTTGTGTGAAATGATACATCGCACATTGTAGTAGTACTATTTTGATCATAACATGTGCCAAGATAAGATTCCATCTTGGTTTTTGTACATTTTTGATGAGACGCAGGATCCATAAAGATGGCGAGATCGAGATAATTAGAAACAAAAGCTTCCGGAAATGGGTTCAGATATAGGTTCTCTAGGGACAATCGTTGCCAAATTGGCTCTACCATGTAAAAAATCTGAGGAAAAATTGTATAATAAATAATTAGAAACGGTGTAATGAATGCACACGCAATGAATACAATTAAATATTATATAAAGAAAATGTAAAATGTGAAAAGATGTATATAAAATAATTTTAAACGTTATTCAATAAAACTAAATCGTACTTCTTTGAAAAATACACAAAAAAATGTTTACGCATGATTACAAATTATTATATTAAATTTAAATAATTAATATACACTATTTTTCATCTTAGATATTTAATTTAATCCTTACCTTAAATCTTGATAAAAATATACTCATTCGATGTATTTTGCATAAAAAATTGAAAAAATTAAAATTGATGCTTTTTAATTTTGAAAAGAGTAATTAAGTATTAAAGATAATAATGCGTGTGAAGGTTAGAAAATCTGTCATATCGACAATGTAAGAAGAATCAGTTTGTTCTTTTTTTCTGAACTAGTGCTGTACTGAGAGTGTATTGGAACTAGCGAATTCAAAGCGTCCCATGGAACGACGTTAAGCCGTAATCACACTACGTTGCAGGCTCGGTTATGGTTGGAATTGACCAATCAGAGAAACCGGCCGAAAAATTACTTTGTTCTGATTAATGGCGTTTTCGAATTGTCGGGTTTGACTCGACCCGGGGTAGTTTACTAGACGCCAATCACAATTATTCTTCTTAAGAATGTAACCATATATTTTTCAGAAGAATGACTGTGATTGATCAATGACGTCTAGTAAATTACCCCGAGTCGAATCAAACCCGACTAAAGTCACTAGAATAACAAAGTACCCGACATATATAATGGACTGAGCATTGCGATAGACAGGCGAGCACCCGCTATAGAGAGAGAGATACTACATGGGAGGCCCAGGGTTGGGTTTGATACGCATTCCAGAAGTATCCTACGTATGATACGTGAAATTGCGTATGATACGTAGGATACGTATGAAACTATACGTATGGCTATGTTAAGGCTGTGTTCCGAAATTGACTGCCAATACTGAAAAGGCAGTTAATTTTAGAAGGGTGACACCCGATTGACCACGTCGCCAATTGGCCAATTCAAAATAGGACTCTCTGATTGGTTAATCGTTGCTGGTTACCCTAGGCACAGGTCGATATGATTGGCTGTGGTCAATCGCAACGTGGTCAAACGGGACGCTCCCATTTCAGAACACTACCTAAAGGTCATTCTACAATAGAGTCGTAAAGTCGTAAGTCGTAAGAAATTGACCAATCCCAGTTGAAGTTCAGGAGAATAATCAACTGTGATTGGTCAATTTCTTACGACTTACGACTTTACGACTCTATTGTAGAATGACCTTTAGATTTCCAGCTGACAGTCAATTTTGGCTTTAAGTTTTGGACAAAGCTTATGATTTAACATGCAGTCTATAAATAAAAATAAAAAAAGAAGTAATATTGAAAATGTAAATGCAATATATATATATTTGCTATTATTTGCTTACTAATATTTGCTATTTTACGGGAGCGTCCCGTTTGACCACGTTGCGATTGACCACAGCCAATCATATCGACCTGTGCCTAGGGTAACCAGCAACGATTAACCAATCAGAGAGTCCTATTTTGAATTAGCCAATTGGCGACGTGGTCAATCGGGTGTCACCCCTATTTTACTAATGCATTAATCTATTATGTGTATATATATATAGATCAATAATTGCAGATGCAATTATAAAAATTCGTCTTATATCAAAATATATGTTTATAGATTGTTTCTGAAATATATGGATAATGTGGGTCTGTACCACCAAAAAATCCACCAGTTCAGTCAAAAAACGACATTGATATAATTCTTGCAAAATTCTTTTTTGGATGCAATATACCATTTAAAGAGTTATTGAATCAATACATTTTAAAAATTTAATAGCTGCACTTATCACGTTTGGTTGATCTAAAATAAAGGTTAGGTAATGTATGATATGTACACATATGTATGAAACTAAGGCACGTATCATACTTAGTATAATACGTAGGATACCTATGTATGATTCATAAGGTATGATACGTTCCCAATCCTGCGGGAGGCCTATGTCTGTTTCTTTTGCTAATATCTCATTGGTAAGTTTGTTTCCCGCTTCGGTGGGCGGGAACCAAAGTTACCAATGAGATACTAGCAAAAGAGACAGAATAGGCCTCCCATCATATATATAGTTACTCCTATATTGTCAGTTCTGTAGGAGGAGTGAGCGAAAACATCACGGTACAGACGATAGCCCTCTTTCGCTTCTTTTATGCGACAATACACTTTGTGCATGTGTTAAATATATATATATATATATATATATATATGTGCATATATATGTATTGAACGCATACACAAAGTGTATCGTCGCATAAAAGAAGCGAGAGAGGGCTATCGTCTGCACCGTGATGTTTTCGCTCACTCCTCCTACAGAACTGGCAATATAGGAGTACTATATATATGCCTCCCATATAATATCTTTCTCTCTCTATAGTAGGCGCTCGCCTGTCTGTGGCAATGCTCAGTCCATTATATATGTCGATGAAAGTACCGCAATTTTGATCTCAATAAGATAAGCTGGAGCAAAAATGGCGTCCAATAGTGCAGATAGTGCACACTTTGTGTAGCTACAGAGAAGAATGAGAGCTGTCACGGCCCGCTTTTAGGTGATCCCCGAAAGCGATACGCCCTCTGTGGGACCTAAAAAAAATGCACCTAAATTACGAAGCCAAGGTGCACGAATGTTCTCAGAGGGTAACATATAAGGTGCACAATTTCTGGTTCTGTTTCGTGCTAAGTGCACAAAATGGCGGTAGCACCAGTGCTGTACAAGACGCTTATATATATTAAATAAATTTTTAATAACTTTTGTATGGCCTTCTCTCTCTCTCTCTCTCTTATATATATATATATATATATATATATATATAAACAGGGAAGGGAAGTAACGCGTTACTTGTAACGCCGTTACCGTTATAGTTACTTTTTTTTGGTAACGATCCAGTAACGCCGTTATTTTTTTTCCCCTGTAACTGTAACGATAACGTAGTTACATTTTTTTAGTAACGATAACGAATTTACAGTTACTTTTAGCGTTACTTTTTCGGTAATTCTGTACTATCACCTTTTAGAGGCCATCTAAATGATGACCTATTAGAATATCAACTTTTATTAAAAATTAATAAAAAACATCGATAAAATTTAACATATGTTTTGTGATTTAAATCCTTTCATAAAGAAAGAAAGAGAGAGAGTATGTATTGTACGAAACAAAATTTATTATGATTATAGATTTAAAAAAAGTAACGAAAAAGTAACGAACCGTTATTTTTTAAGTAACGGTAACTGTAACTAGTTATTTTTGAAAATCAGTAACTAATAACGGTAACTAGTTACCTTTTAACTTGATAACGAGTAACGGTAACTAGTTACTTTTAAAAAGTAACGTTCCCTTCCCCGTATATATATACTAAAATTATACTGAAATTTACCGAAAATAGCTATATATATTATAAAGAAATTTATTCATTATATAATTAGACACTTGAAAATAAGATTTTTTATTAGGTTATTAATAAATAATTCATATATATTTACAGAAAGAGAAAGTTTGATATTATTTTTATATAAAACGCGTACACATTTTTAAGAATAAAAGTCTAAAATAATAAAGGTGTGGGGTGTGTGTGTGTGTGTGTGTAAAGTGGTGTGTAGGTTGTACGTATGTATGTATGTAGAATATATATAAAGAGATACGAGAGTCAAATAGACAGAGCGAGATGGACAGCATGAGCAACGAGGGTTCGAGCTCGAGAATCGGATTTTACTGCGCTATTTGATTGCTCGCTCGCTCCTATTACTATCTCGCTCGCTTTTGTTATTGTTTCACTCGCTCTTACGTACTCATGCTGTCATGCTCATCTCGTTATCAAATCTGCCGCTGGCAAGCGGCCGATGATAAATAAGTTAATTATTTTAAGATATATTTATAAGGGTATGCGAGCAATTTTAATAGAATAATGAAAATTTTGCAATTAAAATGACATCAAACACAGTATCAATTGGATAAATGTAGTTAAATATATAATCAAAATTTTTATTATCAGACCAATTAAAAATTATCCGATTTACGTCGTGTTTGATATCATTTTAATCGCAAAAATCTCAATAATTCATTAAAATTACTTTCATATCGATAAAATAAAAAATAGGCGTTTCAGTTTTTATTTTATAAGATGTTTACATTTGCGACGAAGCCGAGTCCGCTTATCTTTACGAGCTCTCTAGCATGACCAAGTCTGACAAAGAAAGAGAGATCGCGAGCGAAGAGCGAGCGAGATGACTTACCATCAAAGAGTTCCGAAGACTCTCGCAATCGGCTTCCTCGCTTTCTCTATCCATTCGCAATTCACGGGGATTTAAACATCTCATAAAATAAAAACTAAAACTTTTATTTCTTATTTTATCGATATGAAAGTAATTTTAATGAATTATTGAGATTTTTGCGATTAAAATGATATCAAACACGACGTAAATCGGATAATTTTTAATTGGTCTGATAATAAAAATTTTGATTATATATTTAACTACATTTATCCAATTGATACTGTGTTTGATGTCATTTTAATTGCAAAATTTTCATTATTCTATTAAAATTACTCGCATACCCTTATAAATATATCTTAAAATAATTAACTTATTTATTTGTCATCGGCCGCTTGCCAGCGGCAGATTTGATAACGAGATGAGCATGACAGTATGTAGCATGAGTACGTAAGAGCGAGTGAAACAATAACAAAAGCGAGCGAGATAGTAATAGGAGCGAGCGAGAGAAAAATAATAGCGCGCAAGTAAAATCCGATTCTCGAGCTCGAACCCTCGTTGCTCATGCTATCTCATTCGCTCTTATGTCACTTGTATTTTTCGCTTCCTCACGTAACTCTCGTATCGCTTTTATACATATATTCCTACATACATACATACGTACATACCACACACCCCCACCCACTTTAACACACACACACACACACACACACACACACACACACACACACCTTTATTATTTAGACTTTTATTCTTAAAAAATGTGTACGCGTTTTATATAAAAAATAATATCAAACTTTCTCTTTCTGTAAATATATATGAATTATTTATTAATAATCTAATGAAAAATCTTATTTTCAAGTGTCTAATTATATAATGAATAAATTTCTTTATAATATATATAGCTATTTTCGGTAAATTTCAGTATAATTTTAGTATATATATATATATATATATATATATATATATATATATGAGAGAGAGAGAGAGAGAGAGAGAGAGGCCATACAAAAGTTATTAAAAATTTATTTAATATATATAAGCGTCTTGTACAGCACTGGTGCTACCGCCATTTTGTGCACTTAGCACGGAACAGAACCAGAAATTGTGCACCTTATATGTTACCCTCTGAGAACATTCGTGCACCTTGGCTTCGTAGTTTAGGTGCACGTTTTTTAGGTCCACAGAGGGCGTATCGCTTTCAGGGATTACCTAAAAGCGGGCCGTGACAGCTCTCATTCTTCTCTCTGGTAGCTATTTATATTAAGTGCAATTTTTCTAACCTTAATCCTGATTTGTCCTGTATCCTGTTGTGAAGTGAGGAAACTCCTTCTGTTGCGCAGAAAAAGAAGAAAAAATAAAAAATGCCAAGTTGTTGCGTGGAGAAATGTAATATATAAGTGTAAATTATTATTTAGAAAAAATGAGACTAATTTAATTTCAAATAAATTAAAAGTTACTGATTTTGTAGAATCAGTTTTACAAGAGTATCCAACATATTTCATTCCACCATGCCATAACATCGCTTACAAACTTGTAAAAATTTTGTAATAACAAAGATTCATTTTTCATTAAAAAAAGAATGTAACGATATTATAAGATCAGCTAAGAGTAGCAGAAGTGTAGCTATGAAAATATCTGTATCAAATAAAAAACATTAAATAATAATACTGATTTATGTAATTTATATAACTTTATCTTCCTTCATTTACAAAATATTATATTACAAAATACATTCATACAAGAATACATAAGTTTTGAATATCTATGGCTACGGTTGGGGAGACGCTCTGGATGCATTGAAGCATCTTTCCGATCGCAATCTATATCTATACTATCGGATGGCATCCGATTGACCACGTCACCAATTGGCCAATTCAAAATAGGACTCTCTGATTGGTTAATCGTTGCTGGTTACCCTAGGCACAGGTCGATATGATTGGCTGTGGTCAGTCGCAACGTGGTCAAACACGACGCTCCCATACTATCGGACGTCGATTTTTGTTCCAGCTTTATCTTATTGAGATCAAAATTGCGGTACTTTGTTAATCTAGTGACTTTAAACCCGATAATTCGAAAACGTCATAAGACTCAGAGAAATCACACGGTGCGGAATAGAAGTGTGGAATAGAGAGTACGTCATAGAAACAGCCAATCAGAGCTTTGCTGCAGTGTTTACGATTTTTCCTGCATGCGTTCGTGGTGTCGTTACGTCATGCGTCATAGGCCGGTATTCATAAACCCGGTTTCACCAACGCGAGTTAATCTAATCGGTCAATTAAATGTGTCACCAGAATTGCCAATAGCAAGATTTCAAAAACGAAACGTTGTTAAATCGAGTGAGTCCCAGTTGCACACAGAATAAATCGGACACAGGACTCTCTCGGACTTTCTATAGGTCAATCGTGCTAGGCCTCTAAGCATCGGTCGATATGATTGGTTATGTCCGTTTCATTCTGTGCGCAACTGGGATCCTCCCGTTAAATCGTTCTTGTAATTGGTTAATAAAGATCAATTTTATGTTCGGCAGTTGGCAACTCTGAAATTTAACCGACCCATTAGATTAAGGCTGATGACACAGAACGAGATGTTAGCGCTTACGTCTGTCGTAGTCGTGGATGTAAAGTAAGGTAGAGAAAAATATACATGCTATTTACGTATACGTTTTTCTCACTTTACGTCCACGACTACGACTGTTCTCTGCTATCAGCCTCGCGTTGGTGAAACCGGGCCATAGCAGAGAGAAACCTGAGAGCGGCCAGGCCGGCGTTTTGCTTGTTGCCCTTTTTACGAGGTTGCTTGAAACGCCCCTCGCACCCATTTTCAAAGTTGGAACTATTTCGCGCACCCATTTTCTCGTACTGTAGATAATGTCTTCACTTGATGCGTGTCCGTGCTACGCCCACTTTCTGACATTGCCGATAAAGTTTATTTTGGGTGCGTGTCCGTGCTACACTCATAATTTTCGTATTGAGAAACACGGGCTTCGAGTTCATTTATGCGTGATTTTTTCTCTTTATATATTTTTATGAAAACATTAACATTTTGTACACACGCTTATAAAATACATTACTCCCAGTAAAAAAATAACATATTACTATTATTATTATACATAATTTATACGATATAATTATTATTAAATATAATTATAATAAATTGGCATAGATGAAATAAAATGACGACAGAGAATGAAACGATATGTGTGCGTGTGCGTGTGTGTGTGTGTGTGTGTGTGTGTGTGTATGTGTGTGTGTGTGTGTGTGTGTGTGTGTGTGTGTGTGTGTGTGTGTGTGTGTGATGGGTGGGTGGGTGAGTGGGTGCGTGTGTGTGTGTGTGTGTGTGTGTGTGTATATAGAGCTTTTATACATCATATTCAATTGACTTTTATGTTAAAAAAATTAAAATAATTTATTTCACTGCACAATATATAGACTATTTCATATTGATTGCGTTGATCATATTTATTTATTTTTAAAAGTAATTTTAAATAATGGAATAATGAGAATTTTGCGATTCAAATAACATCGTACACGATATAAATCGGATAAATTTAGTTAAATATATAATCGAAATTTTTATTATCAAACTAATTAAAGTTATCCGACTTACGTCGTGTTTGATATCATTTAATCGTACAAATCTCATTAATTCATTAAAATTACTTTCAAATCGATAAAATAAGAAATAAAAGTTTTAGTTTTTATTTTATAAGATGTTTAAATCCCCGATCTCATTCTCGAGTCCGCTTATCTTTACGAGCTATCTAGCATGACGGTCAAGTCTAACAAAGAAAGCGAGATCGCGAATGAAGAGCGAGCGAGATGACCTATCATCAAAGAGTTCCGAAGACTCTCGCAATCGGCTTCCTCGCTTTCTCTATCCATTCGCAATTCACGGGAATTTAAACATCTTATAAAATAAAAACTAAAACTTTTATTCCTTATTTTATCGATATGAAAGTAATTTTAATGAATTATTGAGATTTTTGCGATTAAAATGATATCAAACACGACGTAAATCGGATAATTTTTAATTGGTCTGATAATAAAAATTTTGATTATATATATATTTAACTGTATTCGAATGATGCCGTATTTGATGTTGTTTTAATCGCAAAATTTTCATTATTCCATTAAAATTACTCGCGTACCCTAAATATATCTTAAAATAATTAACTTATTTATAATTTGTCATCGGCCGCCTGCCAGCGGCAGATTTGATAACGAGATGAGCGCGACAGTATATAAGTACGTAAGAGGGAATGAAACAACGACAGAAGCGAGCGAGATAGTAATAGGAATGAGTGAGACAGAAATAGTATGCCAGGCTGCAAGAAAGACTCGATTTGTGCCAAATTGTGACAAATAAATAAGTTAATTATTTTAAGATATATTTACAAGGATACGCGAGTAATTTTAATGAACTAATGAAAATTTTGCGATTAAAACAAATCATCAAATACGGCATCATTCGGATAAATGCAGTTAAATATATACAGGGTGATTCAAAATAACCCCTGTGTCCCTGAAATGACATATTAGTGAGACAATTCTAAGACGATTTTCTTTTTGCAAAATTTCGTCCGAAGCTTAGTTTCGAATTATTAAAGAAAGTAGTTGACGCATGACGGGTCGGGTACAAGAGGCAGACAGGGGCGGCGCGATTCACCGTCAGCCGCGGGCGCTTACGCGGAGCGCCTGCTGCGATCAGCTGATCGCTGCACATGCAGACACATGCGAACACATACATTCTCTGTCGTCGTCTGTCTTCTCTCTCTCTCTCTTTCATTCGCTCACTCACCTGTAATTTTTTTTTTTTTTCGAGAGAGGGAAAAATGCATTTTATGCATACACCGGTCGATCCAGTGAGTTATGTGGGACTCGAGTACCAAGTCGAATTACTAACTCGGTACTCCCTACTAAAAACCCCTCTCTTTTTATGAATTTTCTTTGACATATTGTCCCTCTGTGTTTCCCGAGATCTGTTTTCATATAACGTCAAAAAATAGTTATTATTACCTTGTTCGATGACTTTTGATGTATTGCTGTATTGCTTGAAGAAGAAATGAATTTTCCGATAGATCGTACGTTCTCAAATTTAACGTAGATATCATGTTGCACAAGGCAGAAATCCACACTAAATTATTAACTGAAAGTTTTCTTCTTTCATGAACTGCATTCTTTTATAAACTTTAACGTAATCACATTTATTTACTCACTCGATGAGACGAGAAATTTACTGATGACTCTATCACTAATCACTGTCGAATAATAACTGTTGGCGATTAAAATCACTCGATGAAAGAAACGCGCGGACATGTTACTTGCGACGCGACGACGCGACGACAATGCGACGGCAAGCAGTTTTTCATGATAGGTTGCGGTAGGTTAAGGTACTACTGGCTATCGAACGCGATCATGTGTTCGATTGAAGAATGCGTGGTAGACATAATAAACATTTAACATATTAATATTATTATTATTATTATTAATGTGTCTGATATCCATACATCGTATGATATCTATTTAAAAATTAATTAGATTAAATAAGTGTTTTTAAATAAATATTTTATAAACATTTATTTAATCTAATTAATTTTAAATAGATATCATACGATGTATGGATATCACACATTCACAATAATAATATTAATATGTTAAATGTTTATTATGTCTACCACGCATTCTTCAATCGAACACATGATCGCGTTCGATAGCCAGTAGTACCTTAACCTACCGCAACCTATCATGACAAAAACTGCTTGCCGTCGCATTGTCGTCGCGTCGTCGCGTCGCAAGTAACATGTTCGCGCGCTTCTTTCATCGAGTGATTTTAATCGCCAACAGTTATTATTCGACAGTGATTAGTGATAGAGTCATCAGTAAATTTCTCGTCTCATCGAGTGAGTAAATAAATGTGATTACGTTAAAGTTTATAAAAGAATGCAGTTCATGAAAGAAGAAAAACTTTCAGTTAATAATTTAGTGTGGATTTCTGCCTTGTGCAACGTGATATCTACGTTAAATTTGAGAACGTACGATCTATCGGAAAATTCATTTTTCCTTCAAGCAATTACAGCAATACATCAAAAGTCATCGAACAAGGTAATAATAACTATTTTTTGACGTTATGTGAAAACAGATCTCGGGAAACACAGAGGGACAATATGTCAAAGAAAATTCAAAAAAGAGAGGGGTTTTTAGTGGGTAGGGAGTATCGAGTTAGTAATTCGACTTGGTACTCGAGTCCCACATAACTCACTGGATCGACCGGTGTATGCATAAAATGCATTTTTCCCTCTCTCGAAAAAAAAAAAAAAAAAATTACAGGTGAGTGAGCGAATGAAAGAGAGAGAGAGAGAGAGAGACAGACAGACAGAGAATGTATGTGTTCGCATGTGTGTCTGTGCATGTGCAGCGATCAGCTGATCGCAGGGCGCCCGCGTAAGCGCCCGCGGCTGACGGGAATCGCGCCGCCCCTGCCTTTTGTACCCGATCCGTCATGCGTCAACTACTTTCTTTAATAATTCGAAAACTAAGCTTCGGTCGAAATTTTGCAAAAGGAAAAATCGTCTTAGAATTGTCTCACTAATATGTCATTTCAGGGACACAGGGGTTATTTTGAATCACCCTGTATATATAATCAAAATTTTTATTATCAGACCAATTAAAAATTATCCGATTTACGTCGTGTTTGATATCATTTTAATCGCAAAAATCTCAATAATTCATTAAAATTACTTTCATATCGATAAAATAAGGAATAAAAGTTTTAGTTTTTATTTTATAAGATGTTTAAATTCCCGTGAATTGCGAATGGATAGAGAAAGCGAGGAAGCCGATTGCGAGAGTCTTCGGAACTCTTTGATGATAGGTCATCTCGCTCGCTCTTCATTCGCGATCTCGCTTTCTTTGTTAGACTTGACCGTCATGCTAGACAGCTCGTAAAGATAAGCGGAGTCGAGAATGAGATCGGGGATTTAAACATCTTATAAAATAAAAACTAAAACTTTTATTTCTTATTTTATCGATTTGAAAGTAATTTTAATGAATTAATGAGATTTGTACGATTAAAATGATATCAAACACGACGTAAGTCGGATAATTTTTAATTAGTCTGATAATAAAAATTTCGATTATATATTAGGTGTACAAATAAGTTTCCGCGGTTTTTTATAAAAAATTAGGAATTCAAGGAAGGAACGGTACATTACGTTTTATTCAAAATATTTTCCTTCACTTGCCACTACTTTTCTCCATCTTTCTGGCAGCATTCGGATACCACGTCGGAAAAACTCTTCATCTTTTGACGCTATCCACAAATCTACCCAATTTTTGGTATCTTCATATGATGTAAAGCGCTGCTCAGACAGACCATGTGCCATCGACCGGAACAAGTGATAATCAGAAGGGGCTAAGTCTGGTGAATATGGCGGGTGGGGTAAAACTTCCCACTTGAGTGTTTCCAAGTAAGTTTTTACCGCCGCCGCAACATGTGGACGAGCATTATCGTGTAGGAGAATAATTTTGTCGTGTCTAGAGTAGTAATGGGCGCGTTTTTCCTTGCTTGTTGAGTCACTTGTAATATAAGTGCAAGTTCTTTTGCGTTTGGGACGAATCTTCCTCCAATAATACTGCCAATTCCATGTCTTCGTACACTTTCGGCCTTCCACTGCGTTCTTTGTCCTCCACGTCAAACTCACCGTTCTTAAATTTTTGAAACCACTCCTGACAACTTCTCTCACTTAAAGCAGCCTCACCATATGCTTCTAGAAGCAATCGCCTCAGCTGCAGATTTTTTCAAATTAAAGAAGTAAATCAAAAGTTCCCGCAAATGACGCTTATTCGGCACAAAACTTGACATTTTCGTACGAAAAAAATTACGTGATGCTGATACGGAATCATTAATACTTCAAGGTTATGGTGTTGCCAGATGACGAAACTTGGGATATTACGTTTTACATCTGACAATTTCAACATGACCTTCTGGTGGTGCTATCTTTTGTCAAACCGCGGAAACTTATTTGTACACCTAATATTTAACTAAATTTATCCGATTTATATCGCGTACGATGTTATTTGAATCGCAAAATTCTCATTATTCCATTATTTAAAATTACTTTTAAAAATAAATAAATATAATCAACGCAATCAATATGAAATAGTCTATATATTGTGCAGTGAAATAAATTATTTTAATTTTTTTAACATAAAAGTCAATTGAATATGATGTATAAAAAGCTCTATATACACACACACACACACACACACACACACACACACACACACACACACACACACACACACACACACACACACACCCATCCACACACACACACACACACACACACACACACACACACACACGTACACACGTACACACATATCGTTTCATTCTCTGTCGTCATTTTATTTCATCTATGCCAATTTATTATAATTATATTTAATAATAATTATATCGTATAAATTATGTATAATAATAATAGTAATATGTTATTTTTTACTGGGAGTAATGTATTTTATAAGCGTGTGTACAAATGTTAATGTTTTCATAAAAATATATAAAGAGAAAAAAATCACGCATAAATGAACTCGAAGCCCGTGTTTCTCAATACGAAAATTATGAGTGTAGCACGGACACGCACCCAATATAAACTTTATCGGCAATGTCAGAAAGTGGGCGTAGCACGGACACGCACCAAGTGAAGACATTATCGACAGTACGAGAAAATGGGTGCGCGAAATAGTTCCAACTTTGAAAATGGGTGCGAGGGGCGTTTCAAGCAGCCTCGTAAAAAGGGCAACAAGCAAAACGCCGGCCTGGCCGCTCTCAGGTTTCTCTGGCCATAGTCTGATCTTATATTGGGTGCTTTCCATTTTTGTTTATTGTATTCATTGAAAAAAGATAGAATGACGCTTGTGTCGATTTGTGTCGCTAAATGGAAAGCACCCATTTGGGATCGTCTTGAAGTTCGAGCTTGAAATGCTACGCAGTTATTTGATTGGTTGAATGAGGTCTTAAGTCAATCTCGAAGACTTAAGACCATATATATAGTACTCCTATATTGCCAGTTCTGTAGGAGGAGTGAGTGAAAACATCACGGTGCAGATGATAGCCTTTTCTCGCTTCTTTTATGCGACGATTTCACTTTGCGCATGCGTCAAATATATATATATATATATATACATGCCCCGTATGTAGCATATGCGTGCAGCCTCGGTCATATATACTGGCGTGTATATTATGACCGAGGCTGCACGCATTCCGCAAGTTTTTGCTTCTCCTGTGCATATGGTGCAGAAAAATGACTAAAAATGCGTCAATGCCGTTTAAAAATTTAAAAATATTGTTTTCAACTTTTTAATATTCAATATAAAATTACATATAATATTATATTAATAATTATTATTGCTATTAAAAATATTATATTTTATAAAAACGTTTAAATTATTTTAATAAAAGTTTTATTACATCTATTATTTTCATTCCGGATGCGTCATTACCTGTCTATGACGCACCATGTACACAGGGCGGTCAAACATTTGCAGAATGTGTTGATGCGACAGTTGAGCTCTGATTGGTTGTTTTTATGACGCATTCTCTATTCCGCACTTCTATTCTATGTGATTTCAGCCTGATTGGTTGAATCCTCCTTCAACTTTTACTACTACTCACTCACTCTTCTCGTACAACACACACTCACATATATCCCCGTGACCCCAAAATGGCGCTCATGCGAAGACCATAGACTTATATAATAGACTGGCCCCTACCGTAAGAGACAGCGTTCTTCTTCTTCTTCTTCCAAGTTAATTATTATTATTAATTAGCATTGAGCTTTTCACTGCTTGCCAGATGGTCTTCAATTTTTTAATTTTCCAATCTCAAAAAGAGTTGAAACAGTCAGTATTATCTCGTCAAATTTGTATATTGCTCTTTTGAAGGAAAGAAAAGATTACATGAGAAGAGGGCTTCTTCAAAATTTCGAAGATGTTAAATGGAGGAGGAGATCTCAAGGCCTTATGAAGGGAGTTAATAAGGTGACTTCGTGGCTCATTCAAAAGAGGGCAGGACCACAGAATATGTTCGATATCCTGAATTGGCGCACCACAGTCCGGCCGATCAACAATGCCGCACTTGTGCAAGCTGAAATTAAGATTGTAATGGTTAGAGTGAATCCTACATGCCGTTACAATTTCCGAGCGATTCGACTTCAGCCTGAAGAACTAGGGCCGTCTCGCAAAAGCAGGATATAATTTAAACTATTGAGCACCCCGATTCCTCGACATAGCTAGGAGGTTCTTTTCAATCGCGTTAAAATGCTTCTCCCTCACCACCGAGTAAAGATCCGTATGAGGAGGAAGATAGTCAATCAATTCATCCTGTCTCACCGCCTCGCCAGCCAAAAGGTCAGCCGTTCTGATTTCCAAGAATTCCCACATGGGATGGAATCCCATACTATTACTATGCTTGACATATCCCATATCCTGCAAAAATGTCGATCTCAGATGGGGATCCAAAAGAATCCCTAAAAATCTATAAGAAGGGACGAAATAAATATCCGTATTATTCAAAGTAATATAATAATTTCTCAAATTAGTACGTTTTTTGGTAAAAATAATAAGCGCGGATTTGGAAGGAGACTTTCAAACCTTTGTCCAATAAAAAGATTGAGAAGGCGTTTACTGTTTGTTCAAGGATTAATTTAGAAGCATTTATATCTTGAGAGCGTATGTACAGAGCAATGTCGTCTGCGTATTGAATCACTCGACATCCTCCAGACAGAGATGCACCACATCTCGTTAGATATAAGTTAAATAAAATCGGACTTAAAATAGAGTCCCTGAGGAACACCCTTGTATGAAAAACGAGGCTCCATCAATTTCCCGCTCACAACAAACTGAAGCTCTCTGAGACACATCAGCTGATTGACGAACCAACAGAATTTGGGTGAGAGACCCATTTTGACAAGCTGCGAGGTCAAAATAGTAGGGATCACGTTATCGAAGGCTCCTTGGATGTCTAAAAAGAGACATATCGTAGATTGTTTGATTATGAAGTTATGATGGATTTCAGTAGAGGGATTCCTAGATTATCAAGGCAAGAAGATCTTCTGCGAAAACCAAATTGAAAGGCAGGGAGAATTCCGGACGATTCCACTCACCACTCAAAGCGATAGAGGATAAGTTTTTCAAAAAGTTTAAGTAGACAGGAAGTCAAGGAGGACGGAATTTGTTGGGAGAAGACTTAGGAATGAGGAAGACTAAGGAGTGGCGCCATGAGGGAGGAAAAAGACCAGAGTCGAAGATATCATTGAATATATCTAAAAGAAGCGCAAGATATTCCGCTGATAAGAGGTTGAGCATACGGCTATCAATACAGTCAAGGCCTGGAGCAAAGGTAATTTTAAGCGAGCGAGTTGCTGAGGTTATCTCATATATGGTAAAGGGGTCGTCAAAGATTTTGCAAGAATAATTATTAGGAAAATTTTCTATGGATGAGAAAACTCGGTGAATAGCGGAAGGGGGACAGAGCGACTCAATAGTTTTTAAAATGGCTTCAGAAGGGTAGAGATTAGAAGAAGGGGGGATTTTAGGAATATCAAAGTGGCAGGATTTGAATCGCTTAACAAATTTCCAGAGATGAGAAATTGGAATGCGGGAATTAAGGAAGGAACAAAAATTTCGCCAGCTCTTCCGCTTTTCCACTCTCAAGATTCTTTTCGAGATAGCCTCCTGCTTCTTGAAAGCAAGATAGGTTTCCATTGAAGGATGTCTTCTAAATGCAGAAAGACAGCTGTGTCTACAGTTTCTTGGCAAGTGTCATTCCACCAGGGGGCGGCGCGTGTCGCCTCTTCCGCCTACTCTCCCTTCTTCCCCCGCCCGATTGACAACAAGAGTTCCTCCAGAGGGTCTAGAGGGCCATTGCTGCAATAAATGTTCCGTGAACATGTTATACTTTTGAATGGGATCGATTTGCTGGTCCGATAAAGCCAGTTTTAAGGAATCATAAGAATGATGAAAGTTTTCAACATATAATTTGTCTAAATTTTTGCTGTGTTTAATCTTATGTGAGAAAAATCTTCTCCTCATTGGAGGGCGCCTGAATAAAATTTCTGTAGGGAAGTGATCACTGAAATAGGTATCGTCCTTAGTTGTGGCTTCACAGAGACCAATAATGGAAGGTGATATAAAGACAAAGGCCCGTATTCAGAACGCTCTAAACATGTGCAATAATATCTACACATATAAATACGCGATATGTATGTGCTTTTATTAAAGTACGTATTCACAACGCTCTAACAAAGCAATGTTATCTAAACATGCAATATTAGCCAATAACAGAAAGCAAATTCAGTCAGAACTGTGCAACATGCAGCTATTGGTTCCTTTTTTGTTGCATAATGTGAATTCATCTGAAGAAAATGTGTGGCACGATATTCAAATGTTCGGAAATATTTTATCGCAATGTGCATAGTAAGTATATTTGCGTAAATTATATTACAAAATACGTTTGTTATAAAATTCTATAAAATTAATGTATGACATGGTATAATCGTGTAATGTGGACATAAATTCTTAATTATAAACATAAATTGTTAATTAAATTATTTTTTAGATGAACGACAAGAGAAAAGAAAATTTCTTTCTTGACGAGAAAAAATGTATCATTGATTTTATCTTCCAGAATAAGAGTATTTTGGAAGATAAAAGTAATTCATTAAAAAATAAAACACTTCGGCAGGAAAAATGGAAAATAATTGCCAACATTATTTCATCAAGAGGCATTGCGCGCGATTGGAAAGATGTACGTGGTGCTTATCAACGTACGTACGTACGTTATCAATACTTAACCATGCCCCTGATCACTTTTCTCGCGCACTGCTAGAATATTGACATGTTAGCGCACTATCAGGGCTTATTAGTGGTTCTGAATAGGAATTTTGCCTTAAACATGCGTGATTATCAAATTTTTTTAACAGAGCGTTGCTATCATCGCGTTTTGAATACGCGCGCTAATAAGAGCGCTAATATTTCGACTTATTAGCGCGCTAATATAGTTGTAAGCGGGTTCTGAATACGGGCCAAGGTCAATAACCGAACTTCTTTGAGCGAGTCAGGAAAATAAGAGATCGATCGTTGATGCATATGAAAGAGGCCTCATTGGCCGCATTAAGCAACTTTTCGCCCTCACTATCAGAATATTCATTATTCCATTCATAATGATGAGCATTAAAGTCGCCCATTAAAATGATGTTAGGAAAAGATTGACAGTAAGTGAAAAAGGAGTTATACTCTTCCAAAGAGAGCGAACTCCCCGGATTTCTATAAATGGAAATAATAGTTAAGTTTAGTTTTTCAAGGTGAATGGTAATCGTCTGATCGTACAGCCCGCCTCCCGCGGAACCACACTCACCCTCGTATGAATAGAATAAAGAGGAGTGGATTGCCAATATCAAACCATCCCTAAATCGAATAAGGGAGTCTTTTCGAAATACAGTATAATTTCTAAGAGAGAAACTGGAATCCTCCGTCCAACCATGTCTCAGAGAGCGCCAGAACATCGGGTGCATCCAAGAGGGACGAGACAAGATCATACTTGTTTAGTATCGAGTGGCAGTTCCATTGAAGGATGGACAAAGAGAAGCAGGTCATCTGACCCAAGTTATGTGGTTGATTCATATTAAATTAAAGGTTGAATAAAATTATCATTCTCTGAAGGATAATCGTTATCTGGTTAAAAAATTTATATATAGGGTCGTATAATCCCAACATTTTCAAGAATGGTTCCAGTCTGTCAAGAATGACAGAGACTATCTGCATTAAGTGTTCCCATTGCGGAGGATTGAGACCCAAGAAATGCTGAGCTAACGAGCGGTAGAGCAGTGGGCTGGACCCCATTGCAAAAGACACTCCATTGCCCGAGGAGGACGGCGGCTCTCTCCCATTAGGATATAAAAGAGGAGGGGAGGGTGTGAGGTAAGCCTCCTCATCCTGACTCGGACGAGGGCTCGCACGGCTCAAGCCGACATTCGGTGTAAACGAGTTATTGTTATTATGATCTTGAAACTTTAATTGAGAATTGACAATTCTATTTCTGGACAGGATGTCAGAAAAGGAAGGTAACGAGGAAAGCGGAGGAGAAGGAGTTGTCATGCTCCCCATCTCAGATTGCCCAGAGGGGGACGAAGACAAAGGGCGACCAGGAGCACGAGAGATATAGGACGGAACAACATGCCCCCGAGGAAGCGACTGGGGCAGCCCGGGGAAATCTCTATCAAACTGCCTCGAAAGAGAATCCTGAGTTGGAAAAGGCTATCCGTTTTTGACATAGTCTCAGAGAACGGGATATTCTCAAAGGCGGAGATATCCCTCGCCCTCCTTTGAAGTATATATTCTGGGCAATTCAAATCAGAAGCCTTATGTGGGCCTCCGCAATTAATACAGATTTGTTCGTCTTCCTTTCTGAGGCATGACTCACCATTCTCATGTCTGTCTCCTCCGCAAATAATACAACGCGTACGGCCTTTACATTGAGCGCCGATGTGTCCATAACGATAGCAAGAGAAACAAAGAGAAGCTCTCGATATAAATGGAGAAACCGAGTATCTCAACATAAATAAATAGATATGGTCAGGGAGAGTTTGATCTTTAAATGTTATTAAGACGGAGCAAGAAGGAATTAACCAGAATTACCAGAATTATTTACATTATCACCAGTTAGCTTATTTCCATTCGGCTGCGAAGAGACAGGAGGGGCTCTTCTGCGTTTACTTAATCTCTGAATTGACAGAACCGAGATTCTAGAGTCAAGCCCAGACAAGATATCATTGGAAGAAAGGTCAAGAGGGACTCCGCGAATGATGCTCTTACGACTTGTACGATATGAAGGAATATAAAGCCCATACTTTTTCTCTTTCAATGCCAAATTAGAAATCAAGTTATTTGCCGCCTCTTTTGTCTTGAAGCGGATGCTAATTTTGGAAAATCCAATTTTCTTGATTTCCACAATACTATTTTTACAGGTTGGATAAAGAAGGCGCCCAATTGCAAGAGGATCAATAGAAGTAGAAGAAGAATTATTTTCATTTTTTTGAACTATGACATCGAACGGGCCCGTAGAGTCTAAATCATATAAATTGCTAATGGTATCTAGGCGGTTTTGAGATTGATTCAAAGAAGTATCGGGTTCCGAAGCAGAAGCAACATGGTTCATCTTACCTCGCTCATCGATAGATAATTGACTACCTCCCTCATCTAGAATCTGCCTCTTACCCGTCGATGAGGAGAAATCTCGATTCATCTTTCTTTTATTAGATTTGCGACCCGAGATAGGAATCAAATTAGACTCGAGCCTTACCACCGGTCCCGATTCAGCGATCGATTTGTTAAACCCTGACAGGTCCCGCTCAACTTCAGCGATCTGCAAATCAGATGTAACACTATCAGTTTCCATTTCTAATTCTATATTAGAGCCGACAGGGGGGAAAAGGGAGGGAGGGAATGAGCAATAGAATCCAGTCTGTCTTCGTCACTAACGCGGGTTACGTCGGACGGTAAGTTGACATTTTTAATGTCAAGTATTTTAAAATTAGAAGGTTTTATAGGGTCCTGGATGGACATGGTCAATTAATACAGACCAAATACTTGAAACGTTGCCACGCGGCCAGCACAAGATGACCGAAAGTGACGCGTCGAAAATTCAATGACGTAGTATTCTGCGACCGTCACGAGAACGCCAAGCAAACGGAAATTTATAATGGCGTAGTCAATTGGCGGGTGCCCCGGCACTAAGGGGTGTAGAGACACAAGACAAAACAATTTTCTTTTCTTTCTACTATGTAATGAGCTGTCGAGAGAGCACACGTCCATACTCTATCACATTCGGCACGCAAATCAGAGGCAGCATTGAAAGATCTAAAGGACAGAGAGATGATTCCGGGTATCTCTGTTCTTCTCTTTTGTCTCGTGATGGGGACACTGTAGAAGTTGAGGGGAACGCAATGTGCATGCTCGCCATATATATAGGGAGGATCCCAGTTGCGCACAGAATGAAACGGACACAACCAATCATATCGACCGATGTCTAGAGGCCTAGCACGGTTGACCAATAGAAAGTCCGAGAGAGTCCTGTGTCCGATTTATTCTGTGCGCAACTGGGACTCACTCTATATAGTACTTCTATATTGCCAGTTCTGTAGGAGGAGTGAGCGAAAACATCACGGTGCAGACGACAGCTTCTCTCTCGCTTCTTTTATGCGACGATACACTTTGCGCATGCGTCAAATATATATATATATATATATATATATATATATATAAAATATTTTTTTCTCCTGTCTCTTTTTTTTCTCTCTTTCCCTTTATATTCTATCTAAATAAATTATGTGATAAATATATAATTACATAATATTATATTCTTTTTATATGTTTTATATATGTAAGAGAAGGGAATATTTTGATATAAATGTTTTTTTAATTTAGAGTCAAAGAAGAATAAGCGATAGAAAGGCAGAAAAAGAGAGAGAGAGAAGAGAGGAAAGATCTAGAAACAAATAAAAAAGAAAAAAGAAAGTAACGGAGAGAAAAGGAAAGAAAAAAGATACATAAATTAAACAGACATAAAATTTAAAGATAGAATTATAAAGATAAAAAGAATAAATCATAGTAGATATTATTATTAAATAATAATAATAATAATTACAATAATATTACAATAATAATAATTACAATAATATTACAATAATATTATATAATAGAAAGATATAAAGAATAAATCATTAGATTTATTATTAGATACAGTAGATATTATTATTAAGTAATAATAATAATTAGATATTATTATTAAGTAATAATAATAAGTAATAATAATATTATTATTTAAAATTATTGTAATATTATTATTATTTGTAAATATTATTAATACCCGGTAAAATATTTTTCATGTATATTCCTGCAGAATTGAATATAATTGTATAAAACTGTATATAATTGTGCAAAAATAATGTATAATTATAAATGATAGAGTATAGGACATTATATATATTTATATATAAGTGCAATAACTTTTACATATAATTATATATAAGTGCGCATTTTGCATACTTATATATAATGTTTTATCCATGTATAATTATACATGGATTTCTGTTAGTTTAATATACAGGGTGTCCCAAAAGTCCCGGACCGGTCGAATATTTCATAAATTATTTTAGAAAGAAATATTTCAGACAAAAGTTGTATGGCTTGAAGGGGACTATAAGATGGTGTCATTGGTTTGAAAAATCATTTGAAGGTCACGAAGGTTTGAAAGGGGCTATAAGATAGTGTCATTGGTTTGACCTTGAAAAATCGTTTAAAGGTCACGTAAAAGGTCACCTTCAATTTCTTAAATGGGACACTCTATATACTTTTACATATTCTTGTAGCTTGCTTAAGAGCTTTCCAAAACACTATAATAAAACACTATAATAAACATATAACACTATAATAAAATATTTTTTTATTGAGTATTTTCCGAGTTATGAGGCTTAAAATAATTTTCCAATTTTACGTAAGTCTTAAAATATCTAGTAAAATATTAATTTCTTGATTATCTTACCTTAATACTTTTATGTACAAAATAATGAGAGGAATGAATTGGTGTAAAGAAAACACATAATTGTTTCGAAAAAAAAATGTAATTTGCAATTAACAATTACATATTTTTTCTGAAACAATTATGCTTAAGTAACAAATATAGTTCAGATACAATCATACATAATTGTATATGATTCTACATAAACGAGAAATTTTGATCGAAATGTATATGTATCTTTCCCTCAATGCACTCATAAACAATGGATAGATAAAACATCTTGTTTTGTGCTTAATGATCCGGGAAAAAAAGTCCATGTCTATTTATATAAAAAAAGTAAAATTATATACAGTTTTATATGATTATATATAATATCACATATGATTTCAGAGCATTTTTTATAGTTAGATGTGATGTCCATTTCTGATCATAAAAAAAATGATATTAGATACCTCACGTCATTTTGTACAGACATAGTCAGATACTGATATCATATCTAAGCATGTATAAAACTAAAGCAAAGGTTAGTTTCGTGTATGCTTTGATATAAATCATATATGATATTATATAATATATAATCATTTAAGATTATATATGATTTTATCTTTTTTTATATAGACAAATATAGTTTTTCCTAAAAATTATATTTTGCATTATATTTAATTAATTATTATGCAGTATTTAAAAACAGTTAAATGTATATTATTATAGAAGCAGCTAAGTGGTACCGAAAAAATTGTAAATTTTTAATGAATAAAAATATATTCTTAATTGGCGACTTCTATGCAACTCGATTTTCGTGTGCGCGACATGTTTCTTCATTTGCCGTTACGCGGTGACACTACTCTTAATTTTTTTTGTATTCAATATTTATCATGAAATGTATATAAAGGACTTGTATTAAGATCTAAAGTATATTTTTTTTCCCTTAGCAGGTTTGGTGCGAAAGAGAAGACGCTGCTCACACATAGGTTTTCTACGTGCATGCATCCTCTTTGACATCACTGTTTATCAGTTTAATTCCAAGCTGGATTCCATGTTGGGATTCAGAATATTTATTTATATGTGATTTATTTAATTATATATATGGATTATTTAATTATATATGATATCATATATGAATAAATATTAAATCATATATGACTATTAGCGTCTTTCATTGGGAAAAACTCGCTTGCACTGGCAGCACTGAGTGTTTGAAGCGTATTTCATTGGTAGTTTTAGTAAGCATGTTCTGAGTGCTACATATTTCATTGGGAGTGCAAAATGCTCTCAGTGCGCACTGAGTGCTGTAAAAGTGGCCCCAAGTTTAGAGGCTGGAGCTACACAGCTTGTGTTGCACTGTTTGAATTTGAACATTGCTTGATTTGTTCATTGTTCGAAGAAAAAATATGAACTTATTTGTAGCAATTGAATTTTTAGAGTCCTCATCAAGAAGATGAAATTTTGTTACTTGTAAACACGAAAAATATGAAGTCAAAAATTATGAATTATATGAATATTATTCACTTAAAGACCGATGATCAAAAATTATGAATTATATGAATATTATTCACTTAAAGACCGATGATCAGGTAATATTTGATTTTTTAAGGTTATATTTTTTAATACGTATTATTATACGTATTATACTAATACGTATAATAAGTTGATAACATGTGGTGAATATACAGGGTGTCCGTCGATTTTCGACCTTAACGAAAAAAATAAATAGATTGGCTCAAATTAAGAAGAAATTATCTATATTGTTTTGGGATTGTCGCAATAATTATGGAAAAATTAAATAAAGAAGCTCGGCCAATCTGCGTGAATAGAAGCGCGCGGCGACGAGAGTCCCACTGTAATCCGATACTAATCGCGCCGCGAAGCGGTGGGCGGGTCGCTCGAGACATGATACGATATATCGCAATACCGCGCCGAAAACTGACCCGTCCTTTTAGCGGCGAGAAAATGATGCGCTATCATTTCCACACCACCTTGCGGTAGATAGCATGGTGCGCTTTTTTATAGTGGTTTCCCCCATAGGCCTATTCCACTCTTAATTTGAAAATTATTCAAAATGTCATTACTATACGCTGAATACATCGTAAATGTAAAAAATTAATGGTGACAGTACCTTTACAAAAATTGATCCGTGATTGAAAATCCTTCGATAAAATGTATTCCACACGTTGATAATGATACGATGATAAAATGCTTCACGAATCCTTTCTTCATCTCGTACGAAAGCGCACTGCTGGACCGATTATCCTGATATTATGCACGACACGCAGTTTCACATAATTTGCACAACACATAAAATTGTACGGCCACTTGATTTTCGTTAACGCCTGGGAATGATTCCATGTAATTGCGACCGCACAAAGTATTCGCTAGTCCGTATGCCACAATCATATCGAATTCCTGCAGAATATACCTCATTTTCACTGTTAATTTACTACGCAAACACAAGATTTTTATTAAAACGTCTTAGCTCTCGCACACTGTTATCACACTGCGTACGCCGGCAGCACGCAACTACAGCTGACAGCTGAGCGGACATGTGAGTGTAAGCGTACGTGTGAGTTCGACGCTTGCGCACTATGGTTGTCCGCTCAGCTGTAGTTGCGTGCTGCCGGCGTACACAGTCTGATAACAGTGTGCGAGAGCTAAGACGTTTTAATAAAAATCTTGTGTTTGCGTAGTAAATTAACAGTGAAAATGAGGTATATTCTGCAGGAATATATGGATATGATTGTGGCATACGGACTAGCGGAAATACTTATCGTGCGGCCGCAATTTACATGGAATCATTTCCCAGGCGTTAACGAAAACCAAGTGACCGTACAATTTTATGTGTTGTGCAATAATTATGTGAAACTGCGTGTCGTGCATAATATCAGGATAATCGGTCCAGCAATGCGCTTTCGTACGAGGTGAAGAAAGAATTCGTGAAGCATTTTATCATCGTATCATTATCAACGTGTGCAATACATTTTATCGAAGGATTTTCAATCACGGATTAATTTTTGTAAAGGTACTGTCACCATTAATTTTTTACATTTTTTTTTTACATTGATGTATTCAGCGTATAGTAATGACATTTTGAATAATTTTCAAATTGAGAGTGGAATAGGCCTATGGGGGAAACCACTATAAAAAAGCGCACCATGCTATCTACCGCAAGGTGGTGTGGAAATGATAGCGCATCATTTTCTCGCCGCTAAAAGGACGGGTCATTTTTCGGCGCGGTATTGCGATATATCGTATCATGTCTCGAGCGACCCGCCCACCGCTTCGCGGCGCGACTAGTATCGGATTACAGTGGGACGACTCTCGTCGCCGCGCGCTTCTATTCACGCAGATTGGCCGATCTTCTTTATTTAATTTTTCCGTAATTATTGCGACAATCCCAAACCAATATAAATAATTTCTTCTTAATTTGGGCCAATCTACTTATTTTTTTTGTTAAGGTCGAAAATCGACGGACACCCTGTATATTGTGACGTTTTGGTAACGTCGATCAATTGGTTCCGTGAGGCAGGATTTTCCAACAATTTTTCGAGTTCAATAGAACGTCTTAGTTGCGGGTTCTTCTTCTTGCGGTTAAGGAGGTAAAACCCCAGGATAATTAACTGCTTTGAGTTGGATTTTCTTTACTGACAATAATTAAAGAAATATACATTTGTTTAAAATTTGAATTCTTTATTTTGAGTTGACTTGGTCTAGCAGTTTAAAGTACAAATGAGTTTAAGTCTGGAGTGAAGCTATGAGAATGAGAGCGAACTGAGGTGAACTGAGGATGAGCCCGAAAATGAGAATGAACTGAGCTGCTCTTCCGTTGTTGGAAGAGTTTTTATACACTTTTAAAATTGAATGATAAGGATAATTTATGATAGAATTTTAAGAACAAATTCCTTAGCTATGAAATGGATTTTTGCGAACTTCTTGGGTGGTCTTTAAGAGAAAGTTTTTCTAGGAATACGTATTAGTTGATTCTCCGAATGCATTGCTTGCAAGGTTGTGTCTTACATACATTATAATAAATTACGATAAATGACCTTTTTTAAAGATTTACAATAATTATTTAATTATTTGAAATATTGGTCATTTATCATGATTTTTACGTAAATAGATTCTCCTTAATCTTTAGATATATGTTACATTATATTTTTATATAAGAGAAGTTTATATTTAAAAGGATTTCTTTATGTCGGTCTTTGTCTTTCCTAGGTATTACATTTAAGTCTATTTCGCTCGTATAGATGATTTATATATATATGTCTCCCTCTCAGATTAGCATTTTATTACAGGTGACGTAAATGTGTCTCTCTCTTAGTTTCATGTTAATTTTATGCTTGTAGTTTATTGGAGGATAGTGAGAAAAGAAAAAATTTCTGCTAGATCTAAGGATCTATAGATCGTCGGACATGACAATATATATATATATATAATAAGACCATAATATTATATTGAATATTATTTATATTTGTTATAATATTTTCGAAAAGATTTTTAAAAATATTAAACATTATTCAAAAAGTTACAATGTTTTTATAGCTCATTCTTCAATTATTATTTTGTGATTTTATATAATTTTATAATTTAATTTTTGTCAATTTTGGCGTGATTTTCGATTGCAAAGAAATACTTGTTCCATGTTAATCGAAAATTTTCAAAATAATAAAATATATACAGGGTGTCCCAAAAGTCCCGGACGAAGTCGAATATTTCATAAATTATGCACTTTAGAAAGAAATGTTTCAGACAAAAGTTGAATGGCTTAAAGGGAGCCATAAGGTGTTGCCATTAGTTTGATCTTGAAGAATCATCTGAAAGTCACGTGAAAGTCACTTCCAATTTTTTAAATGAGACACGAATATAGTTTTGGATATTCTTGTAGCTCATCTCGAGAGCTTTCCAAAACACTATAATTAAGTTAGTTTTTATTAAGTACTTTCCGAGTTATGAGGCTTGAAATCATTTCTTAATTTTACATAAACCGTAAAATATCTTGTAAAATATTCATTTTTTGATTATCTTACATTAATACTTTTATGTACAAAATAATGAGAGGAATCAATTGATGTAAAGAAAACACATAATTGTTTCGGGAAAAAATGCAATTTGCAATTAACAATTACATTTTTTGGTTCCCTTCAAGCCATTCAACTTTTGTATGAAACATTTCTTTCTAAAGTGCAAAATTTATGAAATATTCGACTGATCCGGGACTTTTGGGACATCCTGTATATATACATATATATATATATATATATATATATATATATATATAAGGGAGCGTCCCGTTTGACCACGTTGCGATTAGGGCTCGCTATTATACGTTTAAACGAAAAAACGTTTAAACGTATAATTAGCATATCCGTTTATTAGAAACGTTTTTCTTTCGAATACGTTTTTTCGAATATTATACGTTTAACGTAAACGTTTATTAAACGGCATGAAATAAACGTATAAAATATGAAACAAAAAACAAACACATTTTATTTTGTTTTTCTCATACTTCATACTGCGAAGAGTCTGAATCTGGACTTTATGTCACGTAACGCGCAATCAATTTCAATTTTAATATTTTGATATTGACATATATGCAAAATGGCGAAGAGTTGGGTATGGCAATATGCTAAAAAAATGGACAATAAAGCATATTGTAATATATGTAGCGATGATGTAAATAATGAATTGAGTTGGTGGTTCAACTGGCGCAATTAGCAATCATTTGCAAAAGATTCATGGATTACATCCTGAATTCAAGAAAAAAAAGTAAGTTAATAAATAAATAAAAAATAAATACACGCGCACACACATATATACATAGAGAGTGTTCCTAAATTATAGTATGATATTTTAAGAGTAGATTCTTTGATATATTTGGAAACAATTTTTTCCAGCGAAAATATCGAGAGAATTCTTCATTTTTTTGCAAACTTCTAAATTTTTGTCATTATATATAATATATATCCTTATAACTTTGTAAGCCTTAAATTAAATATTTATTTAATATTTATTTATGTGAATGTTATTTTTAATTTCACAAAATTTAATTTGCGAAATACCTTTTTTTTGATCGCTTATATAACTCAAAAATTATTGATGCCTCAACATTTTGAAGAAAGATTAATTATCTCTAAATTAGCCAGATAATGAGCCCTTAAAATATCATTCGATTTCAGGATATCATCTATTAATATATGTATACATCCAGATTCAGACTAATATGATTAATATATGTATGCATGTGTATCATTGTTTGTCTCATTCTTATAGATTAACTCATAATAAGGATGCGAATAAGGAGAATGTGGATTCTGATGAAGACAGTCAATCAGAAGAGAATATTTTATTATCCAATTCCTCAATGCCGCCATCACTTTCAACTTCAACCCCTTCATGTTCATCTTTATCAAATGAATTGCCAAACGAAGTATGTTTAACGCAAAATCGTAGGAAACGTCGACGCTCTATGAACATCAATAAAAATGGACGATCATGTAGTGCTGAAAGGTCGGAAATGATAAATCAAAGTTTGACAAAGATGATCGCTATGACACAACTACCTTTATCATTCGTTTCATGTTCTGGTTTTATTCAATTTATGGCTACTATCGAACCCAATCATAAAATTTGCAAAGAAGCAACTTTAAAAAAAGATTAAATAATTTGTATAATGAAGTTAAGGACAAAATTTGCGATGAATTGAGAGCTGTGCCTGCTGTAACATGTACTTCTGATTGTTGGACATCATTAACACAAGACTCCTATCTTACCATGACAGTACATTTAATAGATGCTGAATGGAAATCCAAATTATATTCTTTCGACTCAACTGATGACAGAGTGACACACAGCATCTAATCTTTCTGATGTCATGAATAAACTTTGTAGAAAATGGGAAATATCTCAAAAAGTAATAGCAGTAGTAACTGACAATGCGACTAATGTCATAAATGCAGTGCGCGATATGGATGAAGTTCAAGAACAAGACGGGCTTACTTGTGCAGCTCATACTTTACAGCTCGTTGTAAATGATGTTTTAGCTTTTGATGATATACAAGAAATTTGTCAGAAAGCTGGAAAATTAGTGGGACATTTTCGCCATTCCAGTACAGCGACTACAGCTTTGCAATCAAAGCAAGAACAATTAAATATGAAACAACTAAAATTAATTCAGAGTGTGAAGACAAGATGGAATTCAACATTTGAAATGCTAGAAAGGCTTATAATAAACCGTTTACCCATATCAAATGTTTTAGCTGATAGAAATGTGACTGCTTCCACTATGGCTAGAAAACTTGAAATTACTGAAGAGCAATGGGCACAGATGGAAGAATTAGTTATTTTGTTGAAACCATTGCAAATGGCCACAACTGTTTTTTGTGGAAATAATTCTTCTGCTTCCATAGTGCGTCCATTAATTTGGAAGATAATACGTCATCATATGCAATCAGTTGAAAATTCAGCTCTAACAACTACATTTAAAAATTTTGTCTACACAGAATTGCAGAGACGCTTTAAGCTTATTGAATGGGAAAAATTCTCCAATGTAAGCGCACGTCTTACTGCCTCATTTCTCGATCCTCGATCTAAGAAGTTAGAAGACGAATCAGTTGAAACAAGGCAAAAAATAGAAGATCATATCCGTAGTCTCTTGGATGCAGAACCAATAAACACAACATCTAATGCAGAAGATGATCCAGAAAAAACCGCATCCCAAACTGCTTTAGAGTTTTTATTTTACCAACCAGTAAATTGTCTTAATAATGCAGAGTCTCAACTTCAAGCTTATCTTGCGGAGCCACAACTGAGATTTGACTTAAATCATTTAGAATGGTGGAAAACACGAGCTGATAAATTTCCGACATTGGCTATTTTAGCTAGGAAATATTTATGTATTCCTGCGACATCAGCTAGTTCTGAGCGTACTTTCTCTACTGCAGGAAATATTGTTACATCAAAACGAAATTGTTTATCTCCTGAAAATGTTAATATGCTTGTGTTTCTTTACCAGAACAAATCTATGTATACATGTCAAAAATAATAATAATAAATAATTAATTAAAAATTAATAATAAATAAATAATTAATTTTATTATTAAGAATCTATTTTTTTCATATTAGAAAAGATAAACAATAAAAGATATATGTTCGTAATAATATTAGAGTTATCTAATTTATGTTTATTACTTGTTTGTATTATTAATATGTTAAAATTATTTAATTTATGTTTATAGTTATGATTATTTAATTATGACACAAAACTTATTGCATATTACATCCAAATCTGAAAATAATTTTTGTAAAAAATTTTCTGAATATAGTTTGTTTAACAATTATAAATATGTTACATAAACTAAATAATTCCAATATTAATGCGAACATATATTCATTTTTCTGCCAGTATTAAAAAAAAATTCTTAATTAACAATAAAACATAAAACCAATTATTTATTTATTATTAATTATTTAATTATTTATTATTATCACTTTTGACATGTATACATAAATTTGTTCTGGTAAAGAAACACAAGTTTATTACATTTTCAAAAGATAAGCAATTTCGATTTGTGGTAATTCTCAAGATAAGCTTAAAGTTGAAATTCTGCACTATTAAGGCAATTTACTGATTGATAAAATAAAAACTTTTTAGCAGTTTGAAATGCAGTTTTTCTGCATTAGATGTTGTGTCTATTGGTTCTAAAACAAATTTATAAATGAAGCAATAAAACATGTGCTTACATTGGAGTTTTTTCCCATTTTCAGTATTTCAAGTTTTTTAGCCATAGTGAAAGCTGTCACATTCCTAGTCAAAATATTTAATATATGGACAATTGGTTTGTAATAATTATTTCCAGCATCGGAAATGTAGAATTCCATCTTTGTCTTGACACTTTGAATTAATTTTAATAGCATGCTTAATTGTGTTCGTTTGAACACAAGTTCGTTGAACTGTATGAGCTGCAAAGTATGAGCTGCGCAGGTAAAATTGTCTTGCTCTCGAATTTTAGTCATATCGTGCACTGCATTCACAAAATTAGCCGCATTGTTAGTTACTATATTGCTTTTACTTTTTTTCAGATATTTTTCATTTCCTAAAAAGTTTATTGATAACATCAGAAATATTAAATGCAGTGTGTCGCTCTATCATCGGCTGACGATGAGTTAAAAGGATATACAATTTGGATTTTCATTCATCATCTATTAAATGTTATGGTGTCCAGTAATCAGAAATATACGTTACAGCAGATGCAGTTCTCAATTGTGTGTGTGTGATTACTAAGATTAAAATTTAAATCGAAAATTGATTATATGTATGTGAGATAAAATTCAGATTCAGACTTCGCGGCATGAAGTATGTGAAAAACAAAATAAGATTGGTGTGTGCTTGTCTTATATTGTATACTGCGTATATTTCATCTGTTTAATAAACGGATAGTAAACGCATAATAAACGTATAGTATTAAACGTTTTTTCGAAAACAAAAATAAACGGATAAACGTGCTACGATTACACGTTTATTCGATAAACGGTATAAAATCAGAGCCCTAGTTGCGATTGACCACAGCCAATCATATTGACCTGTGCCTAGGATAACCAGTAACGATTAACCAAATAATATTGTAAATAAAATAAATTTGTAGGGCGGAGGAGACGGAAGAGGCGGATAGAACGGAGAAGGCGGAAGAGGCGGATAGGGCGGATGGGGCGGATGAGGCGGATGAGGCGGATGGAGCGGATGGGGTGGATGGGATGGATGAGGTGAATGAGGCGGATGAGACGGATGGGGTGGATGGAGCCGATGAGGTGAATGAGGCGGATGAGGCGAATGGGACGGATGGGACGGATGAGGCGGATGAGACAGATGGGGCGGAGGAGGTGGATAAGACGATTAGGACGAAGGAGACGGAAGAGGCGGATAAAACGGAGAAGGCGGAAGAGGCGGATAGGACGGATGGGGCGGATGAGGCGGATGAGGCGGATGGGGCGAATGGAGCGGATGGGGTAGATGAGGCGGATGAGGCGGATAGGACAGATGGGGCGGAGGAGGCGGAAGAGGCGGATGAGGCGGATGGGACGGATGGGACGGATGAGGCGGATAAGGCAGATGGGGCAGATGGGGCAGATGGGGCGGAGGAGGCGGAAGAGGCGGATGAGGCGGATGAGACGGATGGGGCGGATGAGGTAGATAAGGTGGATGAGGCGGATGAGACGGACGGAGCGGATGGGGCGGATGGAACCGATGGGGTGAATGAGACGGATGAGGCTGGTGATGGGTAATGGTGAGGATGATGAAACGAGATTAAATTATAGAAGTCATATTATAATTAAAATTACATTATTTAATTACATTTAATGTATATTTATATTTATATTAATTAAAGCTATATATAATTATAATTTATTTATAACATATTTTTATAAATAAGGTACACAATTTACATTTTATTTATTGATCTTTTTTCATTATATTTAAATCAGCGCATACTTAAAAATTATTATTATAGTAAATTTAAAAATTAATTTAAAAATTACATATAATTAAAGAATTACATATAATAAAATTGTTGTTTTTACAGTTTTATACTTTTTAGTGTAATTATTTGATTATTTCAAAATGCCAAAACGTACTTTAGAAGAAGAAGAATTCCAACATCGACGTCTTGAAAGGAAAGCAGAAAATTAGCGTCGTCGTCATGAGATTGCGAAAGCAATTGCAAATAATAGTAACATAAATTTTAGAAATGTTGCATCATCTTATCAAAATTATGCAGAAGCTCAATCACATTATCGATCACGACAAAAAAATCAATCGCGTGTAATTAATGAATAATAATTTAATAATTAGCAATGTGGTTGAATATTATACTGGTTCTATGGACGACTTGTGTTCACTGTAATGCAAAGCATTTTGTAGCTGAAAGAATATCTAATAGAGGAAGTACATTTCATGATTTTGGCAATCATGGCGCAGTATATTTGCAATCATTACATGAACATCCTTGTAGTTTATTTGATTGTAGTCATATAAAATCTAATGATTTTTTCCAACATAGTCGTAGTTACAATAGTTCGTTTTCATAATCGTAGTTATAATAGTTCGTTTGCATTATTTAATGCTAATTTAATTAACTTTCAAAATGGTGAACTGGTCCATATTATTTTAAAATACAAGGTTAAATTTGTTATCAAATTAATACAGCATTATATGCTGCACAAAATGAAAATCTTACTAATGATCAACTTTTTATTGTGGATTTAAATGAAGCGGTAGATCATCGTCTTAATCAAAATTTTTATTTAGATTTTGAAATTGTACAAAATCTTGAACATCTAATGCGGGAATTTAATGTATTTGCTCAATCTTATCAAATAATAGGTAAGAAATTAGAAAATCAACGGCGCTTAGAAATTGAATTTGATGAATTATAATTATCGGAGTTACAATTATTATTTACTTTAAAATTTGGTATGGATCGACGTCGGTTTGATGCTCAAAGAATTAATGAAGTTGTCGTTATTTTTCGTACAATTGATGGGGAAATTCCAGAATCATATGTAACACAATACATAATAGAAATACCTAAACTTTATGAAATGTGAGTACCATGGTTCCAAATATTGAACCATGGATATACCCATTATTTTATCCATATAGAACTAGAGGATGACACTGTAATTTAACAAAAGTAAATAGTAATAAATGAGTAACTAGGCCAGTATATTAAATATCGCATATTAAATTCATGGCTATTTGCTAATGAATTTAATGCCTTTTTATTAAGTTGTCGTTTATTTCAACAGTTGCTTATGAGTAACGTAAATATTAAGAAAGACAGAATAAATTATTGTAAAGAATCAAAAAGAATTACGTACTAAAACATATCAAGGTTTAAAAGATTACATGCAAACTATGGCAAATAACTTAAATGGATGTATTGGAAAAATGGTTATACTTCCATCTACATTTGTTGGATCACCGCGTAATGTTACAAAATTATCAAGATGCAATAATTGTTAGTAAATTTGGTAAAGATCTTTTCATTGCTATAACTTGCAATCCAAAATGGCGTGAAATTGAAGAAAATCTTTTGCCTGGTCAACAAGCTTCTGATAGACCTGATATTTGTGCTCGAGTTTTTAATATTAAAAAGAATTATTTAATTAATTTGATTGTTAAGCAAAAATTTTTCGGAGAAGTAGCAGTTTTTATATATTATCGAATTTCAAAAATGTGAGTTGTCACATGTTGAGTAATCTAAAATATAATTTCAAAATAACAGCTTCACAAATCGTTGATATTTCTATTGAAATTCCTGATCCTGATGTGAAAATCGTACTTTACATGATAATTATAAGACATATGATGGATCTTGTGATAATTGGTATTTGATAGATGGAAAATGTTCAAAATTTTTCACATTATCCTAAACCTTATTTTGAAGATACCAGAATGGATGAAGATGCTTATCCTTATTATCGTCGACGAGATAATGGCAAAAGTTTTGAATATGGTGGATATATAGTTGATAATCGTTATGTAGTTCCATATTGTTCTATTTTATCGGTTATATTTAATTATCACATTAATGTTGAAGTTGTTTCAAGTATCAAATCGGTTAAATATTTGTATAAATATATATATATATTTTTTTTTAAATATAATATTTCATAGCAAATTAGACTAAAAAAAGTGATAATTCCTAAAAAAAATAAAAAAAGGGCGCCAAGTTCATGCACTAATTGTATCCAACTGTCATATCGTCTACAAAAATAGTGATATAAAAAAATTGCGCCAACTAAGAATAAAAATTTGTACAAGATAAACAGAAGTACAAGGAAGAAAACTTGTACAAGTTAAATAGAAATATTTTAATTGGAAACATTGTTATACAAAATAGTTGTTTTAATTTTCAAAAATAATAATATTGAAAAATTAAAAATTTATTTAAAAATTATAAACTGAAAATTATAATAATATAAAACAAAAAAGTAAAAAAAAAAATTTAATTAAAAACAGCTTGGCGTTATCAATTTTACTAATATATGTTCAGCTTAAAAATCTAAATTTCCAAATGTATATCAATATAAATTAATTAAAGAAATCAATATTAATTAATTAAAGAAATTTGGTCATTAAACTTTGGTCATTAAATTTAGATATTAGACTAATAATTGGAATATGTTCCAATCTTTTAGATTTCCATACTATATGAAGTTGATAAAAGAGAAAAAACATGAGCTTGAAAATAATATAAGAATTATAATAATTAAATTATTAATTGAAGATCCAGAAGATCTTAAGAGAGTTAATAATAAATGTCTAACAATTATTTTTGCTGTTAAATATATATTTAATTGAAATATATGCTAATTTTATTGGCAGCGCCAAATTTTTTTAATTAAAATTTTTTTTACTCTTTTGTTTTATATTAATTTTTTAGTTTTAATTTTTAAATAAATGTTTAATTTTTTAATATTATTTTTGAAAATTAAAGCAACTATTTTGTATAACAATGTTTTCAATTAAAATATTTCTATTTAACTTGTACAAGTTTTCTTTTTTGTACTTCTATTATCTTGTACAAATTTTTATTTTTAGTTGGTGCAATTTTTTTATATCACTACTTTTGTAAACAATATGATATTTGGATACAATTAGTGCACTTAGCGCCCTTTTTTACCTTTTTTTAAAAAAGTAATATAGCATATCCCAGCGTATGCACAATATATGCATACACACGTGCATACAAATATATGTATATATTCAGATCTTAAAAGAACATTTAAGAAAAAAGTGGAAGAAGTAAGCGTAAGAATTATAGAAATAAAAAAAAATAAAATATATTTTTAAAATATATACAATATATACAATACAAAAAAGAAATTTACCTCGTGGATTTACTTCGTGAACTTTATGAATTTACTTCGTGAAACTCATGGATTTACTTCACTACCGCACGTATAAGCTTCTGGATTGAGCATTTGACTATGAATAATGAAACGACTTCTTTTTCTCCACTTCATTTTATTGTTAAGAAAGAAAGAATATTTTCTATACTAACTCTATGAATAACACATTATTTCTATTTATTTGTCGCGATAAGTGGGAGCACAGTTCATGCACATGCGTGACATTTTAACGATTTGTTGGCATTTATAGTAATGAATAATGGTGTGTGTCCTCGATGCTTGTTGATGATAAGATGCCGTTGAAATCTCTCTTTCTTTCTCTTGCCGCAAACATATTCTTGTTCACTTCCAATAATCGATGATAATTTAGCAACAAAAGTATCAATAATGAAAAACCTCTACAATAGACATTTTAATATGAATAATGAATATATTTAATATGAATTCAGAATATGTCATCAGGATAAACTTTGTGTTCGCAAATCAGAATATCATCTGTACAACTTGTTGTTATCGCGTTTAAAACTTAACTAAAAATAACTTAACTAAAAATTAAAACTAATGTAATTTTATCGAATTAGATTTTCATTGCTAAATATGAAAAAAAAATTACATTGTTTAAATTATTATTAAATCATATTTATTGCCTTTTTATTTGTTATAAATAAATAAAGAAATTGATTTTACCTATATGCATTAATATAACATTAATAATATGTCATCAAATTTTAAAAAGATCGTATATGAAAGATCAAAAAAGAGAAGAAAAGAGAGAAAAGATGGAATGGAGGATGAGAATGAGAGACAGAAAGGAAAAGACCCAGGTAGCAAGCACACGTTATTTTGATGTTTCAAATTGATCATTCACTGACTATTCTTGATGACACGAACATTTTTTTGATATTTTTATGATGTAAAAGTGACGGTCTAATGTCACAAATTCTTGACGTCATGAAATGTACCGCATTTTGATGTAAAATGCGGTACATAAAATGTACCATATTTTGATGTCTTTTATTATATACAGCATAATAATATATAAGCATAATAATATATTTAATAGCATTGTCGAATAAAGCATTGTCTAAAAGTGAATCAATGTATTATCACTGAAAAACAATAAATAACTGATTACAACTCTGTAAATCAATGATATTTTATTGAAAGAATCAGTTAATAATTTTGACTATTTCAATCAGTAATATCTCAGTAATATTTCTTTCGGTTTTGCCACTAATATTAAACTACAATTCATCTCTCTATTTCATAAATATAATATAAATATAATAAGTATAAATAAATAAATATAAATAAATATATATAAAATTAAAAATTTTATTTATATTTACTAAATATTTGTTATATTTAAAATTTTATTTTATTTATATTACTATGTATATTGAACTTGTTATTTTAAATAACGAACGAATAATTTTCATTAAGTAGTCAGACATTTATTTGTCCGACTTACAAAATTGATTTAATATCTAAAGCCTCTCTATTGAATTATATAAGAAATTAAATCGAAGTAATATTTCTAATTTTATTTGTCACTCTTTGCAAACTTTATATAATGCTCATGATTAAAACTAAAGAGATAGCGATCATAGCGATAAACGAACAAACTAGCGATTATTGGTTTTACAGTGAAAATTACTGATTTTACAGTGAATTTTATTTTAACAATTGTTAAAGTCTGATCGCGAAAGTCATATAAAAAATTTTAAAAGATTTTTTTATAGGATCGATGTACTAACTAATACTAATGATATTATATAATAAAATATAATAAAATAATCGTCACTTCATAATTGAAAAATGACGTCAAAATAATGTTATATCAAAACGTCAATATAAAGTCATGTAACAAATTATTTTGTTGACATATGACCAAAAATAACCAGTTTGGAACGTCAAAATGTGACATGTGCTTGTTACCTGGGGAGAGTTATACTCTAATGAAATAAAAGTACATATAATTTAAATTTTTGCATTTTAAAAATTTATTAATAATAAAAAAGAATTCGCGTGTTAAGAAACTTAAAACTTTAAAAAAATTTTTTTTAATTTTAAAAAGGAAATTAACATAACTCGATCCAAGATGCTTCACGAGATGGTCAGATTTAAATCTCCATATGTATACCCTAATGAACACAAAGTAACAGTAATATAACATTAATATTATTACTTTTTGTGTTTACTGGATGTTTACTGGTTACGTGTGTCATGCTTTTGATGTTATCCAGGACGGTATGGACGTGGCAGGAATCTGATCGCTCGTGTGTGTGTGTGTGTGTGTGTGTGTGTGTGTGTGTGTGTGTGTGTGTGTGTGTGTTCAGTAGTGGCATTGCTTTCTAAGATTACCTTCTAAAATTGTTCATTTTATAACATCTTTTTCAAAATGATATAATTTTATTTAAAAAAATCGTGGTAATTGGAATAAATTGTGGTTGATTAAAATATAGATTTGTTAGGAAATAAATGAGCATAAAAACTTATACATTTTTGTATCAGATTCTGTTGAATAATGTAACAGTTTAAAAAAAATTTGTTTTCCATTTCTTAAAGTTTTCTATCTTCAATGCCCACTATTTTGTAAAAAATTTTTTGTAACTCAAATTTGGTTTTTTTGCTTTTTAAGAGAAGTGTTCAAGCTTAAATTGGAACTTTCCCAGATAGCAGACTTTTCATAATATGTTTTCATAATGTGTATTTCATAAAGAATTTATTTTTTTGACCTCTTGATTTAAATATTATGTATTAAATGAATTCAAGATGTGATATAAAAATATTACTTTTTTAAACTCTTGAATACTAAATCATAAGCAACTGATTATGAATTCCCATATATGAACCTGTTATAACATTCATACAGTGGTCAGAAAAATATCATTTTGATATCAGAAATGTGGCACGCGTTTCTTTGCTTGCCACATTTCTACGCAAAATGCTACGTCATCTAACCGTGCGAGAGAGAGAAGCTATCACCGTAATGTTTTCGCATAGACTTACTTACAATAGACTGCTCATGAAGATAGTGGGGGTATCCGTCACTGAGAAAAGGATAACTGTCGTTAATATGAGTTTCTATCTCTTTTTAATGCAGAGTAGTGGGGAAGTATAGCGACCAATAACGGTGTCAGAGCATGAGTGTTGTATGCGTATTGTCGATGTGAGCTAAGTCACGCTCACTAGAAAGAGATAAAAACTCATATTAACAACAGTTATCCTTTTCTCAGTAACGGATACCCCCACTACCATAATAAACGCTCATGAGCAGTCTATTCTAGTAAGTCTATGTGTTTTCACTCATTCCTCCTACAGAACTGGCAATATAGGAGTACTATATATATGGGAGCTTTATTTTTCGTCACCTAGCGGCAAGGCGCGAAGCTTGTGGAAGTATATGAATATTTAATGGATATATCTGTTAATTATTTAGTGAGTACCCAGTGAGCATTATTGAGAGGAAGAAATCTTTAAGAGCACTTTCTGAAGACTTCATTAATTTCTCTCAAAAATGATATCAATAAGTTATCTTTTTTGCTAGATATCTTTGAAAAGACCTCTTTAAGAGGAATTTTTCAAAATCTCATTTATTTCTCTTGGAAATGATATCAGTAAATGTATCTATTTACAAACTTTTAAAAGAGCTCTTTATGACACCTATTTATAGATGGCTCTAGAGTCTTAGAAGAAAGAGCTCGTTAAGAGGTCTTTTCAAATATCTCATTAATTTCTCTTGAAAATGTTATTAGTAAATAATCATTTCGCAAGATGTTTCTCAAAAACCAAATAATCTATAATCAATCTACCGCATGTGAATGGACCGGAGAGATTATTTATTATATTATGGAAAAAATGATTTGTGTGAGTCAAGAAATTGACAAAAATAGAAGAGAGGAGTAAAGTTAAGTATTAAATATAATAACATTATACATTTGAAAAATTATAGAGGTATATATATAATATTATTTTTGAAATTAATATTATTAATATTATTATATATTGTGTGTGTTATTAATAAATATGTATTATAATAATTAATTACATAAAGTCATATACATATGATATATGTACGTATATATATATATATATATATATATATATATATATATAATATATATATAATATATATATATATAATATATATAATATATATATATATATATAAGTATAAATATATATATTTCTTAAACAGGAGCTTATCGGAATAATGTGAAACAATATATGATTGTTGGTTATAGGGCCGGTTTTTCATAACAGCTGAAACTAAAGTTTAATAAAACGATCCTTGATTCTTAAACATAGTTTTATTAAAGTTTAATAAAACGTTTTTTGATCCTTAAACTTAGTTTTATATACTATTCGTTTTTCCATTGTACAATGAGGATAGATTAATTAAACCTTAGTTAAACTTCTGTTAGTAACTGATCACATGTACTAGATGTGCAGCAAATATAACCTCAAAATAAGTCTATACTATATGTCAGTGCTTCAATCTCTGCATCTATTAATTGATTTTTTCAATTTTCTCGCAAACTGTCGATTTGTTTGTCACGACTGTAATTTCTAATTAACAAATATAGCAAACGATAGCAGTGCTTCATCAAAACGTGCTCTCAATTTTACAAAAACCAAAGAAGAAATTTTGATAAGTAACTTGATTTGATAAATAATTATCAATGAATTGTCTATAATATTAAATTATTGTTATATTAGAATTATTTCTATTGTGTGAATACATTTTTGTGCTTACACATTTTTTTAACATAGGTACAATTAGTTAAGAAACATGATAAAGAATTAGAATGTAAGCGGACGGACACTCGAATATATTGAAAGGAAAAACGTGGAAAACTATTTCCAAAGAATTTAATTCAACTACTGGGACGTTTAGAGATCCTCCAACTTTACGCCGCAAATATGAAAATTTAAAAAAGAAAGCAAAGAAGAAATTTGCCGATTTAAAATGCCACGTAAAAGGCACTGGTGGAGGAGAACTTGCGAATATTGTTTTTGATAATATAAATGAGACCATACAATCTATGTTAGGAACTCAATTAACAGGAATGACATCTCAATTTGATAGTGATGCTACATTGATGATACAAAATGATGAAAGTACATCTGAAATTTTTAAATGTATGTGTTTCGTCATTTTTATTATTTAATATATTTTTAATTAATTAATTATTTTTTACGTCATAGTAAACACTAAAGATTTAGAAGTACAAGAAGGGATAAGTGAAAATAATATAAAAGTTATAATTGAAGACACTTCATTTGACAATGAAAATACTGAAGATAAGGAAAATATTAATGAAAAAAAAGGTAATATTAAAAATTAAATCTCATGATCTTTAATAATTGTATTAATTAAATGTACTTAAATTTTATTTATTTTATACAAAAATTAACTATTGTATAAAAAAAATTTAAGATTGAGAAAAATATTGCCCAAGTATGTTGAGAACTCCCAAATCTAAAAAATTAAATGTATTATCTGAAAAAACAGGTGACGCTGAAAGTCCAGGTAATAATAAAGTTACAAAATTTTCTACTCATGAAAAATATGTATTTATCAAGAGACACGGTAGTGTCTTGCGTCAAGTTCATCTCTCTAGCAAGACGCGCGCCGTGTCTCTTTACACGAGACGAGAAATTGAGACCAGTTCAGATTATTTTATATTATTATATTACGATAACTACCGCTGAACGGATCAAGCTCTTATTTATAGGCTTAATTGATAGCTTATGTTCGAATTATATAGTAAAAGTGTCTTTATTTTTACTCTTATGAGCTGTAGAAGTGGAAATATCGCGATATATAATTCTAAAATCGTGAAAATATGATTAAGAAACGTCCACGTCGTCATCAAACAATATGGCGTACGACTGCCGCTGTCGACATTAGATGGCGGAGGCGCTGGCGCCTGACTCTTCGTAATTGACATACACGTCTGCATAATAAATTGATCGGTACATAAATGTCAATTATTTGAATCGACCATATCGAAGGCCCGAATATAATATGTATAATAGTAATAATAATAATAAATGTAACTTTAATAATAATAATATTAATAAATCCATACTACATAATTTCAGCTATTAATTTGCTTTAATTGTACACATTATATTCGGACTTTAGATACGATCGATCCAAGTAATTGACATTTATATAAATTATTATGCAGTCAATTATTATGCCGATCAACTTATTATGCAGGTAATCTCCCGCGTGATAAAAAGATTGACACAAACATTAAAACTCATTCTATATAGTCTGTATATAAATCTATGATTGTAGAAATACTATATAATCAATTATGTGGTTACGCAGAAGATTAAATTCTCTCTCACATTATGTTATATTATTGTTGTATTATTTATTATTATGACTACGCTGCAAATATATAAACTTTTACATAAATAATATAACATAATGCGAGAGTAAATAATCTTCTGCATTGCCATATAATTATGATTATATGATATTTCTACAATCATTCTTAGCTACGCAACAAATATATAAACTTCTATGATTGCAAAAATACTATATAATCATAATTGTATAACTACGCAGAAGATTCTTTCTCACTTTATGTTATATTATTGTTGTATTATTTATTAATAATAATTATTTATATTTGCAGCATAGTCATAATAATAAATAATGTGATATAATATAATATGAGAGAATATAATCTTCTGTATAGACATATAATTATGATTATATAATATTTCTGCGATCATTCTTGACTAATTGTAGCAAATATATAAACTTTTATATGATTGCAAAAATACTATTTAATCATAATCATGTGACTCGCAGAAGATTATTCATTCTTATATTATCTTATATGTTGCTGTACAGCCCTAATATTCGCACTTACATTATGTTATGTTACTGCGCAGCTCTAATATTCACTCTTACATTATGTTATATTGTTGCGCAACCCTAATATTTACTCTTATTAATTATTTATACACAAAATATCATATAATCATAATTATATAGCTGTACAGAAAGTTATTTTTACTCACATTATGTTACCGTTGTTACTCCGATTATTGTTTATCTAACATCTTTTTATAAATTATTATATTATTTATTTATCTTATTATTTATATTATTACTATTGTGCTATTATTATTTATTTTTTTTATATTTAATATATATATATATATATATATATATATGCAAGGTAAAAAATATTTTGTATTTCTGTTGAAATTTTTTCGTGTAAAAATTTTTGTGTTAAATTTTTAACATTCTCTTATGTTAATGTAACATATTATCGTTGTTTTATTTTGATATTTTTGCGTTGAGTTAATATTCACCGTTTCTAAGAGTTAAAATAACATAATTAATATGAAAATGCATGAATTTTTGATGAAATAAGTTATATATTAAAATGAATAGATAAGTTGTGTTATTTTTCTCTCTATAATAGTTTCCATATGTTAAATCGACATATCTCTTCTGTTATAAAAATGTAAGAATAACATCTCTTTTAAATAAATTTAACATTATAAATATGTTAATTTAACATAAACTTTGTTTCCAGATAAAATTTAAGTGTTACACTTTTGTGTCAATTTTTAAACATATTACTTATGTTATTTACTTACATACTTGCCTTCTGTTAAATTAACATTAAAATTAGAGTGGATAAATTGGGACATGTAAAATATGTTAAATTTAACACAAAATTTTTTACTGTGTATGTAGGTATATATATATATATATATATATATATATGTGTAAAAATTTATTTTAATATACATTCAAATATACATAAATTGATATGTATCGTATATGTGTATTCTTCCTAATTAAATATAAAAAAATATATAATAATAGCACAATAATAATAATCTAAATAATAATATAAATAAATAATATAATAATTAATAAAAAGATGTTAGATTGACAATAGTCGGGAGTAACAACAATAACATAATGTGAGTAAAATATATATACAGGGTGTCCCATTTTAATAGTTCCAGGCAAATATCTCAAAAAAATAGAAAAATACGGAAAAATGTTTCAAACAAAAATTATTTGGCTCGAAGGGGCTCAAATAATGAACATATGTACTTGACCTTGAGTGACCTATTGAAGGTCAGGTCAAGAGCATCGATATTCTTTTAAACGAACTTTCTATCTTTATTAGTAATAAATACAGAAGGAAAAATTGTTAACATATTAAATTCTGCTAGAAAAAACAAGAGCGAAAAAATCATGGTCGTGCAGTACTTCATCAAATTAATAATAAAATTAATAATACATAAAAAGTGATATTCTTAAAAAATATCTTTTAAAGAAAAATTAAACTTAAATATCTGTAAAAAACGATCATATAATATTTAAATATCTATAGTAAACAAGCGAGACCGTTCATTTTGATATAGTATGATGGCATGATGAATTTATTTAAAAATGTTTAATAAAATATTATAAAAAATAAAAATTATGAAAAATTAAAATACATAATTGGAAAATAATGTAATCGACCAAAACTAGCCAGAACTTTGTTTATTGATTACAACGTTTCGACCATATGGTTGTGGTCCTTTTCAAGTATATGCTGGAATGAAGATTTTTAAATTACTTAACGGTTGAATAAAGGATATACGCAACAATTAAAAGTGAACAATAGAATACCGATCAAAGGGTAGATGTGAAACACAGTATTGTAAAATGCACAAGTTTCACTCACAAGAACGTTACATTTCACTAATATTGAAATCAAGAAATAGATCATGGTACATTTCACAGGATTAAAAACAAGAGATAAATTGATGTGTCAGCGTGAAACTGATGGATGATCTGGAGACACAAAATGCCACCGGCGTGCAGGCACGGGGGACACGAGGTACCGGGTCTTTCCCCTGGAGCCGACCAATTGCGCGGTCGTCGTACGGAGGAAATTTCATTAAGTGGATTCTTATAGATGTGGTTTTGAAATTAACAATATGATATGTGCGCAACCCCCCTAGACGTGAGATATTAGATCGCGGCCGCTATATTACCGGATGGCTGAATGGTGGAGGTTCTTTACGTCTCGAGCGATTGTAATTGCATCGACTGCGCGATCTCAATTGCGCTTTCGGCTGTAGTTTCGCGTCCCACCAATTTACTTCTCTCTATTTACGAGTTTCTCCGATTCGTAAATTTTATTAAAAAAAAAAATTTATATATTCCGCGAAAAAAAAAGCAGGGCAAACAGCACTTTTTGGCCGATTCCGTAATATGAGATTTTTTCGAAATATTCCTCCGAGCATCGTAATAAAGCTGCGAATGTAGCGCATTCCTTCTATGAATATAGGAAATATCTAAATTCAAATATAGGAAATGTCTAAATTCATTGAATTTTACTGTTCCCATCTATTATAGATATGAAGACGACGTTTTTACCATAGTGCCACGTACAAAGACGAATGAAATTTTAACGACCTTTAATAATTACCATCAACGTTTGAAATTCACGTATGAAATTGAAGTTAATTCGTCGATTAGTTTCTTAAACACAACGGTCATTCGATAACAAACTCATTACTAATTGTTATAGAAAACCTATATGGTCTGGTAGATATATTAATTATTATTCTAACCATCCGTTGAAATATAAAATTAACACTATTTACAATTTAGTTGACCACGCAATTTTAATATCTGACGACTGTCAACAAGAAAATATTGATTTAGTACATGATACCCTACTCAATAATTGCTTTCCTGAACATATTATAAAACGACACATACAAAAAAGAATTAATTTTTTAAATAACCGTGACCAAAATAATACCGTTGACACAAATCTTATGTGTTATAACAAGACTTCCTCTATCTCATTACCATATGTAGAAAATGTAAGTCAAGACTTGTGCCGTCTATTACGAGGTTGTGGCTTTAATGTCGTCTACAAAATAACAAAAAAACTAAATACTTTAATAAAACGTGGTAAGGATATTTTACATAATAACGATAAAACAAATGTTGTATATAAACTGGATTGCCAAAGTTGCAATATGTCATACATTGGTCAAACTAAAAGACATCTACGTACTCGGGTGAAAAAACATTTTAACAACATAAAATTACACGAAACGAATCATTCAGTCATAAGTAAGCATAGATTGGAATCGGGACATGAATTTGACTGGTCGAAACCTAATATTTTACACAGTGAAAAATATGTACGAAAGAGAGAAATTGTTGAAATGTTTTATATTAAGAAATTTAATAATTTAATCAACCTACAGAAAGACACGGATAGTTTAAACAACATCTACGACAAAATAATAAAGATCGTTTAATTCGTTATTATTTTTTGGATTTATCTAGTTTCTTGACGTAGTTTCACACTGACACATCAATTTATCTCTTGCTTTTAATCCTGTGAAATGTAACATGATCTATTTCTTGATTTCACTATTAGTGAAATGTAACGTTCTTGTGAGTGAAACTTGTGCATTTTACAATACTGTGTTTCACATCTACCCTTTGATCGGTATTCTATTGTTCACTTTTAATTGTTGCGTATATCCTTTATTCAACCGTTAAGTAATTTAAAAATCTTCATTCCAGTATATACTTGAAAAGGACCACAACCATATGGTCGAAACGTTGTAATCAATAAACAAAGTTCTGGCTAGTTTTGATCGATTACATTATTTTCCAATCATCTTTTGATTAATTGACTAGCGACCTAGTAATTATTGAAATAATGCTAGTATGTAATTGCTCATTTATTATTATTGCCAATCAAATTGGCAGCGCACCGAGTTTTTTTATTTAAAATTTTTTAATTTATAATTTTTTTAATTTTTAATTTTTAAAAAAATTAATAGATTTTAAACGGAACTTCTATCTATTTGTCAGCAGCAGATTATATTATATAAAAGCACATATGTATAAAATTTTATAATACTAACAAAGTTAAAGTGAAATTGCACTCCAACTAGACGCAATTTTATGATTAATATCAGTATTTTTTGTAAATTTTTTGTGATAGCTATTTTTTGTGAGACAGTTTTTAGATGATATACTTATCTCTATATCCTTATTCTATATTATCTTATATTTATTACAAAAATTTTAAAAAGTTTATCTAATAAATGTTTTAAAAAGACATCAGATGATGATACATGGACAGAAGTAGGAAAAGCAAAATTAAATTTAATTGACATTCAGAAACAATGTTTTCTAGAAGAGTATAAACTCAAAATCGAAAAATTAAAAATGGAAAAGGAAATATTACAATATGAACTCGAATATAAGAAAAATGTGTTGGAGAAGAAAAATTAATATTATTTTTTTTTAAATTTATATTTTTTTGCACAAAAAATTTTAGTAGTAAATTATTGTATTTATCAGTAAAAAGATTATTTTTGTTTTAAAACTTTGAATGTAGAGAGAAAAAAGTATATTAGAGAAGGAAAATTAATATAATAGAGTTTATATATTTTTTGTTAAATTTTTATTTTTTTATAAGAAATTATTTACTACTAAAATATTTAATGTGTTAATTTATAAAAGTATAATTTTTGTTTTGAAAATTTGTTTTATTATTACCAAAGAATGATAAAAATAAATTTTCCTTATAAAACATTTATACATGGAAAACACCATGTATAAATGTTTTATAAAGAAAATTTAAAAAATCATAAGGGCATATAAAAAGTTTTATTTATGTTAATTATAAATTTTAAAGTCTTAAAAAATATTCATTAATTAAAGAAAGTCTAGTTGAATTATTGATTGTAATTGTGTTTCCATTTATATTATTTGGCATATTATTTACTACATATATTGCTGCTTCAACTTCTGTATCTGTTAGTGGAATTTCTTCATTTTTTTCACAAGCTATGTTATGAAGAACAGCTGTTGCTACGATTATAGCTTCGACTCGATCTAAATTTAATCTGACACCTAACGCTAAAATAGGAAACTTTTTTTTCCACACTCTATAGCATCTTTCTACTGGATTTCTAGTACGAATTTGTGATTCATTAAATAGTTGTTCTTCATTTTTAGCAGATCTCAATAAAGGTGTTATTAAATAAGTTTTTACAGGATATCCGCTACCACCAACTAAAAGGTTATCACCTAATTCACCTCGTTCAAAACGTCCTCTTATGTTACTATTATTAAATATTGTAGAATCGTGTGCTGATCCTGGCCAACGAGCAACAATATCTAATATTTTTAAATCTGGACTACAAATAGTTTGAACGTTTATTGAAAAGAAATTTTTTCTATTTCTATATGCTTCACTGTTGTTGCCACCTGGAGACTGAATTTTTATGTGAGTGCAATCAAGGGCACCAATGCAACGTGGAAATTTTGCAATATTATAAAATTTTTGACGAAGTCTTCCAATTTCTTCCTCTGTATTCGGAAATTTTATATATAAAGGGCTAAGCTGAGCAATGGCCCTTGAAACTTTATTAATTACTTTACTTGCTGTACTTTTATGAATACCACTAAAATCACCTGTAGTTATCAAGAAGGATCCACTTGCATAAAATCTTAATGTTAATAAAACCATCTCAGATGCAGAAAGAGCCTGATTCCTAGATAAAATTAATATATTTATGATTATATGTAAATACATATTTCATATAAAAATAATTTTTAAAAATTATGCATATAATCTATATATAAACAACTTAAAAAATATTAAATATATATAATACAAATTTTATATAATAATTTTATATAATTTTATATAATTCATATTATAATTATTAATAGTTAGTAATATGAAATATATTTAATATAATTGGAGTATGTAATTTATTTTCAATCTTTTTAGAAATAATTTTGATAACCTTAATTTTTAGTTTACATAATATATTATACAACAATACCTTTCAGTTGGTGATCTGATAATATCTTCAATTTTTTGTATTATCATATGTACTATTTCTTTGGATAATCGAAATCTTGTAATAAATTCTTTCTCATCCCAAATTGCGAAATGATTTGGTCTTGGCCTTACAACACGATCCTTTCTTCTAATCGGTCTTACATATCTTAAAATATTCTCATCTTCATCACTCACTTCAAAAAATTCTTCATCAAACATTATGGAAAATGTTTAACACTTTTTTATATATAGTACTTAATGAGTTTTTAAGAAAGAGCATAAAACAAGCTGTTTGTAATGATTTTTGTAGATCTATTAAACGACATATAAACGGTCATTTTTTTACCGTTTAGTTAATCTTAACTTTAAACTAGGTTTTATATTAATCCATGCATTGAAAAACAATCAAATATGTCTGAACAAAGTTTAAACTTTAATCTAAGATTAAATTATTATTGAAAAACCGGCCTTAATCCAACAATTATTGTTGGATGCATATTCTTTACAAGAAAATACAAAATTAAAATTATCACTTGAAACTCAAATCCTGAAGCATTAGAAGAATTTAATTGTTGATGCAAGACTCCGTATCTTTATTGCATTACTCTTCATCAATTAAATTTCAAATTAACTAAAATAAATAAATGTACATATATAATAGTTAAATCACATTCTTTTACAGACAAATATTATTAAAATTGTAGGAGGAAAAGATGCGGAACAGCATGTGAGAAATGCACTAAACCCACACATGTAGATTCTAAGAATAACAAAAAAGTATATTGCGTATATTCTAAGAATATTCGAAATACGTACTGCGATATACTAAGTACATACTAAGAATGCTACTATGTCCAAGTTTTCCTACTTCTTAGTACATACTGAGGATAACTTTTAATACATAAGAATACACAGAATATTTGAAGTATGTTATACACAGAATATTTTAAGTATGTTATTAGTACACATATGATATACGTATAATATACGTATAATATGATATACTCAAGACATTCTATACTTATATACTTATATTTTCTATATTCTATATATATTAGTGTTTATTAAATGATTCTTACTGAAATATTTATCTCAATAATCTATGTACATTATGTAAATACACTCGGCAATAGAAATACTTTAATAAACGTAATAAATGTATTATTTCTTATTTTAATTTCAAATAATTTGTTTAATATTCTGAATTCCAACAAGGAATCCAGATTATTAGACAAATTATTTTAAATTAAGTCAGTTTATTATAAATTAAACTGATTAAAAAGAAAAAAGAAGAAACTTTGGAACTCATGTTAGTACTAGTCCTTTATGTCCATTTCCCAAAATTAAGTATGAGTTTGGTAGCGCACATAGCAGCAAAATGAGGAAACACATGCAATATTGTAAATATCCTGAAAATATACGAGAAAGAATATACTAATACGAGATATTCAAAGTATATTCTGAGACTATATGAAAAATAATATATAATAAGAGATGTTATGAGATTATTCTCAGTATATTATAACTGTAACGTATATTTACAGTATGAGATACAGTATAGAATATTCGAATGATATTATGTGCTGTTAGAGAAACTAATACCCGTAACTGATCTTTTAGCCTACAAACTCTCATAGACAGAACAGAAAAACATGATTGAAACAAGATGCATGAAATTTGTTAACGTTATTATCGGTATGGTTTTATCGTCTCAAACTTAAATTAATCCGAATTATATACATTACAAACACATACGATAATACATCACTAACAGCGATTTGAACCTAATTTTTCAAGACTGACATCTAATGCTCTAGAATTTTAACAGAAATGCTCAGTGAATATTGTAGAGCATTGGCATAAAATTTACATATATTTAGTGATATTATACACATGCAGCAGGACATTATTATTCTGTACACTGACTAATATGAATAACAAAATAACCGAATCAATGAATATATACAGGGTGTCCCTGAGCATGAACTCACGCACTTGTGAGGAAGTAGAGAGCAGTAAATTAAATAAAGAAATCCTATTTTATGTTACGATTTTTGTAATAATAATTGAAATATTAATTAATCGAACGAATGAGAAAAGCGTTCGAGCTATAGCACAACCCACCGTGTCAGACATTGCCTGGCATTGCGCGGCGAAGAGAGGGAGCACAGCGCGCCGCTCCCGTGGTTACCGCAATCGCCATTTTCACGTTTCGCCGTATATACACGGTGCTTTCCAATTGTTTAACACATCTTAACACAAATATGCACAGGAAAGCACAAAGTGTAGCGATATGCACGATTCAATTGGAACAAAATTGTACCATAGTATCTATACTATGTTCTTGGTATTTTTTAGTCTATGGTGGAGAATGATAGAAACTGTTTTTAATAACAACAACACATACATATTACGTCAATATGTAGAAATAGAATTAAAAAAATAAATATTGCTTTATTCATTATATATATATAATTTTATTTGATCCATATTCTGAGTCTTCTTTCATCGAATAAAAGTATTTCTAAAAATGATTTGTTGCCAATCAGAGGGTTTAACCACTTTTAGAAGCACTTTTATCGATAAAAGAAAACTCGGAACATGGGCTTTTGACAAAAATTTATTATACAAAATAATTTGAATTACTTATTACCTTAATGATACTTTTAATATTAATAATTAGAAATTTAATTAGCTTAAATAAATAAATAATTTATTTAGATAGTTTTAATATTTTTATAATCCATGTAACATTTTTTTGTTAAATAAAAGAAAATATTAAAAATAAATCTACTACTTGTTGGAATTCCGTAAAGCGCATATATGCATATTTATAGTTGTGTCACGTATGCTGTATGCACTCATATCCACTTTACGGAAATCAGTCAATGCCTGTAATTTGTAACTATTATTTGTCACTAGAAAACACAAGCTTACACATCCAACTAGTAGCCCTCGAGCTGAGTACGGATGTGTAAAGTTGTGTCGGCAGTTACGGTAATTGGAACGCGACACAAGTCGACCGTGTGCATAAAAGTGTTTAGGGATATCTTAATTGGAAAGCACCCAGAGGATGTCCGTCAATTTTCGACCTTGACGAAATAAACAAGTAGATTGGCTCAAATTAAGAAGAAATGATCTGTATTGTTTTGGATCTGGATTGTCGCAATAATTAACGAAAAAATAAATAAAGAAGATCGGCCAATCTGCGTGAGTAGAAGCGCGCGGCGACAAGAGTCGTCCCACTGTAATCCGACACTATGAGCGCGGCGAAGCGTTGAGCGGGTCGCTCTCCGAGACATGATGGTGTTTGTGATATATCGCAATACCGCGTCGAAAAATGACCCATCCTTTTAGTGGCGTCCCACAGGGCATAAAGACGTCTAAAAAGACGACTAAAACTGGACATATTTTCGTCAAAGACGTCTTTTAGTTAGAGACAATAGTCGACAGTTAGAGACAAAAATCGACTAAAAGTCGGCTCATGATCCGAATTTAGTGACTAATCTGTCAAGCCAAAAGATGACTAAAAGACGACTCAATCTGTACATTTTCGGTCGTCTTTACCTTAACAGCACAGGAAGAATCTGAGAATAATCTAAGATTATCGCAAAAGTATATTGCGATATTTGATATTTTTATTATAAATTTTTAGTATAAATATTTTATGTAAGTATACTCGGCAACAGAAATACTTTAATAAACGCAGTAAATTATTTTAGATTATTTCTTATTTTAATTTCAAATAATCTGTTTAATATTCTGAATTCCAACAAGGAATCCAGATTATTAGACAAATTACTATAATAAAAATCAGTTTATTATAAATTAAATTGACTAAAAAGAAAAAAAGAAAGAACTTTGGAACTCATGTTAGTACCAGTCCTTTATGTCCATTTCACCAAAAATTAAATACGAGTTTGATAGCGCGCGTAGCGGCAAAATGAGGAAACATAATATACAAATTCTAGACTTAAAAAAGTTAACGAAAAGACACCTTATTTTAGTCGTCTTTTTTGACATGACGAAAAGACATCTAACGAGTCGTCTTTTTGCCATGTCCAAAAGTCGACTTAGAAAAAACAGCTTTTCGTCGGCCTTTAGTATTTTGTGCCCTGTGGGGTGAAAATGATGCGCTATCATTTCCACACCACCTTGCAGTAGACAACATGGTGCGCTTTTTTAGTGGTTTCTCCCATAAGCATTGATTATCGGATTATCAAAGAATTTAATTCAAAGTTGAGATACTGCTTACTTCTAATCTTCAATGAAATCTTTATTATAGGCGAATTCCCTCATGAATGGAATAAATTTATTGTATTTTTTATTCCAAAAAAAGAGTCGAACAAGTTTTGTCCAATTTCTTTAGCGCAATGCCTCTTAAAAACTTTAGAGAGGATGATTTATAACCGCTTGAATTGGATTGAATTCCACTCACTACTTCCCCAATTACAATTTGGATTTCGAAACGGGAAATCATGCATAGATAACTTATCAATTTTTCTCTCCGACATCCAACTTAGTTTCGAAAATTTCGAATCAACAGCAGTCTTATTCTTGGATATTCAAGGTGCATATGACAACGTCCTGTGGAAAATCTTAATTCCAAAACTTAAGACTCTTGGTCTTCCGGAGAGAATCCTTCAATTTATTTATAATTTAATCCATAAAAGGGAAGTTATCATTAATTTTGACTCTATTAATGAAATTAGAACTATCTTCAAAGGTCTACCGCAAGGGTGTGTACTCAGTCCTCTTTTATACTCCCTTTATGTATTCCCTTGAAACTCAAGTTTTTAGTTATCCAGAAACTCACATTCTCCAGTTCGCCGATGACTGTTTATATGTTAAAAATTATAATCCAGAGCAGGCAATTACTTGACTTGAGAATAGTGTGAATAATATAGCACATTGGTTCAATAACCAAGGATTAAATTTAGCTCCACACAAATCTAAATTATGTATTTTCAGCAGAAGCGCCTCACTCAGATATCGTAAATATATAATAAATATTCAGAATTCTATCATTAATTCCACCAGCTCAGTAAAATTTTTAGGCATTACATTCCAAAACGATCTAAAATGGAATAGTCATATCAATCTCTTTATTCTGCATAAAATCTTTTAATATTCTGAATTTTCTCAGAATTACTTGGTGGGGTGCCGCCCCATCACTTCTCTTACATATATACAAAGCTCTAATCAGATCCAGAATCGAATACGCCTGCTTTGTCTGGAATATTATTCCCAAATATTTTAAATCTAAATTAGACAAAATTCAATATAGGGCTATTAGATTAGCGCTGTGATTCCAATTTTCTACTCTCACCAATATACTTATTGCGGAAGCCAAAGATCCTTCTCTGGAAGAGAGATTTTTATTCTTAGGCTGTAACTATATTTCAAAGATCTTATCTTTTGCCAATCACCCGCTTATTCCATTCATCCATAAGATGGAAGAGATATACGAAAGTATTACCTACGTCAGTCATATTCCAAAACTTTTTTTTATATCGTTGCTTTCAATCAGTAAATCAATACAGTCATTTAATTTACTCATCTAATGGTCCTTCCTACTCTAAATTTCCTTTACTCTCTATTTTATACTCCTTATGTTTCACTGAGTGAAAGTACTGAATTATCTGTGTCTAATAAAATCCAAACAGATTTCGATTCACTGTTCAGTACAACTTTTAACATTATAGATTAGACTACTGATGGATCTGTAGGATTTGTAGGATTTTCGGTCTTTTCTAAAGAACTACAATGGAAGGGCAGAACCTCAAAGACAGTCTCAATTTTTACAGGTGAAGCTATAGCAATAATTCACGCTCTCCGTGATGCAATCAATTCAGAAACCACGGAATTTCGGATCTTTTCCGACTCCATGAATGTTCTCAAAGCTGTATCCTCTGGCAAATCATATAACAAGAAATCTCATATTATCTTTACAATCCAAAATCTCTGTCTTACTTTGGAGCTCAGCGAAAAGTCAATCCAATTTTATTGGATCCCTGCGCATAAGGGAATTACAATTAACGAGTAGGCCGATGCCATGGTCAAAGACGCGATGAGAAACGATATCGCTTCAGACATTCTAATTCCGTACTCTGATTTTAAGGCAATATGGAAATCTATAATGTATGATAACTTTAATCTATTGCTTTTGAATTCTGCACAGAAAAAAGGAAAAAAATATTTTTCTCTTTTCTACTCTTCAGGTAGAAAATCCTGGTTTCACAGGAGCACTCTTAGCAGGAAAAAATTGTCTCAATTAACCGTATAAAGATCTCTCGCACCTCTCTTGCATATGACTTATTTTAGAATAAACGTTGGTCCCTTGAATGCCCCTGCCATCAATCCGATCAGACAATTAATCATATTTTCTGGCAGTGTCCAATATTTGATCAAGAAAGATGTACTCTCATTAACTCACTCAAGAAACTAAAACAATTTGGACCATACTGTATTGAACAGTTTCTCAATTCACTATCGAATGATTTTACTTATCTAATTACTACATTTATCTCATCCATTAACTTAAATATTTAATCCTTCCATCTTATATGCTACTATTCTTTATCCTTCTCTTCTGCGTACATTATTCTTACTATTAGCTTATATCCGTATATATTAATTATATTTAAGTTGTCTTACTGATGTCTTTCTTAAAATATGTTGTAAATAATCGTCTAGTTTTACTTAAGTTACAAACTGTCCATATGTTTATTTGTTTTGTACTCAGAAAGTAATATTAATTCTTTTGATCTATCTAGCTCGACATGTAGAGTAAAAACGTTACCTTATAACTTAAATAAGCCAATTAATTAATAATTAGGAAATTATAATGCAAAACTAGCTTCAGGAAATTATAACTTAAGACTATATAAATAATGTTGTTATAAAAATGCGTCACATATCCATTTTGTATTTCCCGCCTATTGAGGCACCATATTTTGTATGGGCAGTATGGGTTCGGTCTCAGCGCCACCTTTTATACTATTAATAAAAAAAAAAAGAGTCACCTGAAGGCTGAAGGTCACGTAAAGATCACCTCCAACTTTTTAAACAGGATATCCTATATGCATTTTCTTGTAGCTTATCTCGAGAGATATCCAAAACACTATAATTAAGTTAGTTTTCATTAAGAGGATGTCGGAGTCATAGTCGAACTCCATCGACATATATAATGGACTGAGCAGTGCGATAGCCAGGCGAGCGCCCGCTATAGAGAGAGAGATACTACATGGGAGGCCTATTCTGTCTCTTTTGCTAGTATCTCATTGGTAATTTTGGTTCCCGCCCATCGAGGCGGGAACAACACACCAATGAGATATAGCAAAGAGACAGACATAGGCCTCCCAATGTCTCTCTCTAGCGGGCGCTCGCCTGGCTATCGCAATGCTCAGTCCATTATATATGTCGATGTCGAACTCCGACGGGTAGGCGCCCTCATTTTAACATAACTAAAAGTGTCGGTACATTACCAACACTTATAGTTATGTTACCGACAATATTATCTAATATAAAAAGACATGCATATTTTAGAAAGAGCAAACGAGCAATGTGAAAACTTTTCTTTTTTATATTGTATTAATTGTATTTATTGAAACAAAAAATATGTTGCATTTTCACTGCTCTATCGTCTCGCACAAGCAACGATTTTAGAGCATAAATCTGTCTTTATTGCGTATATATTTAAACATAATTCTAATAGCATTGCTCTCGTTTAGCTATGTCTCTTTATATATATAATAAGAATATATTGTGAAAATATTTATAAATATTATGTACTTATAAATTTTACGAATACAATATTACATCAAACAATTTCCATAAAACATTTTATATTGTTAGCTTTTGATTATATCGATTATATCGATTTAACAAATGTGCAATAAATTGTAATTTGTAGAAAGTTATATGCAAATTCTTTTTATTGTATATGCAGAGTGTCGCAGAGCACTATATATATAAGTGCTTGTGAGAAGTGCAGTAAATTGAAGAAAAAGGTCCCATAGCATTTTACGATTTTTGCAATAAAAGAAATTATAAAATAAATAAATTATATAATAATATTAAATAAAATCGAACGAATGTGTATCTACGTGTGTGTTTGTTTGTTTGTGTGTGTGTGTGTGTGTGTGTGTGTGTGTGTGTGTGTGTGTGTGTGTGTGTGGAGAGAGAGAGAGAGAGAGAAAGCTCGGGCTATTGGTCCATCGTGTTAGGCATGTCGTCGGCACGTGGCAAAGAGAAGAACAGCGAGACATGCTGTTGTCATTCGTTACAATGTCATCGCCGCGCCGCGCTGTCCCTCCTCTTGCCGACAAAATGCCTAACACACTGAATCATGCAATAGCTTGAATGGCCGAGCGTTTCTCTCTCTCTCTCTTTCTTTCTCTCCTCCCTCACACACACACACACACACACACACACACACACAAACACATATGTAGATACACATTCGATCGATTTTATTTAATATTATTATATAATTAATTAATTTATTTTATTTCTTTCTATTAATGCGAAAATCGTAAGATGCTATGGGACTTGTTTCTTCAATTTACTGCGCTCTTTACAAGCGCTTATATATGTTGCGACGTTCTTTCTCATTCAGTCCTTATAATTTTACACTATTCCTCGGGGCGTCAGAGAGGAGAATACGAGTAGGAAAACACCGTCAAAAACACAGTGAAAATAAGATATTCGCGCTCGGGGGAACAGGGATGGAGGATGTTCGCGCGCGAGCCGTGGCGAAGCGAAGGCCGTCTCGATATTTCGAAGTTGAGCGCCAGATACGATCTCTCACAAATCATCATCAATTTTCGCTAAACGCCAGAGAACGCGAAAAAACAGTAGCCTGTCTTGCCATGGGCCGGCTAGCTCGCCTAACGATAGAGGGGCCGGGTCTTAGAAAAAATCCATGAGTTGTGCGAAGCTTGGCTAATTCGAAATTCGACAGACAAGGCGGAAATGGACAATTCCGACAGACAGATGCTCAAATAAAGTACATGACAAAAATACAACAAAAATATAACAAGTTTATTGATGATAAAATAATATAAACAAAAAAATTAGAGTAAACAATAAGTCAGAGGCAGAATGTAATAACCGAGAACAGAAATAGAGACGAGATAGCGTAACGCACGGAAAGAATAGAAAAGCAATTCAGTTGATTAGAATGTCGAAGCCGCGGATCGGACCCACAAAGTACGTCCGGCAACCTACAAATATAACGCAAAATTCAGCGGTTCAACCTTACAAGAGGCTGGGAAAAAAGAAAACGCAGAAAACTAGTCGCTACGTGGCGCGAGATCTTTCGACCGGTTGCGCTCCCGGAGGGTCCGCGAGGCGTTCACCCTGTGCTCACACGGCACGTCGACAGCCGGCGCCTCCGACAGCCGATCGCTCGCACACCCGTGGGTGGCGGACCGCGAGCTACAAGGCCGAACGCGCGGAGAGGTAAATGGTCGAGAATCGAGGCCCGTTGGGATCGTATAACCTCTGGTCCGTCGCGATACTTTCGAAGGTTCTCACCCTTTTCTGTCGAGGGAGTTCTTCTCGTCACGAGCCACCGCTCTAAAACACGCGTTTCGTGAGCCAAACTCGGCTTTCGGAAAGCTTCGTTAAATGCTTATTTTCACGCTCACTCCCTTGACACCACCCACATCGGTCGCGGTCTCCACACGACTTTCACAATCGGTGGAGGGTCGACAGCACTTCCGGGCGACTTCCGCCCGGCGATAACTTCGATTTACAATACGACACGCTGTCATCAACGCGTGTCACACGGAGAACGGAGAGGCGAACGAAGAGACCGGGTAAGGCCGATCGACGATTCTCTGTCGCCCCTTGACGGCGGTCGTACTCGAATACTCCACTCTACCGTAAAATTTTCTTATTTACGAAACATTAATCGCGATCGGCCAGAGAAGTCGACGCGCGAACCACATCGATAGACGGCTTACAGATTTTTGCTATTTACACGCGAAAATAGCCGGGTGACCTCACCGTTGAACTCGTCGCGTTTCCTCCAAGACGTCCTCTCATTAGCATGTGCCGAGCATTCGCCGTACTCTCTATTATGCCTTATCTCGTAATCTCGAAGAACAAGGCCGACTCTCTCGCAATCGCGATATTTATTCCTGGCCATCCACCTCTCTCCCCATCGAGAGGGGTATCAGGATCATTCTGGCGCGCTCAAATTTTCAAGCGGGACGCAGGGGTGCATTATGCCCCTGTCTCCGGCCCTGTGTCTCCGGCGGTCCGTTGCTGCTTTAATTATTTTGTGGCAAGATGTTCGGGAACTTTCCCGTCGTTGCTACTGCTTGCTGCCGCCATCATTTGCTGGTTGAGGGTAGAAAATTTTCGGGCTTCCAGGGTGAGTCCCAGACCCATTGCGGGGTATTTTTGACGCCCGTCATAGCCGGCCGTCCCTGTGATGCTGGGCCGATGGACCGAAGCGGCGCGAGATTGTGCGAGTATCGCCGATCCTTGTTTTCCTCGATTCGTGTTGTTGCTGGTGATGATTCGGCGATGTTGCTCCTCTTGTCAGCTTCCGGATTATTCTTCTGTATTGCTGGCGATGATTTATGGTACCCGAAACAATATAATTTCGACAACAATGGTTAACACTAATAATATTGATTTAAACGAACGCGCTCGCCTCTCTGCGAATCCTGGCGGGACTCTCGATATCTCGACCGGCGCGGCCGCTCGGCTCGCGCCATGCGGTCTTCTTTTTAGCGGGTGGACGTCCGTCGTTACGGCAACGTCACAATGTATAGTACTCTGCGACATTCTGTGTATACAATAAAAAAGATATTTGCATATAACTTTCTACAAATTACAATTTATGCACGACGTTTGTTAAATCAATATAATCAAAAGCTAACAATATAAAATATTTTATGGAAATTGTTTGATGTAATATTGTATTCGTAAAATTTATAAGTACATAATATTTATAAATATTTTCACAATATATTTTATTATATATATAAAAAGACATAGCTAAACGAGAGCAATACTATTATAATTATGTTTAAATATATACGCAATAAAGACAGATTTATGCTCTAAAATCGTTGCTTGTGCGAGACGATAGAGCAGTGAAAATGCAACATATATTTTGTTTCAATAAATACAATTAATACAATATAAAGAAAAGTTTTCACATTGTTCTTTCTAAAATATGCATGTCTTTTTATATTAGATAATATTGACGTTAACGTAACTATAAGTGTTGGTAATGTACCGACACTTTTAGTTATGTTAAAATGAGGGCGCCTACTCGTCGGAGTTCGGCTGTGAATCCGGCATTCTCTTAACAATACTATTTGTCGATGCATTTAATTCACTGAATATTGTGAGGTTAACTTCTTCATTTATTAGGTTAACATCTACGCTGTTGGCGAGCTGATCACAAAAATCTTTTCTTTTCGACATTTTTACGCCTTTTAAGACTATTATTATTAGTACAGTACAATAAGTTATATAAAATTTATATTTTATCTCAGATATATTTTGCAATCAAGTGCGCGATACTTGCGAATAATTTTTAATGCACATGCGACACTACAAATGCACAAACGCATAATTCGTCTTATCACGTCCAATTTGAATATCACTTATACATATCAGCTACAAATACGATTCATATAATTTCACAGATACGTATCAAATAATAATATACTTACGTATCTTTTATATGCTATTTTTACATATATGATATGTATTGAACAAAAAAACATTTATGTGTCACATACATAAATAAGTTACATATCAATGATACTTCCCAGATACTTTCTGATTATATAACAAGAAATACCAGTTACATGTGTGTTTGTTGGGAATTTACCTTCATACTTCGGATGTACAAAAAATTATCTCAGATATCTTACTATGTAGTATGCGTATAGTAATGCGTACATCCGCTGGACGCAATTATAACATTATATTAACTTTTAGGCTGCCGGCATTTTTTCATCAAAAATAACAGATTTTCCAATAAATTACCCATGTAAATGACATATACAGCGAAGAATTTTGAGATGATTTGTTCAAAGCTACAAAAGTAGCTTTCCTGGCAGGCAACGGACGGTCAAATATAAAAAATGTTTATTTTTCTCAAACGTACGTAGGGATTTTGATGTGGCTGATTCTAATTCTGAACATAGATTTATAAAATGTCAAGCCTAAGAGTAGTATTGATAACATGAATGAATATAAACGTATAAACTTATACAAAGAACTTTCTTTTAACATTATCGAGAACTAATTACGTAGATGTAGAAAGCTTCTTTTTTGGTTCCTTTTCGTTGCTTTTCTAATATTTTAATTCTATTGTATTAATTTAATATTTATGAAATACCACTAACTTATCAACTCAAGAGTCGCAAAAATAATGGCTTTCCCGAAAGTCTAATGCATCGACATATATACTGGACTGAGCATTGCAATAGACAGGCGAGCGCCTGCTGTAGAGAGAGAGATACTACATGGGAGTCTGTCTGTCTCTTTTGCTAGTATCTCATTGGTAATTTTGTTTCCCGCCTCGATGGGCGGGAACCAAAGTAGGCCTCCCATGTAGTATCTCTCTCTCTCTCTCTCTCTCTCTCTCTATAGCGGGCGCTCGCCTGTCTATCGCAATGCTCAGTCCATTATATATGTCGATAGTCTAATGTCATGCCTTTGTAGTTGCATAAATACATCTATTTGTGTTTGTAGCAATAATAATAAATTATCATCTATAATCTTTTGATGTCATTAAAAGGAATTGTCCTTGTCCGTTTAGTTCCAGTTTTTATGAAACATTTTAAATATTTTAAGTGTATCGCACATATATATTGCGTACCTCTCTCTTCTGTAATCGCGAGTCGTAGCAAGTGTAACGATAATAACAAATACCTATAATTTTCGATAAGGTAAGTAGTATCTCTATTTACATTCTAATCTGAAAAAAGCATCTCCCTTATTTCATAAATTGTATTTATGTATTTATCTGTGTTTATCTATATTTAAGAGGAGAAGACAAAATAAAAGAAAAAAATCTAGAAAATACATTAATACAAATTTGTATTACCAATTTAATGATAATGATATTTATTTCATTAATACTATTGGATCTTACTGCTCTATTTACATATTATTTTATTTTAAATAATCATCGCCGACATATAATTAAAAGATAAATATATTAAATGGCCCAAAGAGGTTTCCATTTATTGGAAGTGCCTATTAGTTTCTTCGTCAGAATTCTGAAGGTAATAATAAAGAGATATTTATTCAAAAATAAACTATCACCAACATTGCATTAATTTAAAATAATAAGACATTGATAATAAATAATCTTATATAATAAATCATAAAATATTATTAGTATCTATTAAATGTTAATATTATTATAATTAAATATTATTATAATATATTATATATATTATAATGTATCTATTAAATGTTCATATATCTATAGTTTTCATGTATCTCGTATAAAAGTTATTTTATTTTATAAATTTAAATATTTTAAATTAAAATGTGAAATATATGTTATACACATATTATACGTGTCTTATATATTATATATACGTTATATTGCACTGATAATTTAGAATGAATCACTATCCAGACAATGAAAAAAGAACAAACAATATTTATTATTGTGTGTGTTTCGTACGTTGTCCAATACTTTTCCAGGCTTTTTTTTTCTTCCTTGTATATTCTTCACTGTTTCCTGGTAACACTCATCCGAGTAAATACTATTAATTACAATAATAGAATACGATTAATTACCATAATCTAATATGTGGAATATTTTGCATGTTATTTTCGATCGCGAAATAATCATATAAAATTCGCACTTTATTATATCATAAGAGCAACATTTATACGAGATTAAAATTAATAATATAGCAGTAGTAAGCAAAGCGAGTAGTACTAGTACTGTTGATGTATGTATATATAGTATATATACATACATCAACAGTAGGTATATAGTATATGCATAAAATACAAATCTCGTAAGATCAAAAATTAAAGTAATAAGAAATTGTGATATAACTATTATTTAATTCAGTGCTGGGATTTACTTGCAACTTTCGGCCAGAACTTTCTTAGCTTACGCCTATTGTTCCCCTCTTACCGCTCGCGCCGCTCCTAATTAATGAGCGTTCAGGAACGTGCACAAATGTAATGTGGCAATCTATCTATCTAAGTTCTCTTTATTGTAATTATGTTTCAAAACACAAATATTTTAGATTGTTACAGAACATATACGTAATTAATGATAGAATAATTATTTTTATTATTAATAAACAATAAGAGAACTTAGATTGCCACATTACGTTTGTGACGCGCACGTTCCTGAGCGCACCTTATTGTTAGTTACGAGCGTTCGGTAGCGCGATCGCTAAAATGCAAGCGGTAAGAGGGGAACAGTACGCGTAAGCTAAAGCGTCGTCTACAATGGCAGTAGGATCAATGGATTAAGGCTGTAACACGTCGTTAAACATCGAAGTAAGCTAGTGTTCCGGTATAGTAGGGCGTAGAGTAAGGCTGTAAGCGAAATGGTTCAAATTCATTTTCTACGGTCTACTCCCTTACTCTCAACCAATGAGAGATCGGCAGTAAATTGACCTAGCTGTGCATCAGTATAGATAAAGTGCTACATTGTTTGTTGTGCCATCGGATGAGGCAATGTTATTATATCAAGTACGCAAATTGATAATTAAAAATTTTCAAATTGGAGGAGCTACATTATTAAATGAAGTTCTTGTAGTACGGTTATTGAGTAATGATAATCAGAGTTTATTTTGTTGTTTAAATTTGTGTTTTGTGAGAAAATTTTACACAATGTCAGACACGGAATCTCTTTTTGAAGACTTTAATGAAGATGTTAGTACTGACAGAGAACTAATTGCCATGGTCCGAGCTAACCGGTTTTTGTATGATAAGACCGAAAAGTTGTATGCCAATGGAAATGTGAAGACCGAAGCCTGGGTGCAGATCGGTGCGAGTCTCACTCACCCACTAGAAGGTAAATTTAGTTTGATTATTTTGAAATGTTTTATAGCGATTTATTGTTAAAATGTAGTCGCTGAATAAATTATTGATGAACGTGTTTGGCATAATGTAGGAAGTTAGATTAGGTGATAACTTTTAGATTATAACTTTAATCACTGTAAAAAAAAATATAAATATAAGAAAATATAAATATAAGAAAATATAAAATTTATATTTTACTAGAATAAAATGTAATCTACTTGTTAGGTCCTGCTGCTGAGAAAATTTTATACTCTGAGGCAACGCTTTGGAAAAGAGCGGAGGAAAGTTGCAATCTATGTTGAGATCTGGAGCTGGAGCGGATCAACCCACATACACACCAACGTGGCTGCTATACAAAGATCTCACATTCTTGGAGGACATCATCAAACCTAGAAAGTAAGTGTTGTGATCTAATAAGAAGTTCTGTATGACGAATGCTGATACATAATGATGTAATGTGATTGCAGAACCTCATCCAACTACAAATCCAAAGTTTCTGCAAATAGTCAAATGTCAATACTTCGTACATCTCCGTTTTCGTCTACGTCTATGCCTTCTGATGATCAAGTGATAACACTTCGCACAATTTCTCCCTTCTCTTCAGCATCTGCAAATTCAGACATGTTTAGTCAGAATTCAAACTTGCTTACAAATTTTACAGGTGAGGAGGTTAAAAGACCCATTGTCTTTGTAATATAAACTAAAATATTCTCTGTTGCATTTTCAGGTACTGATGAAAGTTCGACAGATGTGTCTGACGGCCACTTTTCATTGTCTTCTGCAACACCATCTTCAGTAACACCATCTTCTGCAACATCTTCCTCAATTAGTCAATCCTCAAGAATTGGAAGCAATAATACAGCTGCACAGATGCAAAGAGCTATGTCCAACATTGGTACCAAGCGGAAAGTGCCTCCATCTGATTCCTTTGCAATCAAGAAACGGCAGGAAGCAGATGCAGTTAATAAGTCTTTAATCGAGCAAAGCAAGGGATTAACAGACCTTGCAGCAAAGATTGGTGAAGCAATTATAACTTCACCTTCATCACAAAATACTCCATCAGTGATTAGCAATATATCTTCTGGTACTCAGGCCATGCTGAGTACCATAGGATTCGCACTAAGTGCAATATCTGAACATGCTCAACTTGAATGCGTCATTGGTATATTGCAATATATCAATGATTTCTCTAAAAAGAATGGATAAACTCAGTGAGGCATAAGTGATTAGCATTTAAATGATCTGTGATTTTTATTAATAACTTCTGAGTTTACTTGCTATAATTTTTTAAGTAGTAATTCTAATTATTATATTAGGTGTACAAATAAGTTTCCGCGGTTTGACAAAAGATAGCACCACCAGAAGGTCATGTTGAAATTGTCAGATGTAAAACGTAATATCCCAAGTTTCGTCATCTGGTAACACCATAACCTTGAAGTATTAGTGATTCCGTATCAGCATCACGTAATTTTTTTCGTGCGAAAATGTCAAGTTTTGTGCCGAATAAGCGGGAACTTTTGATTTACTTCTTTAATTTGAAAAAAATCTGCAGCTGAGGCGCATCGATTGCTTCTAGAAGGCTTCTTATGGTGAGGCTGCTTTAAGTGAGAGAAGTTGTCAGGAGTGGTTTCAAAAATTTAAGAACGGTGAGTTTGACGTGGAGGACAAAGAACGCAGTGGAAGGCCGAAAGTGTACGAAGACATGGAATTGGCAGTATTATTGGAGGAAGATTACTGGAGCTCTCTACCGAACACAATTAATGAGATTAAGTCGGGCACTCAAGGAAAAACGCGCCCATTACTACTCCAGACACGAAATTATTCTCCTACACGATAATGCTCATCCACATGTTGCGGCGGCGGTAAAAACTTACTTGGAAACACTCAAGTGGGAAGTTTTACCCCACCCGCCATATTCACCAGACTTAGCCCCTTCTGATTATCACCTGTTCCGGTCGATGGCACATGGTCTGTCTGAGCAGCGTTTTACATCATATGAAGATACCAAAAATTGGGTAGATTTGTGGATAGCGTCAAAAGATGAAGAGTTTTTCCGACGTGGTATCCGAATGCTGCCAGAAAGATGGAGAAAAGTGGTGGCAAGTGATGGAAAATATTTTGAATAAAACGTAATGTACCGTTCCTTCACAATAAATTCCTAATTTTTTATAAAAAACCGCGGAAACTTATTTGTACACCTAATATTTTTTTCGAAAACCAAAGAAATATTTTATTTATATGTAAACGGTTTTGTTATTATTATTATAAGAAATAATTTAAACATAACATGAAAATACTTGTATTTTTTAGAAACATATTTTAGAAAAATGTTTTATTTTTGAGTTGCTATAATTTCATAAGTGATAATTTTAATTATGATTTTTTTTCGAAAACCAAAGAAGTATTTTATTTTTTATGTATACGATTTTGTTATTATTACTGTAAGAAAAAACTTAAAAATAACATGAAAGTATTCGTATTCTTTAGAAAAAATATTTTATTGTAAAAATGTTTTATTATAAAAATATAAAGTTTAATAATAATATAAAATAAATTATATTAATATCATATTACACGCAGTACACTTTTTCTTATAAACATAAAATATAAAATTATATAAGCACGTATGGCACAACTAAAATAGAATCTGATTATCACGCGTCTATAACTACTTTGTAAATAATATTATTTATAAAATCATGACATTTATAAAAATAATTATAACGAAACCATAACTTAGACTTTAATGATTTTTTTCAATGCTTGAGAATGCTGACGTTATATGGACGTCATATATAATTATATCAGAAATTTAACGCAATTATATGTGCATATACAATCGTGCTAAATTTGGATATAATTATATGATGATATATGATCTTATGTACATTTTTTGGGATTATCACAACTATGCATTAATTACTTGACCTTGGAACGCTCTCACATATTGCCAAGGTGCCTGAGCTTCTCCAATTGAAGACACAAAATACTCTTTCAGATAATTGCGCATACCTTCCGACACAGAGCCACCTCGATTAGCTCCAGTCCTACCCAACTCTTTGAAAAATTGACTAGAGGCAATAGTCCTCCACCGACCGTCATGAATAAATCCATTTTCATCTTCAACATCGAGCCAATCAGGAGGGCAATAATGAGAAACAGATTCATCATTGCCATTATTAGAGCTCATAATAAAATTATGAAGACAAACAAGAGCTTTAAAAATCTCTTCTACATTTGCAACGGAAAAACATAATCGTTTATGCAAAATATGCCAACGCGATACTAATATTCCAAATGTGTTTTCTATGCAGAGGCGTGGCCTAGTAAGTCGGTAGTTGAAAACACGCTGCTCGTCTGTTAATCGATTGCGTCTTGCATAGGGGCGCATGAGATATGTAGTAAGGGGAAAGGCCTCATCAGCCACAATCACATGTGGAAAAGGGATATCTCTTCCTGGCAAAGGTATTGGTAGTGGAAGATCAACATCACCAGAAGCGAGATCTGCAGCCAATTCAGAATTTCTCCACACACCACCATCACTGATTGAACCTGTAAATTACATTAAGTACACTTCATTGCTCACGTTACTATTAATTTGTTTTCTGTCAGTTATTACAAGAAAAGATTACTATTATTCACCAAATTGCCCAATATCTACCCATGTAAATTTATAATTTGCATCACAGAGTGCCAACAGCACTATACTAAAATATTTCTTATAATTATAGTACTGTGAGCCAGAGCATGGAGGCTTCTCGATTGCCATGTGTCTGCCGTCAAGAACACCAATGCAGTTTGGAAATTGCCACTTTAACATATATTCTTCACTTATTTTTCTCCAGGCATCAGCATCTAATGTGGGAAGCACAATAGGTTGCAGGGCAAGCCATATAGCACGACAAACTTCTGGTACTATTTTGCAGACCGTAGATTTTCCAACTCTGAATTCCAGATGCTTTGTTCGCATGCTCTCTCCTTGAGCAAGATATCTATACCAAAAAAAGATATTGATTAATATCAGATAGAGAATGTATAAATTCTTTTAAATGTAGATTTCTCCTTATGTCAAGACCAAGCCTAAACGAAGCCTGGGTGAAAGAGGAGTCCGCTTGCTGCGCTTTTCCAGATGTGGACGCACTAAATTAAGCAAGAATTCAAATTGCTCCGGCCACATGCGAGTATATCCGAAAAATTCTTCATGATCATTAATAATTAGCTCACGAAATAGGTTAAGATTGAAACCCTGGTTTCGTCTGCGTTTGTTCACGGGTCGTACCCATCACCTCCGACCGATAGATTTTTTATATGAATGCATCTTTGTAAAATCAAAAACTTGCTGCATAACAGCATAAATAATATAATAAGTTCAATTTTTCGCAAATCCATGACATGACTTAATTTCACAAATGATGTACCAACAACGCTACTAAACATTTGTCAACACTGATTGGCTTAGGTTAATTCTTACTATACGCTATTGTAGACACTCGAATGTAAGAAGGGCTTAATCCTACAACCTATGTCTTATGCCTACTCCCTAAATTCATTACTTTACTACCATTGTAGACGACGCTTAAGAAATCTGACCGAAAGTTGCAAATAAATTCCAGCACTGTACTATATATACTTAATATGTATTACTTAATATGTATTATACTTAATATATAATTTACGTGTCTTTCTCTTTATTTCTTGCAAAATTTTTAATTTTTTTTTTACTTTCATGAAAACAAATATAATACACAAATGTTTTATATTAAATAAAAATACTTGGCCTTACCACATATAACGTTAAGCGTATATTTGAAGATATAATGGGAAAGATTTATTCCTTTTCCATTTATAATCCGATTCTTTTAAATTCTTTTATTAAACTTAGAGATTGATTGACAAATGTAACCGAAAAGTTTCGTAATATTAGAGCATTAAAATTTAATGCAATAGCTTTTTGATGTTTTCTTCATATAGGTACTGCAACAAATATTATAAGAAAGATATATTAAAAAAGATAAATGAAGAAAATATATATATGTGTGTGTGTGTGTGTGTGTGTGTGTGTGTGTGTGTGTGTGTACATATAATACATGAAAATAATATTAAAAAGCATTAATATTAAATAAATTGATAAAGAATTCGGCTCTATGTAATAAATAACACGAATTAAGAAACGAGTGAATAAGAGCCAAACGCGAATGATAGTGCGTAAATTTTTTAAACATTAATTGTTTGCGAAAAAATTTTTTTATCATGCACAAGGCATATACATACAAATATTTTACTTGGTGTATATACCAAGATATAGATTCTCATTTTTTGAGAATTCTATAAAAATCGGTCGTTTCTTTAGTTCGTGTTATTAAAAAACGTTCGTGTTTATTAAAAAACTTTGGAAACAAATTTAATTAATCATAATTTTAAATTTGTCACATTGCAGTCAAAGTAACAAAAATAAAGAATATAAGAATATATTATATAACAATGCAAGTAATAATTATATTATAAGTATGCTATAAAAGATCTTTTAAAATTATATAATCTTATTATGTAAATTGTAATGATAGAACTACATAAGTTTATTATGTGTAAATTATAGTTATAGGAATAATTTTAAATTTTATATTATTAAAAGTATCTTACCAGGAGCTGTGATTAATCCTTTGCCTAGTATGGGTTCAATAAGTTTATATATCATACTTTTATCCACATTGTTATGCAAGATTACCTATAAATGTTGTATTATATAAAGTACTTTTAAATATTTCAAATGTATATCTGTTTGTGTCATTTAAATACTTAACAATATATTATATTTAGATAAAGTTAACTGTAGAAAATTATTTTGATTAGATCAGTGAGTAAGTTATTATAAAGTTATATAAAAGATATTTATTTGAAATAAACAACAGATTTTCTATATATAGATTTAAATAGTTCATGAATATACAAACAAATAATAATAAAACATATAAACGCTATATTTTTACCTGCAATTGGTTCATATATACCAATTATTAATTTGTTGCCTAGCCAAAATTTGAGTGGAGATAAATAATCTTGTGTCAGTTTAATAATAATATCCAAAAATTCTAAAAAATGTTTTATGATTTATCATATAAGATTATTAACTTATTAAAATTTATTTTAATTATTAATATTATTATTATTTATATTATGAATTTATTAACATATTTATTATTTTAAATTAATGCAATGTTAGTGATAGTTAATTTTTGAATGAATATCTCTTTATTATTACCTTCAGAATTCTGACGAAGAAAATAATGGGCACTTCCAATAAATGGAAAACTCTTTGGGCCATTTAATATATTTATCTTTTCATTTATATGTCGGCGATGATTATTTAAAATAAAATAATATGTAAATAGAGCAGTAAGACCCAATAATATTAATGAAATAAATATCATAATACAAATTTGTATTATCAATTTAATGATAATATATAATGTATTTTCTAGATTTTTTTATTTTACGTTTTCCGTTCCTAAACATATATAGATAAATACATAAATACAATTTATAAAATAATGGAGATGCTTCTTTTAGATTAAGAAGTAAATTCATTAATTATTTTCGAAGTATCAAGTAACATGAAAGCTATTATTTCGAGAATTTCTGTTTAAGGAAAAATAAAAATTAAATAAGTTTCGTAGTTATTTAAAATAATGTTTTTATAAAATTTTAAAAGATAATTTTATATATAACAAAAATCTTCAATTTGCTTTATTTAAAAATTTTATTAATCTAAATAATAATAAAAACTCTTAATAAAAAAAACTCCGCTAATAAAACAACAATAATTAATATAAAAAAACTTTAAGGAACAAATAAAAATACTACTTACTTTATCAAAGAGTATGAGTATTTGCTGTGTTGTACTGGGAGAGGCACGGGATGTGGGGTGCAATGCAGTCGGGAAATATAAAATATCTCACAATCAGCCGAAAGATCAGGAGCCGGGTTCGGCTGTGAATATACGGCTGTGAATATATGCATATTCGGCTTTTGATTATACCTTGCATTTTTGTTTATAACGCATGATTGATTCGCACTTAATACAGCTTACACTTGCTTTACGATTGTTTGCCGTGCTCTTGCGGTAGTTCGTATTTAAATCCTTATTTTGGAAGGTTTTTGAGAGGGGACTGTTTAGTAATACATAGCCATACGAGGTCATGGTGCGGTCAAGTTGAAGTGCAAGCGAAGATGATTTTTTTTTGTCGAAATTCTTCGTTGCACTTCCGCGTTTTTGGCGAATCCGCGCGTGATTCGCTGAGACAGCGATTCTATGAGGTAAATGCTCGACATCGTATTCAATAATATTTTATGCTAACGTTTAATATTTTAATTATGTACAGGTTATAGTCTGTGAGACTATAACAGCTGCTACACTTGAATTGTCGCGACTCATCATTGTCGGTTATAGAAGTCAGACGCAATATATACGTGCGATATACTGAAATATTCAAAATGTTCATTCACTAATTCCTGGAACTAAACAAGCAAGGAAAATTCTTTTTGATGACATTAAAGGATAATAGATGATAATTTATTCTCAGTGCTACAAATATATTTCTTGATTTCATATAAGACTCGGATTATTTATATAATCTCTTCCTTTATTCTTTTAAATAATAAGTTAACAATTTCTTTAGTAATTGACACGTGAAATTAATTAGCGACTGACCCGCACTTACAATTGTTCAATATTTGTTAATGATTGTCCGCTGCGCGTTTGCAATGGGTGGTTTTTAACTTCATTTTTGGCTAAAATTTGCGCGCACGCACACACACACACACACACACACACACACACACACACACACACACACATATACATATTTTCTTCATTTATCTTTTTTAATATATCTTTCTTATAATATTTGTTGCAGTACCTATATGAAGAAAACATCAAAAAGCTATTGCATTAAATTTTAATACTCTAATATTACGAAACTTTTCGGTTACATTTGTCAATCAATCTCTAAGTTTAACAAAAGAATTTAAAAGAATCGAATTAAATGGAAAAGGAATAAATCTTTCCCATTATATCTTCAAATATACGCTTAACGTTATATGCGGTATAAGGCCAAGTATTTTTATTTAATATAAAACATTTGTGTACTATATTTGTTTTCATGAAAGTAAAAAAGAAATTAAAAATTTTGCAAGAAATAAAGAGAAAGACACGTAAATTACATATTAAGTATAATATATAGTACAGTGCTGGGATTTACTTGCAACTTTCGGTCAGATTTCTTAGCTTACGCGTACTGTTCCCCTCTTACCGCTTGCATTTTAGCGATCGCGCTACCGAACGCTCGTAACTAACAATAAGGTGCGCTCAGGAACGTGCGCGTCACAAACGTAATGTGGCAATCTAAGTTCTCTTATTGTTTATTAATAATAAAAATAATTATTCTATCATTAATTACGTATATGTTCTGTAACAATCTAAAATATTTGTGTTTTGAAACATAATTACAATAAAGAGAACTTAGATAGATAGATTGCCACATTACATTTGTGCACGTTCCTGAACGCTCATTAATTAGGAGCGGCGCGAGCGGTAAGAGGGGAACAATAGGCGTAAGCTAAGAAAGTTCTGGCCGAAAGTTGCAAGTAAATCCCAGCACTGAATTAAATAATAGTTATATCACAATTTCTTATTACTTTAATTTTTGATCTTACGAGATTTGTATTTTATGCATATACTATATACCTACTGTTGATGTATGTATATATACTATATATACATACATCAACAGTACTATACTACTCGCTTTGCTTACTACTGCTATATTATTAATTTTAATCTCGTATAAATGTTGCTCTTATGATATAATAAAGTGCGAATTTTATATGATTATTTCGCGATCGAAAATAACATGCAAAATATTCCACATATTAGACTATGGTAATTAATCGTATTCTATTATTGTAATTAATAGTATTTACTCGGATGAGTGTTACCAGGAAACAGTGAAGAATATACAAGGAAGAAAAAAAAGCCTGGAAAAGTATTGGACAACGTACGAAACACACACAATAATAAATATTGTTTGTTCTTTTTTCATTGTCTGGATAGTGATTCATTCTAAATTATCAGTGCAATATAACGTATATATAATATATAAGACACGTATAATATGTGTATAACATATATTTCACATTTTAATTTAAAATATTTAAATTTATAAAATAAAATAACTTTTATACGAGATACATGAAAACTATAGATATATGAACATTTAATAGATACATTATAATATATATAATATATTATAATAATATTTAATTATAATAATATTAACATTTAATAGATACTAATAATATTTTATGATTTATTATATAAGATTATTTATTATCAATGTCTTATTATTTTAAATTAATGCAATGTTGGTGATAGTTTATTTTTGAATAAATATCTCTTTATTATTACCTTCAGAATTCTGACGAAGAAACTAATAGGCACTTCCAATAAATGGAAACCTCTTTGGGCCATTTAATATATTTATCTTTTTAATTATATGTCGGCGATGATTATTTAAAATAAAATAATATGTAAATAGAGCAGTAAGATCCAATAGTATTAATGAAATAAATATCATTATCATTAAATTGGTAATACAAATTTGTATTAATGTATTTTCTAGATTTTTTCTTTTATTTTGTCTTCTCCTCTTAAATATAGATAAACACAGATAAATATATAAATACAATTTATGAAATAAGGGAGATGCTTTTTTCAGATTAGAATGTAAATAGAGATACTACTTACCTTATCGAAAATTATAGGTATTTGTTATTATCGTTACACTTGCTACGACTCGCGATTACAGAAGAGAGAGGTACGCAATATATATGTGCGATACACTTAAAATATTTAAAACGTTTCATAAAAATTGGAACTAAACGGACAAGGACAATTCCTTTTAATGACATCAAAAGATTATAGATGATAATTTATTATTATTGCTACTAGGGCTCTGATTTTATACCGTTTATCGAATAAACGTGTAATCGTAACACGTTTATCCGTTTATTATTGTTTTCGAAAAAACGTTTAATACTATATGTTTATTATGCGTTTACTATCCGTTTATTAAACGGCATGAAATATACGCAGTATACAATATAAGACAAGCACACACCAATCTTATTTTGTTTTTCACATACTTCATGCCGCGAAGTCTGAATCTGAATTTTATCTCACATACATATAATCAATTTTCGATTTAAATTTTAATCTTAGTAATCACACACACACATAATTGAGAACTGCATCTGCTGTAACGTATATTTCTGATTACTGGACACATAACATTTAATAGATGATGAATGAAAATCCAAATTGTATATCCTTTTAACTCATCGTCAGCCGATGATAGAGCGACACACTGCATTTAATATTTCTGATGTTATCAATAAACTTTTTAGGAAATGAAAAATATCTGAAAAAGTAAAAGCAATATAGTAACTAACAATGCGGCTAATTTTGTGAATGCAGTGCACGATATGACTAAAATTCGAGAGCAAGACAATTTTACCTGCGCAGCTCATACTTTGCAGCTCATACAGTTCAACGAACTTGTGTTCAAACGAACACAATTAAGCATGCTATTAAAATTAATTCAAAGTGTCAAGACAAAGATGGAATTCTACATTTCCGATGCTGGAAATAATTATTACAAACCAATTGTCCATATATTAAATATTTTAACTAGGAATGTGACAGCTTTCACTATGGCTAAAAAACTGAAAATGGGAAAAAACTCCAACGTAAGCACATGTTTTATTGCTTCATTTATAAATTTGTTTTAGAACCAATAGACACAACATCTAATGCAGAAAAAACTGCATTTCAAACTGCTTAAAAGTTTTTATTTTATCAGTAAATTGCCTTAATAGTGCAGAATTTCAACTTTAAGCTTATCTTGAGAACTACCACAAATCGAAATTGCTCATCTTTTGAAAATGTAATAAACTTGTGTTTCTTTACCAGAACAAATTTATGTATACATGTCAAAAGTGATAATAATAAATAATTAAATAATTAATAATAAATAAATGCGTGCGTGCGTGCGTGCGTGCGTGCGTGCGTGTGTGTGTGTGTGTGTGTGTGTGTGTGTGTGTGTGTGTGTGTGTGTGTGTGTGCGTGTGGCCGTTTGGAACGTGGCCATTCCGAACGTGGCCATTACGAACGTGGCCGTTTCGAACGTGGCCATTTCGAACGTAGTCAAATTTACCCGTGGCCATTTCGAACGTGGTCAAATTATATCCATTCTATCGCGCACTTGATTGCAAAATATACTTGAGGTAAAATATAAATTTTATATAACTTATTGTACTATACTAATAATAATAGTCTTAAAGGGCATAAAAATGTCGAAAAGAAAAGATTTTTGTGATTTATCAGCTCGCCAACAGCGTAGACGTATTGTTAACCTAACAAATGAAGAAGTTGATCTTACAATATTCAGTGAATCAAATGCATCGACAAATAGTATTGTTAAGAGGATGCCGGAGTCACAGCCGAGCTCCGACGGCTAAGTCTCATTTTAACATAACTAAAAGTGTCGGTACATTACCAACACTTATAGTTATGTTAACGATATACAATATTATCTAATTTAAAAAGACACGCATATTTTGGAAAAAGCAAGTTAAAAACTTTTCTTTATATTGTATTAATTGTATTTATTGAAACAAAATATATGTTGCATTTTCACTGCTCTATCGTCTTGCACAAGCAACGATTTTAAAGCATAAATCTGTCTTTATTGCGTATATATTTAAACATAATTCTAATAGCATTGCTCTCGTTTAACTATGTCTGTTTATATATATAATAAAAATATATTGTGAAAATATTTATAAATATTATGTACTTATAAATTTTACGAATACAATATTACATCAAACAATTTCCATAAAATATTTTATATTGTTAGCTTTTGATTATATTGATTTAACAAACGTCGTGCATAAATTGTAATTTGTAGAAAGTTATATGCAAATATCTTTTTTATTGTATACACAGAATGTCGCAGAGTACTATACATTGTGACGTTGCCGTAACGACGGACGTCCACCCGCTAAAAAGAAGACCGCATGGCGCGAGCCGAGCGGCCGCGCCGGTCGAGATATCGAGAGTCCCGCCAGGATTCGCAGAGAGGCGAGCGCGTTCGTTTAAATCAATATTATTAGTGTTAACCATTGTTGTCTTACTTATAAATTTTACGAATACAATATTACATCAAACAATTTCCATAAAACACTTTATATTGTTAGCTTTTGATTATATCGATTTAACAAATGTCGTGCATAAATTGTAATTTGTAGAAAGTTATATACAAATTCTTTTTATTGTGTATACAGAGTACTGTACATATATAAGTGCTTGTGAGGAGCGCAGTAAATTGAAGAAAAAGTCCTATAACATTTTACGATTTTCGCAATAATAGAAATTATAAAATAAATAAATTATATAATAATATTAAATAAAATCGAACGAATGTGTATCTACGTGTGAGTTTGTGTGTGTGTGTGTGTGTGTGTATATGTGTGTGAGAGAGGGAGAGAGAGGAAGAGAGAGAGAAAGAGAGAGAAGCGCTCGGCCGTTCAAGCTATTGCATGATTCAGTGTGTTAGGCATTTTGTCGGCGCGCGGCAAGAGGAGGGACAGCGCGGAGCGGCGATGACGTTGTAACAAATGACAACGGCATGTCTCGCTATTCTCTTTGCCACGTGCCGACGACATGCCTAACACGCTGGACCATGCAATAGACCGAGCTTTTTCTCTCGCTCTCTCTCTCTTTTTTTAAAATTAATGTAATGTCGTAAAATTTATAAATAATATAAATATTTTCATAATACATTCTTCGTTTCAAAAGCATTGAAATGATAGATTTATATCAATATAATATAATAGGTTTTATCGTCCATTTGCAACTATAGACGCAACCATAATATATTTTTTTCGTCTCTCTGATATATGCAAATAAGATATTTATACTGAGGCATTTTTTTCTAACAATATTCATTGGAATATCATGATTAGATATGATAAATGTAAGATATATGAATAATTTATCATTTTAGAAAAGACAATTTACTTTCTGCTATAATTTAAAAAAAAATTTTACTTTGTACATTTCACATTATTGAAATATTTTTCCTTACAAGGATTTCCTTTTAAGGCTATAGTTTATAGTAGTGTAAGGAAAGCCGCAGCATAAATTTCACAACATATACTATCAAGTTGAAGCTTTTCAATTATATTATTTGTAGGCAACGGCAATGAATATCAATAGACCCGGCAACCAGACGGGTAGGCTATCATATATTCGAAGCTTGATGTTATCAAAAATCGTCAGCGATCAGTATAATTTACTTGAATAATTTATTAGCTTTTGTCGCTATATGACATGCTACAATTATAGAAGAATTATCACAATATATAGCACACTTTCAAAATAAGAATCCTCTTATGATGTGTAAAAATCGGTTCAATGATTCATTTTATCTGGATTTTTAATCTTATCAAATATGCCTTTTAATTGACAATATCTTTATGATCTCTAAATTAAATTTCGTTTAAATTTCGCTTCCAGAATGCACATGCAAATCATATTTGATATAAAATATTTTTGAAGTAACCAGCACACAAATTAAGATCGTTTCTCGAAATTTTTTTTAATAACCAGCATCAATTAAATCACATTTGGGTTTTTCTTAAACCAACACACGAATTAGATCGCCTCTGGATTTTTTTTGAATAAGCAGCACACGAATTAGATCGCTTCTGGATTTTTTTTAATAATCAGTTCACGAATAGATCGCCTCTAAAATAAATATTTTAATAACCAGAGTGCACATGCAAACCGCATCTGGTAAAATATGTAATCTGTACGTGTGTGTGTGTGTGTGTGTGTGTACACACACACACACACACCACACACACACACACACACACACACACACATATATATATATATATATATATACATATACATGTGTGTGTGTTGTCTGTGTTACGTGTGTATGTGTGTGTGGGTGGGTGTGTGTATGTATGGACGTATGTACGTATAAGGGTCTATCCAGACAAACTTGCATAGATGCATAACCATATGCATAAGGAATTTGATTGGACTATAAACAATAAAATAAAGAATTGGACCAATCAAATTCCTTATGCATATGGTTATGCGTCTATGCAAGTTTGTCTGGATAGGCCCTAAAAGTGATGCAAGAGTTACATGAGGAAGCGAGGTAATAAGAACGAACGAAATAACAATAAGAGCGAACGAGATAGAAATAGCACGAGTAATGAGAACTCGAGCTCATGAATCGGATCTTTCTTTCTCACTATTATGTTTCTCTCGCTCGCATCTATTAGGGTGCGGACCCATGCAGCGGAATAACGGAACGCGGAACGAGAGCGGAACCAATCGCGAGCGTTCCGCGTTTTTCAGTAGCTCTAGCGGAATAGCTTTTTCGCAGACTGTGCGTAATCAGCGTAATATATACAAAACTGTTACGTTTTATGGAAGGTGTGTGCGACTAGCTTAACCTTAAAATACATAAGTGCAATAAGCGGCAATAAAAGAAAAAAACATGAGTTATGTTAAATTATCACAATTAGTAAGTATATAATATTAAAATTAAGAAAAATTATAGTTATAATAAATAGTTAATACCAGTTTACTTTAAATAAATAATGTTTTGAATTAAAATATTTGTTTTCTGTTTAAAGAAATATTACATTTAGGAATTATTTGAATGTTTTATGAATCACAATTGAATTATTTTTATATGTATTGTATTTGATCTTATTTACGTTTCTCATGTACTTCATATATGTAAAATATTCAAGAGACTAAACTTACTTTTGTATATAAAATTCTGTAACTTCATACTTACATATTTTTCTAGTCATTATCTGTATGTATTAAATGTATTAACAATTTATCTGTACAAAGCAAAAAATGCGGGTACTGTGGTTGGATTGTAACAAATAATATGGAATTGTTCCAACATTCATGTTTTTCTAAATATGATGAAGCTATAAACACAATCATTATTGATGAGAATAACATTGTGACTATAGGTAAGTTTATCATTATTTATGATTCATGAATTAGATATATACATATTGTTACGTTCCTCGCACACTCCTCGGGAAATCACTCAATTCTCTCGCACTATCTCTCGCGTCCGAAATGAAAACGCGTGCGTAAGATGAACCAGAACTTTAATAATAATAATAGGTAAAGTAACACAACGTAATATAACAATAACTGGGATAAATGTAAATGAAAGTCCGCCGTCGGAGGAAACGTCCTCTCGGCACGACAGCCCGCGGTGAACTCCAACATGGCGCCGGAAAAACATCCGCGCCCCGTTGTTTATCAACAACCCTCCTAGCGATGATATCCAAGGGATAAAACGAAGATGTTCAGGGGATGAAAACCAGGGACGTAACACTGCCCCCCTTCTTCGAGATTGTCGTCCCGACAATCAGAAAGAGAGACAGAGAGCTCTTCAATGATGCTGTCCTTAATCTGTGCTACGATGCCGACTTCTGGACTCCGACGAATATCCTTGTTCTACCCTGGGCTCCTGCCACAGGTTACCGAACAATTCGCCTTTCGGATCCTATCGCACATCTGACGCACGTCGACTCCAGGGTACCAACGAGCCTTCCTGCTCTCCCTGGACTGCTGTCTCAGGTTACCGAGCGACTTCGCCTTCTTGGTCCCAATCGACTGACAGCCACTTGACTTCAGGGTTCCGGTGAACCTTCCTGCTCTACCCTGGGCTGCTGCCTCAGGTTACCGAGCGATCCACCGTTGGAATCCCGTCGCGTCCTGATTCCCTGCGAACTCCAGAAAGCTTCAGACAAGGGGGGGGGGGGTAACTTCCGTGGACCCATCATCCCTTACGGACTCCCCAAGTCTCCGCCTCAGCATTTGCCCAAGGTCCCGCGGGAAAACCACGGATCAAAAACCGCGGGCGAGGCGTCCTCTTCTTAGAGTCAATCTTCCCAAAAACCTTCCTCAAACTCCTCCTTTTCCATCAAAATAAGAACTCCCCTCTTTGGAGTTTCTGAAAAAGAGAAAAACAAAATTACGCAGTAACGAACTCGCCCTGCTTCCATCCATTCAACTTCTCTCTGAATTTTCCCGAAGAAATAGATATTTTTCGGGCTCCAATCTTTCCTAGCAATTCTAGTCCCTTTCCAGAAAAGGAGCTAACCTATCCGCATGAACAATCTTCTTCTTATGCCTAGGAGTCTTTTGAATGCAGTAAACTACATCATTAAACTTCTTTATTATGCAATACGGTCCTTCCCAATTGTTCTGTAATTTCTGAGCCTTTCCCTTACTCCTCCGGGGATTGTAAAACCAGACTCTCTCCCCTTCCTCGAAAAGAACCGTTCTAGCTTTACGATCATATCTGGTCTTCATCTGCAAAGATTTCAACGCCATGTGTTTCCTAACATCGGAATGGATTTCCTCCAATTTTTCCCTTAAATTCTCTACAAAATTCTCTGGAGGAAGTCTATCTTCAAATCTAGGAGTTCCTTGCAATAAATCCATTGGCAGTCTAAGCTCTCGAGCGAAATATAACTCTGCAGGTGTTACTCCCGTGGTTTCATGCTTCGAAGATCTATAAGCCAAAAGAAACATAGGGACCCATTCATCCCAATCCTTCTGATTTTCCGAAATGTACTTCGCTAAATAATTAATAATCGTCTGATGTTGTCGTTCTACTTGACCATCGGATTGAGGATGAAGCGCAGTGGTCCTCGTTTTCTTAATCCCTAGGAGTTGCATTAATCCCGCAAATAGCTGAGATTCAAAATTTTTGCCTTGATCCGTGTGAATTTCCAGAGGTACCCCATGCCTGGAAACAAATTGGCTTACGAAAACTTCAGCCACCGTCTTGGCTCTTATGTTCTTTACAGGGAAAGCTTCCACCCACTTCGTAAAACAATCAACCATTACAAGCAGATATTTATTTCCGGCCCTGGTCAATGGAAAAGGACCAAGAATATCCATTTGTATCCTATCCAAGGGAGCTTCAACGTTGTACAACTGCAAGGGAGATTTTCCTTTTCCAAAAGGACCCTTCTTCGAAACACAGATCTTGCAAGTTCTACACCATTTCTCCACGTCCTGTTTGCAGTTTGCCCAAAAGAATCTTTTCCGAATTTTTGCAAGAGTTTTATTAACTCCAAAATGTCCTCCCGAAGGAGAATCATGAGCCTCCTGTAAGATCTCCTTAATACGTTCATGAGGAACAATAAGTTGGAGGAAACTGGTTCGTAGATTCGGGGCTTCCCATCTCTTATAAAGAACTCCATCCTTTAGGACAAGAGAATCCCAATAGGACCAATAAATTTGAGCCGAAATATTTCCAGCAGGAACCTCCGAATGCAATGGTCTTCGTCCTGTTTCTTTTCCTCGTAATATAAATGAAATGTTTGAATCTCTTTGCTGCGCTTGATGCCACTCTTCAAGATTTTCTCCCGCAAGCACAATACGAGCGACTATCTTTTCTATTTCCCTCTATAGCTTTCTTTTCAACTTTAGCGCAGTATTCGCATCCGATAGTCTCGCATAATCGCCTTGATAATCCATCGGCATTTCCGTGCGACTGTCCTTTTCGATGAATAATATCGAACTCAAATTCTTGAAGTCTTTCAAGCCATCGAGCCAGCTGTCCTTCCAAATCCTTAAAGGACATCAACCATTTTAATGAAACATGATCGGTCCGAATTATAAACTTTCGACCTAAAAGATAGTGACGGAAAAATTTTAAAGAATCTACCACTGCTAACAATTCCCTACGAGTCACACAATAATTCCGTTCGGCTTTACTAAGCACCTTACTGAAATAAGCAATCACTTTTTCTTTCCCCGATTGCCTCTGAGATAATACCGCGCCGATACCGATATTAGAAGCATCGGTATCTAAAATAAATTCATCTTCCCCCTTAGGAAAAGATAAAATCGGAGAAGACGATAAAATTGACTTTAATTTCTCAAACGCATGTTGGCATTCACTTCCCCATACAAACTTAACTTGATTTTCAGTTAACACATAAAGGGGTTTTGCCACGGAAGAAAATCCTTTCACGAATTTTCTATAGTAAGAACAAAAACCAAGAAAACTTCTCAACTGTTTTCTTGTATGCGGAACCGGCCAATATCTCACGGCATTAATCTTTTCGGGGTCCGTCGTAACGCCTACATTTGAAATTATATGTCCGAGATATTTTACATTTTTTTGAAAGAAAATACATTTTTTCGGATTTATTTTTAAATTAGCTCCTCTTAACCGCGAAAATACCAAATTTAAATTTTCTACCATTTCATCGAAAGTTTTTCCAAAAATAATTACATCATCCAAATATACTAAACATTTTTTTGATAAAAGACCGTGTAAAACTTTTTCCATTAATCGCTCAAAAGTCGCGGGGGCGTTACATAAACCAAACGGCATGACAGTAAATTGCCAAAGACCCCTGCCGATCGAGAAAGCCGTCTTCTCTTTGTCCTCGGACCGGACTTTCAATTGCCAATAACCGCTTTTTAAATCTAGAGTGGAAAACCAAGAGTTACCTGATAGTTGATCTAATATGTCATCTATCCTTGGAAGAGGGTATGTGTCTTTTACCGTAACATTATTTAACTTCCGATAGTCGACGCAAAACCTTATACTGCCATCTTTCTTTTTCACCATTACTGCTGGAGAAATCCATGGACTTTGTGATTCCTCTATGACTCCTTGTTCCTTCATATCCTCAATAATCTGGTCTACCTCTTTCCTTAAATGAATGGGAATACGACGTGGTGCCTGTTTAATGGGAAGAGAGTCTTTGATGTTAATAACATGTTCTACAATATTACAGTTGCCAGCCACTATATTTTCAGAAAATATATCTTGGTAATTATTAAGAAAATTGGCAAAAATTTCTTTCTCGGTATCTTTCAAATTAATTGAATTATCTTCGAAAAGTTTCTTTAAAATTATTGGAACTTCAGAAAAATTCTCTATTCGTGAACAATTAAAAATTTTATTTTCATTTGATTTTAAATCTTCATTTAATTCATTAAACTCATGATCAAAAACATTTTCTAAATTAACTCTCTTAAGGAAATCAACTCCCAATATGCAATCATCGTTAATAGCGGCAACAAACATAGGAATTAAAATGCAATGTCTTCCAATTTTTACCCTAACTTCAACTTTGAAATCAATCGACACTTTTTCTCCAGTCGGATATCTCAAATTACAATTCCTTGCTCGAATCTTTCTACTCTCTTTATCAACCAATTTTCTATTCAAAAGAGAAATATCGGAGCCCGTATCTATTCTGAAAGAACAATTTTTTCCATTAACCTCACCACTGTAATAAAAGTGATTACTCCTAATTCTAGCGACATTGAAATTCGAAAATTGCCTCATCGGGGCTTCGCGAAAAGAAGTCGAACTCACCCCGCAAAGTTCGACTAAACCGCGTTTCCCTTCTCTTCAGGGCATTCAGAACGGAAATGCCCTGCCTTTCCGCACGTCCAACACTCCTTTCCCCTTGAAAAAATATTACCTCGCCATTTTCCCCCCCGCAGGACTTCCACGTTTATTCCGCGCGCCTTCTTCACCCTCATTTGCGTTATTTCCCTTCCAATCCTTCCGCGCGTCATTCCTCTCAGCCTTTTGATAATTCGCGCTATGAAATTTCCCATAAAAATTGGAATTTCCCTTCCTTTTCTCAAAATTCTCCCCTTGAATAATCTTAACTGTTTTTGCCCTTTCAACAGCCAAATTCAAGGAGGTTATTCCTTCTAATTGAAGGGTCCTCCTCAGGAATCCGTCGGAGAGAGAGGAAATAAATTGCGCGCACGCGATCTTATCCCTTACCGCGAAGGGACATTCAGGGTATGCGAGCCGCGATAGCCTCTCCAACTCGGCTCCAAAAGAAGCCAAATCCTCCCCGAATTTTTTGTTTTCGATTTGTAAATAAAGAATAATAATTTTGCGTACCTTCTCCAAAAAGTAATTCCAATTTCGATTTAATTTCCGAAAAACTTAGGTTATCGAAATTTTCCAAATTTTCTAGAACGGTACGCGCTTTCCCCCTCAGACTCGCGGCCAACGCAACGGTTTTCGTTGATTCGTCCCAATTATTCGCGCGCGCGATCAAAAGAAATTGCGAGAGGAACTCTCGCAGCGGAACTTTCCCGTCGAACGTGTCGGGCTTTAATTTAAAGCCCGTTCTCGCGCGAAAATCATTATTAACATCCCCACACGCTCCAGTGTCGAAAGCTCTATTTTCAGAAAGACTTAGCTGTGCGTTCTCTTCCCGCGAAGAAATTCTCTGCTCCAGGCGCCGCAGCTCCTCGTCGCGCTGCTGCAACTCTGCCTCGAAGCGCTGCTGCTGCAGCTCCCGTTCCTCTCGTAGCTGGCGGATCTCGCTCAACGCCATCCGCAGCACTTCCGCCTGAGACGGCTCCGACGACTCCTCGCTGTCGAACGCCCGAGTTTGCCGCGTTTTCCTCGGCGTCTTCGGCGAATGTTGAATTGCCATTTTTTTTTAAAACTCGTTGCCGCTTCAATCCCGGACGAGCCCCCAAAATGTTACGTTCCTCGCACACTCCTCGGGAAATCACTCAATTCTCTCGCACTATCTCTCGCGTCCGAAATGAAAACGCGTGCGTAAGATGAACCAGAACTTTAATAATAATAATAGGTAAAGTAACATAACGTAATATAACAATAACTGGGATAAATGTAAATGAAAGTCCGCCGTCGGAGGAAACGTCCTCTCGGCACGACAGCCCGCGGTGAACTCCAACATGGCGTCGGAAAAACATCCGCGCCCCGTTGTTTATCAACAACCCTCCTAGCGATGATATCCAAGGGATAAAACGAAGATGTTCAGGGGATGAAAACCAGGGACGTAACAATATATATAAGTATTATTACTACAACTGTAATTATGAAACAAATTTGAGGAACTCTCCTGCTTTGTCCTTACTTTAGTATTTTAGTTCGTACTTAGTATTCTATTTCATTAATAAAGAAGCTTATCTTTCTCTCTCTCTCTTCTTTCTGCATTATAATTCAATCTATTTACAGTTACAGGTATAAATAGTGTTTATATTATGACAATGTATATTTTTCAGGAAACAAATCTTGGAACTATATTGCTCTTCCCGAGTCACAAGATGCGGAAATGACAACGGACGAACTTGTAATAGCATGTGTTGCTCAGAAACCTGTTTTATATGATCACCGGTTACCAGTTGCCGAGCGGACATTATTAAAAAGAAATGCTTTATGGCAAGAGGTCTGCAATATGATGGGAGGTATATAATTGTAAAATTTATACAAAAATCAATTGGATGGTTTAATACAATCAGTATTTTAAATTTTTAACTGTATACTGATTTTATTGTATTTCATGTATTATATGTATGTATTGAAAAATATAATTTTTTGTAATAATATCTTCAATATCATAAAGAAATTATGGACGTTGCCACAGTCAAAAAAAGATGGAAATACTTGAAAGATTGTTATGCAAAGGAAAAGAAAAAAAACAATGAATACATTCCAAGTGGGTCGGCAGCTCCTCCAACACGAAAAAGTTCTTTCCGCTTTTATGAAGCCATTTCTTCAGTTTCTTAAACGACTGTATGGAAACGAGACAGTATGTATATCACCTTCTTAATGACTAAGAACTAAAAATGTAGTTTTGTTGATCATATCAAGTTGTATTTTAAAAATTGCATGCTTTATTATTATTTAATTTTTTAATTCAATATTTATTGTAAGTTTTAAAAATTAAACGTAAAAAATGTCTTTATGTTGTATCATATTTTTAAATATGTATTTTTTAACACTTTTTAAATAAATTTTTACAATCTCTGAAATAATAGTAAGGGTGATTGTATATTTCACGAGTTATTAACTAAGTAAGTTATTAACTAAGTTTTCAACTTTTATTTTTTTTATTTATTTCATTAGGACAGTAAGTACTCTGTCTAGAAATTCATCGATATCACCGTTATCACCGATACCATTCGCATCAGACCTCAATGTATCGAGAAATACTGCACCGATATTGCCTACGAATGCAGAGCAATGTTCTACATCAAGCTTAAGCTTAAGTAGCAGCTCTAATTTACATTCATCGAAAAGTATGTACAATTACTCTTATATGTATAATTTATTTTAAATGTTTATTATAATTTTGTTTTATGTTAAGCGCAAATGTAAATCATATTGTAAATTATAAAAATCTGTTTATAAAAACGTTTAGATATATATATTCATTTTTCAATTTTAAACTTACAAGAATCTGAATTCAAAACCAAATGTTTCAATAGTTTTTGTTTGTTGGATAAGATAAAAACTCATTTTTTAAATTAGATATTAATCTTATGTATTACTTATATATGTTCCTTTCAGGAAGAAAATCATTGAAAAAAGATGAAGACAATTTAGAATCCTTCATTACGACACTGATGACCGAGCCAGTGACGCAAAATGACCCGACATCTGATTTTGTGCTAAGCTTAGCTGAAGGGCTTCGTCGGCTCCCTTATAAGGAGAGAGCAAAATTACAAATAGAATTTCTTAGCAGGGTAATGGAAATTCAGAACAGATTAGGTAATAATTGCACATATATAGTATATGTACGTATATAATAAGCATATTCAAGCAATATTGTAACATTGCAGCAATGTTGATGCAATCATCTGTGCTGTATGGGTACAGACTATAAGTATATTTGTATGTATATGGACTCATATGTGTTCTGCTTTTTTTTCGCATCCATTCTACAAACAAATATTTTCATTTCAGATTCGGAACTCCATCCATCATAACATTACGATTTGTTAGTGACAAGTTTATGTGATAATTTTTTCTATTTTTAATTATGTTATAATTATTTTTTCATATTCACTGTTTCATTACAATTATTTTTTTTATTTATTCATTATTACATACATATATAAAAATATTGAAAAGTTATAAAACTTTTGTAAATTTTACTAAAGTTATATTATATAAAGTTTATTTTATACATATGTAAAGTGTTAAGAACAAGAACACATGTTATATATATTATGAGAATACAATATATATTTAAAAATCATTGTTCAAGGCCTTATCCCACTGCCATTCGATTGCACCGGTATTCATAAAAAAATCAGCATAATTCTCTTGCACTTGTGCAGCATATTGACTTGTGAGCATATTGGCATGTGAATCTGTATTCGCATCCATTTCTGTAAATGCACCTGCGTAAATCAAGTTCGTATTATTTTCTGTGCTGATCCTAGAGTAGATTCTTTCTGCTGAAGGTTGTGTCGCCTCATATTGTAGAATATAATTATGCAAAGCTGTTGTAGCTTGTATAATTTTTACCGCTGTGGTTAAAGAGGTGTTAATCGGTTTCCGGTAAATTCTCCACCGAGCTGCAAGCAATCCAAAGGCGCTTTCGACTACTCGCCTCGCTCTGCTTAGACGATAATTGAATATTTTTTTCTTTACGTCAAGATGCTTGCTTCGAGGAAAAGGTCGCATCATGTACGGTGTTAAAGCAAATGCCTCATCTGCCACCAATACATATGGAAGTTCCGGCCCATTCACTTCCACTTGAATTGGTTCAGGTAAATTCATATTTCCATTTTCGAAACCGATACCAATTTCGCTCCTTCGAAATACACCTCCATCGCTTTGTCGACCTTCAGCACCAATATCCAGCATCAGAAAGCGATATTTTGCATCGCTAATCGCCATTAAATTTAAGCTATGTCTTCCTTTATAATTATAGTAAGTCGATCCACAATTTGGTGGGGCCTGTAATAATACAAATAAATTAATTAAAAATTGTATTCAATTATTGCATTATATATATAGAGTGTCTTATAATAGTTGTTCTACCCGTCATGTACAAGTAAAGCGGGGCAGCTATTATAAGACACGCTTTAGAAATATTTACCTCAACGTCTACGTGTTTACCATTTACTGCTCTAATACAGTTAGGATAATTCCATAGATCTTCAAAGTCTTTGGCTACCTTACGCCAGTTTTCTGCCGTCGGATTAAGGAAAACTTTTTCCCTTAATTCGTTCCAAATGCATTCACACGTTTCGGAAATTATTTTCGATACAGTATTTTTTCCTACACGGAACGCATATGATATAGATGCCATAGTGTCTCCGCTGGCTAAATATCGTAAAGTAAGTTCCAATCGTGTCCGTGATACAATTGGATCTCGAACTGCATACTGCTTCTGAATTTTTGGTCCAATCTCCAACAGTTTCTCCAATAATACCGGTGTCAATCGCAAGAAATTACAATATTTTGAATCATTGGAATGCAACATTTCAGGGATCAAGTTATCACTGGCACCCTGCAAAAATCTTCTTTCGGGCGTGAAAATAGGACGAACCCAAATTCTTTTTTCCTGCTTTTTTTCATTATATTTTCATGTTGTATTTTTTTATATATTATATATAATTTGAGCAACTTCCTTTGGTTCGCTCTCTGATATGTTGGAGATGGTCTTGATTTTTTCCAATACTTGTACAAGCATAATAATGCAATTTTAGAATCCATTTCCTTATAGCTGTCAATACAAAAATTATCATATAAAATTATAATATTCATACAATATATATTGTTAATATTATATATTTCATACATATTATATATTTCATTGTATATCCTATATTGCCTGTCAATTATTAAGTTTCAATTTTCTTTTTTTAATCAAAAATGAGTATATATAACTTATAATAACTTGTAATAAGTAATAACTTGTAATAATTAATAATTTACCTCTGTTCTATATTGACCATGCTTGTCACGAATTTCACAAGGTATGTGTATATATATATATATGCAGTTCTGTCATTTTTGTTACGCGAAACATGGGCCTATAGTCCCCATGTAGCATAAGTAAACTTTGCGCAACCAATCACGAGTTATTATTTCAAAAGTGTTGAAATACGTTAAAATTTATTTGACAGATTTTTCAGTCAATATTTCAGTCAATATTTCCGAAGAAACGCATTTAATTTAATATTTATATACATGATAATAAAAAAGAGCGATACAAACAATATTTAAAAGTCATTTTAGGAGCGTGCTGCTCGGACTGCTTACGCTTATTCCGCTCCATGGGGATTGGGAGGATTGAAATTCGCGCACGAAAACTACGGAACGCTCGCGATTGGTTCCGCTCTCGTTCCGCGTTCTGCTATTCCGCTGCATGGGTCCGCATCCTTACTGTCTCGATTCTTGGGTCCGTTTATCTTTTCGAGCTGTCTATCACGATTGTCAAGTATGACGGAGAAAGCAAGATCATGAGTAGAGAGCGAGCGAGATGACCTATCATCAAAGGGGAGGGTCCCGTTAGCCCACAAGCCCGATAGCACACAATCACACATATCGCCCGATGCTTAAGGAAATCAGCACAGTCGACCAATCAGAAGGTCCTAATGTTTTAACTGACCAATTAGCAACACTCGTGCGCTATCGGATCCCGTCCTCATCAAAGAGTTCCGAAATCTCTTACAATCGGTTTCTTCGCTTCCTCTATCCATTTACAATTCATGAAAATGTAAACATCTTATAAAATAAAAATTAAAACTTTTATTTTTAATTCCATCGGTTTGAATAAAAAATGCATTTTATTTTCTGACATATTCGTGAATATTATAAATAAAGTATCATGTCAGAAAATGCATTATTCATTTGAAAGTAATTTGAATAGAATAATGAGAATATTACGATTAAAATAATATCAAACACATATAATATAAGTGGCATAGATTTAGTTAAATATATAATTATAAAACTTGTATTATCAGATTAATTAAAAATTATCAGATTTATGCCGTGTTTGATATCATTTTAATCGCAATAATCTCATAAATTCATTTGAAATTATTTTCAAACTGATGGAATTAAAAATAAGTTTTAATTTTTATTTTAAAAGATGTTTACATTTTCGTGAATTGCAAATGGATACAGGAAGCGAAGAAACCGATTGTAAGAGACTTCGGAACTCTTTGATGATAGGTCATCTCGCTCGCTCTCTACTCATGATCTTGCTTTCTCCGTCACACTTGACAATCGTGATAGCTCGAAAAGATAAGCGGACCCAAGAATCGAGAGCGAGCGAGATAGTAATAGATACGAGCGAGACAATAATAGGAGCGAGCGAGACAATAATAGGAGCGAGCGAGACAGTAATAGATGCGAGCGAGAGAAAAATAATAGTGTGAAAGAAAGATCCAATTCTCGAGCTCCTCGTTAGGCTGAAATCACACGGTGCGGAATAGAAGTGCAGAATAGAGAGTGCGTCATAGAAACAGCCAATCAGAGCTTTGCCGCAGTATCAACGATTTTTCTGATTAGCTGTCTCTATGACGCACTCTCTATTCCGCACTTCTATTCCGCACCATGTGATTTCAGCCTTACTCATACTATTTCTATCTCATTCGCTCTTGTTATTTTGCTTGTTCTTATTACTTTCTTGCTTCTTCACGTAACTCTCACTTTTGCATATAGAGTGGATATAATTTGACTACGTTTGAAATGGCCACGTTCGAAACGGTCACGCGTTCGTAATGGCCACATTCGAAACGGCCACACACACACACACACACACACACACACACACACACACACATGGGGGAGGTGCAAGGGGTGTCTTCGGCCCCCCCCTCTCGCACCCACCCCGTCCACCTCGCTTCGCGTGAAAAGCTACAAATCTATGTGTGTGTGCGTGTGGCCGTTTCGAACGTGGCCATTCCGAACGTGGCCATTACGAACGTGTCAAATTTACCCGTGGCCATTTCGAACGTGATCATTGCGGACGCTCCCTTGTATATACATACGTCTATACACACACACACACACACACACGCGCGCGCGCGCGCGCACACATATACATACGCATGAACGTACAAATCATTGCATTATCTCTCCCTGAAGGTGCAGTCCCATGGAGCAACGTACGGCGTATCGGCGTATGGCGTAAAAGAGCTTGGCCAATCACAGGCTTTACGCTCGTTTTCGTTACGTCAGCAAAAACATCTGCTATCCCATGGAGCGTATTTACGTTGGCATAATGATGAATAAACCAATCACAGGCCGGTATTCATAGTTCGATCTTATATTTGAGATCGTCTTAAGTTCGAGCTTGAAATGCAACGCAGCTATTTGATTGGTTGAATGAGGTCTTAAGTCAACCTCGGACTAGACTTAAAACAATCTTAAATATAAAATCGGACTATGAATACCGGCCACAGTGTCCTTTACAAAGTTTATTTATAAAATGGATATTTAAAGGGTCTTGTGATTAGTTTATTGATTAGCGTAAATACGCTCCATGGGACAGCCGATAAAAGTTTTTAGCGCAACATTTTAACATATATTTATATATTAAAGCAAATAAGTTAAAATTTAAGTGTGCATAACTTTGTTACAATGTCAGGCTCCGAATTTGCATTAATTAATTAAATAAAATACTTGAAAATTTACAAATGTCTAAAAAATACACTATGCAAAGAAGCAACTCGACAAAAGTTAGGTCAAATATATATATAATTTATAAATTAATGAAAACTGAAAAGAAAAAAATGTCCCGAATTAAACGTAATCGTCGAAGATTTTGGGTGAGACCAATTTTCAATCTCGAAAGACGATTAGCACAAGGGGCTAGCAACAATTTTGTCGAAGAAATGATTTTTGAAGACAAAGATAAATTTTTTAATTATTTTCGATTGACATCAGAAATGTTTGAGAAACTGTTGCAAATTATTTCGCTACATATACAAAAACAATTTGTAATTCGTGAGCCTATATCTGCACGTATTCAGCTTCAAATCTGCTTGCGATATATATCTTTAGGAAATAGTATGACATCCATTTCATATGCATTTCGTGTAGGACACAATGCGGTGTCAAAAATAGTGTCCGAGACATGCGATGCAATCTTTTTCATTTTTATTTGATTAGGTTAGGTTTTATTTGATTAGGGTTAGGTGGACCAAACTTTGTAAACGCCGGAACGCAGCACAAATCTGCGTAAAATTTGTGCTGGCGTAACGAAAATGAGCGTAGAGTCTGTGATTGGCCAAGTTCTTTTACGCCGTACGCCGATACGCCGTACGCTGCTCCATGGGACTGCACCTTGATGCACGATTTTCCCTTCTTGTCTCATAAAAAAATTTCAGCACTCTCTATCGTGATGCTTGTGAACTAATTTTGCTGTTTTTTCCACTTTATTTTATCGACATCTCGAGCACTTGTGGATTGTGGACTGAAATTTCTGGAAGAATGCCATTTATTAATTAGGCAATTAAATTCAGTTTTTATAATTCTACAATGTTCTACAGTGCAGTACACAATCGTAGAAACTACTGTTTTATGCATAAAAGCTATAAAACTTTTATAAGAAGCTAATATTTTTACAAGTTGACAGCTCTGACGCCATGTTGCTTTAACATCCCATACAACACAGAATATTACAGCAATATTACAATATTCTGTGCTGTATGGGATGTCGATAAATAAAAATGTTATTTTATACTTATTTTCTTTCTCAATATAAAATCTCGTACTATATAGAGTTTTCGCGTGTCCGTTTACGTGTATATTTCAATTCTGGAGAAGAAATTTTAATTCTATACAGGCAATAAAAAATGGCATACTTCCGAAATAATTACGGTGTTTTCGTCGATAATACAGGCGACTCCTCTTAAGCACTTTCCAAGTTATGAGGCTTGAAATTGTTTCTTAATTTTACATAAACTGTAAAATATCTTGTAAAATATTCATTTTTCGATAGGAATCAATTGATGTAAAGAAAACACATATTACTACATATTTTTCTTAAAAATAACTGTTTTCTTTATTATACTAATTAATTCTTCTCATTATTTTGTACATAAATGTATTAAGATAAGATAATCAAAAAATGAATATTTTATAAGATATTTTACGATATATGTAAAATTAAGAAACGATTTCAAGCTTCATAACTCGAAAAGTACTTAATATTATAAAAACTAACTTAATTATAGTGTTTTGAAAATCTCTCGAGATAACCTACAAGAATATGTAATAAAAAATAGGCGGTTTTATTTTAAAAATTGGGTGACCTTCATATGACTTTTTAGTAACTATTTAAGGTCAAATTAATGATACCATCTTATATATAGCTTTTGTTTGAAATATTTTTTCATATCGCATATTTTTCAAAATATTTTCCTGTTAATATTAAAATGAATCACTCTATACGATTCGTTGCATATATTGTAATTAATACCAAAATTAAAAAACATATTTTAGAAAAATAAAGAATCCTATAACATATCATAATACAATGATACATTTGAAAATCAAACTTTATACACATCCCACACAGCACAGAATATTACAGTAATATTACAATATCGCAGCAATATTGCTGCAATATTGTAGCAATATTGTAATATTACTGCAATATTCTGTGCTATATGGGATTAGTGGCATATTTTAATAGATTAGCATCTTAATTAATTCTATTTGTACTAAATTTGTGATAATTATTAGTTTTTATATATTGACATATGTCAAAGACTTTTCCCTATATTTTAGTCAAAAGTTCTGTTGCAAACATCAAATTCATAATTTCGCAATTTTCTATAATTATTGAATCATCTTTTGTATTGAATGTTGTAAATCAATTTTATCATATGATTTACATTACGATTAATCTTAAACTAGAGAAAAGATATAAGAACTGAATGTAAAAGATTAATATAAAACTATTGAATATACATTATATTTACATATCCAAATATATAATAGCTAAAAATACTTTTACAATATAAAAGTGACGTCTTCTATTTGTCAGGTAATAAGACACATTTTCGATAAAAATATATTGTATATATGCACCTAAAAATATATATTAAATACTGCCTTTTTTCATAGGAATATTATCAAGATAGATTATATGATTGCAATATTAGGCAATTGTGCAGTGAACGTCAATAACTCACATTTCGTCAAATTCAAAATTTTTACATCTTATTAACTGTTTTTGTGTATTCTGTTTTTTCTTAATTGCAAGTTTTTTCATTTTGTACTTTTGTACAAAAATTTGGAATAAAATTTATCTAACAATTACAACAATAAAACATAAATTAAAGCCCATTTTGGAGAATATTGAATGCGGCTCCTAATGCCCAACTTAATTCGTGACCATTGATCTTCTTGTAAAGCTGCAAGATAAAAATATTTTGTTATCTTTCAAAATATTCTTAATTGACGAAAATAATAACATAATACAAATCTTATTATAGTTACATATAATTTCGTTGTTGGTTCCAAACTAAATCCATCTCTTAACAAAATATAAATAAATGTCAAATCTAAACACATAAATGGTTGATCTGTATTTGGATAGTCACATGTTTCCATAGCTTGTTTTAAAAATCCACTTAATTGTACAATTCCACCCAAAAATGGATCTATTAGTGCTACCTAAAAATCAGTGTGTGTGTGTTGTGTGTGTATAATATATAAAATTTTTCATATTTTATCATAACTTATAAAAGTTGATGTTTTATTTAATATTTTTATAACTAAGAGAATATTTCTATTTTTTTATAATTTTTATATATTTTTATTTAATTGAAATCTTACTTCTGTTGCACGTTCAAAATAGTATGAAAATGCATATATTTCATGATCTTTTAAGCCTATTGGTTTGTCCGTCAGAGTATTAACATATTTTTTAATGATTTTTGAACATTCCGAAAAGCGTACAATTGGTTTATTTTCATCTCCACCAGCGAAGTTTTGAGTTTTTATTAGTTTGTACGTGCCATTTATCGGACCTTTCACAATATAATCACGTCCGCCGTACGACCATTCAGTGGATATGATCGGATTGATGCACTCAGAATGTATCTCTATAGGAAACTTAAGATCTACAGTTTCCTGCAGATTCATGTCATAAGTTAATATTGCCTTTCTGGCAGCCATTAAACCCATGCCTAAGTAACTATGAGTATATAGGCTCATGTTATGATTTAATACATTGATGGAATATACATGTTTCTCCAATTGTTTTGCTTGATCATTATTTGGTTGAAATGTGATTTGTGTTGATCCTCCTCCAAGGTCTAATGCAGCCACAGTAGTTTGAGAATCAATTGAATTAAAACGATCAAGCAAGAAATTGACAGTGAACCAAGAGAAGATTCCCTCATCTGTGCCTTCCATTATGGAAATGGAATTTTTTGCAATCTGAAATCCAGACATTTGAAACAATTTTCTGCACTCTTCCAATATGTTATTAGCTTTAGCTTCAGGTAACAATCTTAGTCCTGCTGTGGCTTTCATAGTCAATAATGTGCGAGACCATTCAGATTGTGGAATAACAGTTTTTGCTTTATTCAAAAGTGTAGTCAGAGATCTTGCAGCATCTTTTGGATTATCTGCGAATGAGCTTAAACCAGGTTTTATTTCACTATATAGCTCATTATCTAATATTAAATTGCCATTGAGAATCGATTCATGAAAACTGAAAGCTAATACACGGCTACCAGTAGATCCAGCATCGATAACAACAACATAGAATGGTTTTTGTAAATTAAATGAGAATGCTAATGTGTCTATGGCTTTACTACCTATTCTTATAGGTTTTAAATCATTTGCTATAGCTATATAACCTAAGAATAATGTGCCAAGCAACATTAGCATAGTAAAGTATTTTCTTCCTAGTTGATTAGTGGTTTTCTTTTGGTTGGATGCCAATTGATTATCTTGTTCCTCTTTATTTTCATTTCTTAGCTAGAAGCATAAAAACAACATTATTATATATAGACAACATTATTATTATAGAGTCTAGATTAACAAATTTCAATGCATCATATAAATTATACATTTTTATATAAATATATAATATAATATAAACATATAATAAATATATAAATATATTATCAAAATGAGAAATATATTAAAGTAAATAAAAAATGTAAAACCTTCAAAATACAACAAAGATAATAATAAAAACTATATGTATATAAATGTATATATGTATATGTATGTATATATATGTATGTATGTATGTATGTATGCGTATGTGTGTATTATAAATTATAAAAATTGTATATACAAAACAAAATTATACGACAAATAAAAAATGCAACAGAATAATTTCTGTTAAGTCGTTTGACATAATTTTCTCGAAAAATCTTTTCTACTTCTTAAGTAAAGCGAAATTTGCAATGTATTTTGTGAAAAAAATATATCTCTAATTAATATTAACTTCGTGTAACATTCCTTCCACTATTTCTATACTCACGAGGGTATTGTATTTAATGCGACGATCTGCTGGAGACAGATTGGTCATGAAAAAATCGTTTTAGTTTTTTCTTTTTATTCGATAAGCTAATCGACGAAAAAATCGTCGCATCGCGTCAAATCATGCGATTACGCATTCTCATATTTTTCTTTATTTCTGCACAGAGTGCATCGGATCTACTACATACATATGTCAAGCACTGAACACGAGGTTTCTTATATGTAAAACGATCATGTGATCATGTGATCAACGCGAAGAAAGAGGCATGTTCGAAATTTGAACAATTCCGATAGCGATTCACGTACGTACATATTACGTACATATTATGTACGTATGATAATTAACAAAATTAACATTACACCGACGAAACATATTACACTTGTGTGTAATGCACGAATTTTGATAAAGAAATTTCAGTAGACAATATATTGATAAATTGTAGAAATACCTTTCGATGCCGCACGTTCATGTTGGACCTATGTTGTATTGTACGACGATGATTGACCGAGATCTTTTTTTCTCAAATTTTTATTAGCACTGGACAAACAGTATCAATGAAAATAATTGAGATAATCAAATGAAAGAACACATAAAAAGAGATGATATTATAGAGAGATTACGCGAAACCTATTGCAAACGATCGGCGAACTACGATAGAATTAATGGAATTGTACGTATATATATGTATATACGACGCGGTTCAAGTTGTTTCTTCTTCTATATGGTTGATTAGGCTCTTAGAATTCGCCTAAATGGCAGTTAGTGTTCGAATCGCTTAAGTTTATGCCTGTGCAGATGATACGTGTCCGATACAAACTGATGTGTGAAGGTTATTCATGACATGCAACATTGGACTAGATAGCATGTGAAACTTCTTTGAAATACTTTGAGCTGTGAGCGATGACGTTTCATGTTATGGGCAAAGGTGAATAGAAAGAGAACGAGTTATTCTCCGAATTATATATATAATAGTTGATATATAGGGTGTTCCTAAAATGATTATTTATTTTGGTGAAATTAAAGATATTTTAAAAATTGTTATATACTATTATAAGGATATATCTAAATGTAATGCAAATTCACATATATTTATAAAAGTTCAATTGCTTTACATGATTTTTTGTTATTTTTTTAAATTTCCTTTTCACAGATTCATAATTAAATTAAACCTAAATTAAATTAATAAAATAGGTATTTTGTTTATATATATTCACATCTTAAAGAGAGAAAGATATTTTTTATAATTTTTATCATTTCGCAAAAAAGATAATCACTTTTTTCAAGAATACCCTATATAGTCAAAGGAATAATGAGTGCCTATACACGCGTATCACGTGATGCTGATTGTGACAATGAAAGACATATATATTTAGCACGAAACTTTTACATAATTCATAATAGCAGACTGATTGCAGATTAATTAGACTGTAACGGAAATTTATTTTATTATTGCCCTATGAGCTTGGTTTGATAATGGTTTCTCTATTTCAATTGTCTTTACACATTCAAAATCTGAATGTTAAAAGCAGTTGTACATACTTGTATATATTTGTCGTGAATATCGCAGAGAAATTGAAAAATTATCGTCTAGTCACTTAATTACGCAATGCAGTTAGATAACACATTGTCAGTTTATAAGGAGTTATTCACTAGTAAAATTAGTAGATATATTAATTTATTGCATTTGTTGTGAAAACTATACATTCACGTTAATTGCGATATCTATTGATTTATTGAACGTAAGTAAATATAATAGAAGCATTATTACTTTTACAATATTATATTTATGAATGTTTAATATAATTGATTGCAATACTACGTAAAATATATGTTATATGTTACTTAGTGCATATAAGAGTATATATTTAAAATTAGACATTATTATTAGTCAAGTTTTATTTTTGAGATTATTAAAAAAAATTTATGCAATAAATTGAAAAAAATTTTTTTATTGAGATATTAAGAAGGTTATTATTAGGTTATTATATCCACAGTTTTATATCCACATTAAATAGAAATTATCGTTTTTGTTATATTTTAATATAAAAAAAGTTTCAAGACAAATTTTACACACACACACACACACACATATATATATATATATATAATATATAAATGTGTGTATAAGTGAGTATATGTATTTATGTATGTTTATACATTACTTATAGGTCTGATTGCATCAATGTTATTTTTACTTTAGACAAGTCTTGTCTGTCTAAAATATGTCTATCTCTATTTAAAAAGAAGAATAAAGATAGACATATTTAAATCTTGCCTAAATTCAAAATATAATGTTGATGCAATCTGGTCTTAGTCTTGTATAATAAAATTTAAAAAAAGTAACATGAAAATAACGATAATTTTTTTGTCTAACAGTAATAGTAACAGTAATAATAACAAATTATTTTAAAGTAACTTCTTATAAAATTCTGCTAATAATAAAATATATATTTTATATAATATCATGATTAATTTAGTTAAGGATATATATTTAAATAAAATTCACAAAAAATTTATGTAAAATATGAATAAATTAATTATTGTATTAAAAATTAAATTCTTTTCTATATTAAAAAATAAAGTTTAATTTAGCAAACGTTTTAGATTTTGATATTTTCCAGATTTCTTATGGATACAGTATGAACCATGCCACTCAATAATCTTATCGAGATGAGATTTTGGTTGTGAAAGTAGAAAAGGTTTACAAAACTGTGTGCATACTAGCACTTAATTTAACTCATTAAATTATTTCTCTTTCTCTCTCTCCCTCTGAAAAAAAAATAATACATTTTATTTGATCTGTCAAAACAATAAGGATAAATAATATAAAATAAGAAACTCTGAAATGCAATAAATAAAAACTGTAAATATCACTATTTTTTACATAGCATAGAATATCATACTATTAATAATTTTAATTCAACAATCTAAGAATAGAAAAAATTAAATTACATTATTTACTTTTAAATATACAATACAATATACACATGTTTGTATTTATTTCATATATATATATATATATATAAAGCAAAAATCTGATATAATATAAAGTTATACATTACATTATATTAATGAAAATAATTTTGATTATTTATTTTATATATTTTATGTCAATTCTTTTAATGAGATTATGAAAATGGCATATTCCACCAAAGATAATATTCTAAAAGAAGCTATTATCCAAATATGTGCTGGAGGATCAGCAGGTTTTATTGAGGTTTGCATGATGCATCCAATGGATCTTGTTAAAACACGTTTCCAGCTTCAAGTAAAGACAGCAAAGATGGATCCATTGTATTATACAGGTAATATTAATATATACATATTATGTACATCTTTAAACTTATATTAAACATTTATCTTAATATAACAATATTTATATTAAATCATGCATTTCTCTATCTAATTCTCTCTCTTACTTTATATACTTTATAAATACACACACACACACTCACATACATACACACATATATATATATATACCCAGCAAACACAGAATACTGCAGCAATATTGCGGTAATATTAGAACATTGCAGCATGTTGCGGCAATGTAGCTGCAATATTTTGGTTTGGTAGATATATATATATATATATATATATATATATATATATATAATTTATTTATTTATATAAAGAAGGAGAATTAAATGATTTAATATAAATATTGTTATATAAAATATTTTTTCTTATATATACATAGAATTAATACATAGAATTAATTAAACTGCATAGAGAATTGAATCTTCTTTATACAGAGCAATAACTTTATCCTAAAATCTACTATTTTATATGAAAAAATTGTAACTATGAAAGTTGTACAGTATCAAGAGAGCTATAATATGCTAATAAAATTTTTTCTGCAGATATTTCAGAGATTTAAAGATTATTGTCATTTTTTAAAATGAAGACAATCTTTTTATTTAAATTGATCCCTTATAATCTTTCATGTAAGATATGAAAGATCCTCAAAAATTGAATAGTTTATGAGATATTTTATATTTTAATTTGATACACTTTTACATAAACTATGAAATATCTCATATATATATGATTTTTTATTACTTTATTATTATTTACTTGGTTTAATCCTTTCTGCTTGCACATAAGTAATACGGTTATTACCTTGTGTACATTATTTATTATATATATTTATCATATATTATTTATTACATTATATTATTATTATTATAAAAATAATTATTATTATTATAGGAATTATAAATTATTATTATAGGAATTTGTGATTGTATGATCAAAATGTATAAGACTGAAGGATTACCGGCATTTTGGAAGGGAATTTTACCCCCGATAATTGTAGAAACTCCTAAACGTGCAGTTAAAGTGAGTGCTTATTTGATTTTCAGAAGAACGATTTTTTTATGTTTATAAAAATTACAATTTTTTTAGTTCTTTACATTTGAGCAATATCAACAATTTTTCTTATTTGGTGCCAATGCACCTACTCCATTGGTAATTATCTTAATTACAGTTATTAATATATAAAATTTCTATAATTGTTTGTAAGATAAACAAATTTACATCATAAATTTACATTATAGACATTTTCGTGTGCTGGTTTCCTTGCTGGTGTTACAGAAGCTATATTAGTTAATCCTTTTGAGGTGATCAAAGTAAAACTACAATCTAATCGAAAGCATATCAAAGAAAGTCCATCAACCTTTGCAGTGACAAAAGAAATAGTTTCAAAATATGGTTTTGGTTTAAATGGCCTGAACAAAGGGCTTTCAGCCACCATAATGAGGAATGCAGTGTTTAATTCATTTTATTTTAGTTTTTATCATTCTGTCAAAGGATGTGTACCAGTTAAAAAAGAATCTCCTTGGTTGGAATTTTTGACTAAAGTAATCATATAATAAATATATGCATCTGTTTTTTATGTGCAATATGTTATATATATATAAAAATTATTTTAGATTATTATAGGATTTGTATCAGGCACTATTGCTTCTTGCCTAAACATACCATTTGATGTTGCAAAGAGTCGCATTCAGGGATCACAAAATGATGTACAGTATAAAGGAACATTGAATACCATGTACATTATTTACAAGAGAGAAGGGTATTTATTTATGCATGTAATTTATTTATTGCTAAAATTGTTTACATTCAGTGTTATTCTCATATATGTATATGTATAATATATTTCTAGTTTCATAGCCTTATACAAAGGCTTAGTACCAAAAGTATTAAGATTAGGTCCAGGTGGTGCCATTATGCTTGTAGTGTACGACTACATGCATGCATTTCTTACTAAAAAATTCAAAGATTAATTTTTATATATTATAAAAATGTTGTGAGGCTAAGGAGGTCATTTTTTAAGAAAATAAGTCATTTTTTAAGAAGATGCATTTAATATACACACACACATATATATATATATATATATATATATATATATATATATAATATAAGAAATCATATTTCATATTTTGTGTCAAATAAACTTTCTTTTCCTAGTTTCAATTTATTTTTATTTTTCACTCTTTTCTTATTTTAATTTATTTTTATATTTCAACACAATATAGAAAAAATTAATCATTTAAAACAGTATCTAGCCATTTTTCTAAATCAGTTGGTTTTATTGGAGCACTTTGTGATTTTATTTTGGAATCTGCAATTAAAAAATCAAATATTTTATATAATTTTACAAATATGAATTAAAAACCAATTCTAATATAAATACAGGAAGGAGAATGTAAAGGGGGACAAGGAATGTCACTTATATTTAATTTGAAATTTTACCATTATGAGATGTAGAAATAAGTTGTGAAATCGTTGGATTATTCTGGATTGGTTCTTTTAAGGATAATAAAAATTCTATCTCTTTTTCTAAATTATTGATATTATCTTCTGATACAAATTTCGTATTTTCTGTAGACTTTAAATTTCTCGACTGATCAGTATTTGTATTCTCATCCATCTCACTTTTTGAAAATATGATATTTGATGAACTCGATATGTTTGGAGAAAAAGTTGTATTGTAAATAAGCTTTCTTTTCTCAGCATCATTATTGATATTTGTCAATTGATCATTCTAAAAGTAATCATGTATATGTAATTATTCATTTAACTGAGAAAATTGGGATCAGATATTAAATGTATAATTTTTTAATTTAATGTTTATTAACAAAATAAATATGTACAATTTATGCATTTATTAAATTCAATCAAATAATTTCAATCATTTTCTAGCATTTACTATCACTTTCAGGTAAATAGGTTTTGAATTAATAAGTTTAGTTTTTACTTGAATGTATTGCCATGAATTCATCAAGCCATTTTTTTTACTCTTGACCAGTAAAATTCTAAAAATATGCCCTTGATCACTTTTACACAAAATTGATTAATATCAATAATTATATGTAAAAATTTAATTAGAAGGTAAGGATTTTTAAAAGTTTTCTTCTAGCTCAAATAAAGTAACCAACAATCATAGCAACTGCAATTACTATTTTGTCAAGTTACAGTTCATGATAAATTATAGATCAGTAATTCATGATAAATTATATCCTATATCTTACTTGATTTTGTGTGCTAAAATGATTAAGTATATTATTGGAATTTGGCTGGATTCTTTTGACCTACTTGACATATTCATTGGACATAACATCTTCAGATTGTCTGTTTTGATCAATTGAATATACCTTAGATGACAAAAAATTTAGAAGTGAGAAAATAAGAAAAGAGTATGATAAAATCATTACAAGATCAGATTTATTAACAATCATGAATCCATAATTTATCTAAAAGATAAAACTGCTGGAAAATAATGAGAATTATTTTCATGGTTGAACTGTACATATATATATTTTGTTTATACAATATCGAATTTCTCATAAGAATATAGTGGTAAATTTATCTATATACCTATATATAAGTACTTACTATGAAATACCTGTTATTTACGTTAATATATTCATTGAATGGAATACAATCGATCGCGACTGATAACGTTTTCAAGTTTAAGGTAAAAAATTCCGAATATTGTGATGAATCGACAGACCACGCTTTTTCAGATTTGAAAACGAAATGTCCATTTTTTGAAAGTGGCGCACTTATGAGAATGTCAAAATCTTTGCCTACATCTTCGTCGGTTGACATTTCTACATAATTGGCGAAGGATGACGAAGGTCGTGATTTCTTTTTCTCTTTAGTTTTTTGCGTTTTCAAAGATCTTTCCATATTTCTAATTTTCCTTTTTTCCTGCGAGCTTTTTCACTGAACTATAAAATAATATATATAAAATATAAACTGGAAAAAAATTGTTATGCTAAGTATCAGAAAGGACCTAAGAGGGGCCACAGACTAGACTGCAAACTCCTATATACTAAGGCTGCGTTCCAAAATTCACTGCCAGTACTGAAAATCTATAACTTACGTGACGTATACTATAGATTTTCAGTAGACTATAGATTTTCAGTAGTCTATAGATTTTCTGGCAGTGAATTTTGGAACACAGCCTAAATGTACCCAATTTTTATGTAAACTAGCGCATGCGCAAATAAGCTGACATGAAATATGGTTTTCTGCTAACTGACGTATTTTATAACGTCATAAAGGCTATCGCACACAAATTGCATAAGCTGCATACACATAGCATAAGACCCTATGGACCAATGAGTATCGAGCATGTGACTCAATGCTCGATGTTCATTGGTCCATAAGGGTGCATCCATCGACATATATAATGGACTGAGCATAGCCCATCGAGGCGGGAAACAAACTTATCAATGAGATACTAGCAAAAGAGACATAGGCCTCCCATGTAGTATCTCTCTCTCTATAGCGGGCGCTCGCCTGGCTATCGCAATGCTCAGTCCATTATATATGCCGATGGGTGCATCCCGATGGAGAAAGAAATAGCGGAGCGGAATAAAAACGGAAAGGAAACTAGGTTGAAGGCTAACCAATCAGAATGATTCCGTTCAATTTCATTCCGCTTTTTTGCAGCCGGGTTCCCCATAACAAACATTTTACGGAACGGAACGGAAACGGAATAAAAGACATAACCTATTCGTGAAATGTTAACGCAGCATATATTAATAATATATTAATAATATATTATTTATTATATTATTTTACAATTATTTCATATGACATGGCAAGTATTCATTATATTTTATCTATCAACAAAGTGTTAGGCCCTATGTATGCTTCTTGTAATTAATGGCACCGGGTTAGTCTAAACCATCGACATATATAATGGACTGAGCATTGCGATAGCCAGACGAGCGCCCGCTATAGAGAGAGATACTACATGGGAGGCCTATGTCTGTCTCTTTTGCTAGTATCTCATTGGTAAGTTTGTTTCCCGCCTCGATGGGCGGGAACCAAAGTTACCAATGAGATACTAGCAAAAGAGACAGAATAGGCCTCCCATATAGTATCTCTCTCTCTATAGCGGGCGCTCGCCTGGCTATCGCAATGCTCAGTCCATTATATATGTCGATGGTCTAAACCCATACGGCCAAGGAGTAGATTTTAAGTGGTTATTTTCTATCATAAGAGGATAAACTCAAAAATTTTCTTGTCCGCAGAACACACACGTAAAACACGTCCGCACCGGTTCAAGGCCGGTAACGGTCTTTTTTCAGCCCTATGCAATAAACCCTTATGTATTTTTGTGTGCCAGGGCCGGATGCTTTCCATTTAGCGACACAAGTCGACACAAGTGTCATTCTATCTTTGTTTATTGTATTCATTGAAAAAAGATAGAATGACGCTTGTGTCGACTTGTGTCTTTAAATGGAAAGCACCCGCCCTAACTCTTAAGGCTTTCGCACATGAATTGCCATAACCATAGACATAAAACAAAAATGTAAGCTGAAGAACCAATCAGAATATTGCTTTAGCTTTATGCAGAGAGAAGCCTGAGAGGCGCCATGCCGCCGTTTTTCTTAAATCAATTTCCCTATCCGGTTCAGTGGCGCTAACTGGATCGACATTTTGGCCAGCGGAACTACATGGCCGGATCGACTTTCCAGTGCCGTGGTAAAACGCTCACTTGGTTCGTGTCCGTGCTAGATCGACAATTGTGGATCTCGAAATAAATACGGAAACAGGATTTATTGATATCCTTTATTACATATTATGATTTTATATATATATATATATATATATATATATATATATATATCATATTAACAATAAGAAATCAAGCTTTGTATTTCGTATTTTATCGATTGAAAAGTAATTTTATGAGATTAAGAAGATATTTGCGATTAAAATGACATCAAACATCTAAATCGGATATAAATCAAATTAATAATCAAAATTTTTAATCATACAAAAATTTAGGAATTAGCAATAAGAGTCAAACGCGGATGGTTGTGCGTAAAATTACATAAGAATAATTTGGTTTAGAGCAGTCGTCCGGCAAGCGAAAGACTCGGGTTCGACTCCCGATTCAGCGACTTCGCCCCGATATTTTTCTCGCTTACATCTCTGCAGGGGGTAAAGAGGGATCTTATATAGTATTCTCGAATGGAAAATCTATCTTGGTTTATGCACCAAGTAAAATATATGCATGTCTTATTTTCGCGTCTTATTTTTCGCGATTTATTAATCTTTATAAAATTTTACGCACTATCATCCACGGTGGCTCTTATCGCTCTTTTCTCGTATATCGGTTGTTTAATACATTTCAGAGCCTAATTCTTTATCTATTTTAATTTGTTATAAGAATAATTGTTCGCGATAATTGCACAAGGCATATTAAATTTTACTTGGTGTATTTACTTGGTGTATTTTACCAAATTATAGATTATCATTTTTGAGAATTCTATAAACCCCTCTGTACCCCTCTAAAGAAACGTAAACGAGAAAAATAACGGGGCGAAGTCGCTGAATCGGGAAAATTTTTATTATATATTAGTTTAAAGTATTTCGATTTATGTCATGTTTGGTGTCATTTTAATCACAAAAATCTCATTAACTCATTACAATTATTTTCGGATCGATAAAATGCGAAATGTAAAAATTTTATTTTCTATGCTAAGACGAAATACGATACGAAAAACTGGAGACAAAGAAAAACTCGCAAACGAGACTTCGGAACTCTCTTTGATGTTGGTTATCTCACTTGCTCTTTCTCACTCTCGCTTTCGACGACTCTCTAACATCGAAGATCTTTAAAGAGCTTCCTTATCTATAAAATGTAAACATCGAATAAAATGAAAACCAAACTTTTATTTCACACATTTTATTGATTTAAAAATAATTTTAATAAATTAATCAGATTTTTATGATTAAAATGACACCAAACACGACATAAATCGAATAGTTTTTACTTAGGTAAGTAAAAAAAATTATATCTAATTGAAAATTATTCGAATAATGTCATCTTGTTTAATCTTATTAATTCTGAAGTTATATACATTCTATAAAATAAATTAATTCATCTTAGCATAGAAAATAAAATTTTTACATTTCGCATTTTATCGATCCGAAAATAATTGTAATGAGTTAATGAGATTTTTGTGATTAAAATGACACCAAACACGATATGAATCGGATAATTTTTAATTAATATATAATTAAAATATTAATTATTAATCTTGATAAATATTATCCGATTTATATCGTGTTTGGTGTCATTTTAATCACAAAAATCTCATTAACTCATTACAATTATTTTCGGATCGATAATATGCAAAATGTAAAAATTTTATTTTCTGTGAAGAAATGAAATTCGATACAAAGGATTAAAGATAAGGAAGCCTCACAAGTGAGTCTTCGGAACTGTTTGATGTCGGTCGTCTCGCTTGCTCTTTGCTCGTTCTCGCTTTCGCTTTCGATTCTCGAGCGTTGGAGAACGTTTCTTATCTGTAAAATAAAAAATCAAATGAAATCAAAAGTAAAAACTTTTTTGTTTCGCGTTTGATCGATTTGATAATAATTTTATTAAATTTATCAGATTTTTGCGATTAAAACGACACCAAACATGACATAAATCGAAATATTTTAAACTAATATATAATAAAAATTTTCCCGATTCAGCGACTTCGCCCCGTTATTTTTCTCGTTTACGTTTCTTTAGAGAGGTACAGAGTTTATAGAATTCTCAAAAATGATAATCTATAATTTGGTAAAATACACCAAGTAAATACACCAAGTAAAATTTAATATGCCTTGTGCAATTATCGCGAACAATTATTCTTATGTAATTTTACGCACAACCATCCGCGTTTGACTCTTATTGCTAATTTCTAAATTTTTGTATGATTAAAAATTTTGATTATTAATTTGATTTATATCCGATTTAGATGTTTGATGTCATTTTAATCGCAAATATCTTCTTAATCTCATAAAATTACTTTTCAATCGATAAAATATGAAATACAAAGCTTGATTTCTTATTGTTAATATGATATATATATATATATATATATATATATATATATATATATATAAATCATAATATGTAATAAAGGATATCAATAAATCCATGTTTCCGTATTTATTTCGAGATCCACAATTGTCGATCTAGCACGGACACGAACTAAGTAAGCGTTTTACCACGGCACTGGAAAGTCGATCCGGCCATGTAGTTCCGCTGGCCAAAATGTTGATCCAGTTAGCGCCATTGAACCGGGTAGGGAAATTGACTTAAGAAAAACGGCGGCATGGCGCCTCTCAGGCTTCTCTCTGCTTTATGTATCCTAGAAGACGATAGAAATGATGATAAAGTTGGCCATAAGCAGAAGTAACTAGGATTTCAACTGGTTGAATCCTAGTTACTTTTGTCTATGGCCAACTTTATCATCATTTCTATCGTCTTCTAGAATACATAAAGCTAAAGCAATATTCTGATTGGTTCTTCAGCTTACGTTTTTGTTTTACTATGGTTATGGCAATTCATGTGCGAAAGCCTTTAGGGCTATCGCACACAAATTGCATAAGTTGCATATACATAGCATAAAATCTTAGGGTGCATCCCGATGGAGAAAGAAATAGCGGAACGGAATAGTAACGGAAAGGAAACTAGGTTGAAGGCTAACCAATCAAAATGATTCCGTTCAATTTCATTCCGCTTTTTTGTAACCGGATCCTCCATGACAAATATTTTACGGAACGGAACGGAAATGGAATAGAAGATATAACCTATCATGAAATATTAACGCAGCGTATATTAATAATATATTAATAATATATTATTTATTATATTATTTTTACAATTATTTCATACGACATGGCATAAAAAATAATTGTAAAATAATATAATAAATAATATATTATTAATATATGCTGCGTTAACATTTCACGGATAGGTTATGTCTTCTATTCTGTTTCCGTTCCGTTACGTAAAATGTTTGTCATGAGAATCCCGGCTACAAAAAAACGGAATGAAATTGAACGGAATCATTCTGATTAAGGGTCTACAGGAGGCATGGTGGAGACCTCTCGTGGAGACCTAGGAACTACCAATTCGTAAATCCATTATTTTGGCCAAAATATAAAGAGAATCATGTTAAAATTATGATATTCGTAATCAGCAAGATCATCTGCAGGGTGCGACAGAGCGAATTTTTGGATAAAATATCAAAATAAAATTGCGAGTCGTGCGCCTAGTAACGGGTCAGGTGCAGTTAGGTACGAATCTCGTGAATTTTATTTATTATAAATTTTTAAGAGCCAAAATGCAAAATCTGGCTCTGTCGCACCATGCATAATTCTATAAGGAATATGTTGGAAAAAAATTTCATGGAAAAATATCATTTCTTCGAGAAGAAATAATGGATTTACGAATATTACTAGATTAGAGAGACGCGCGCCTAGGGGAGCGTCCCGTTTGATCACGTTGCGATTGACCACAGCCAATCATATCGACCTGTGCCTAGGGTAACCAGTAACGATTAACCAATCAGAGAGTCCTATTTTGAATTGGCCAATTGGCGACGTGGTCAATCGGGTGCCACTCCGCGTCTAGTAGCAGGTCAGATGCAGCTAGGTACGAATCTCGCGAATATTATTTATTATAAATTTTTAAGAGCCAAAATGCAAACTCTGGCTCTGTCGCACTATGCATAATTCTAAAATATGTTGGAAAAAAATTTCATGGAAAAATATCATTTCTTCGAGAAGAAATAATGGATTTATGATATTACTAAATTTATATCTAAGGAAATTTCCGGTAATATACTGACTTGACAAGGAGAGATTATCGCTTTATCTTTTTCTCTTTTGTGCTTTATAGGCTGTATTCCGATATTCTACAGTTTACGTCACGTATACTATAGGTTTTCAGTATTGGCAGTGTATTGGAACGCAGCCATAGTAACGTCCGTATAGGCACAAACCCAATATTTTTTATATTTATTAATATTTAATATTTAATTATATTTTTTGTTTAATAATATATTTGTTTTATGATAAAATTAAAACATAAAATTAAAAGAAATTAAAAATAATTGGCTGTATTTTACATTTATTAATTTTATTAAAATGTAAAATGTAATTTTATTAATTTTATTAAAATTTTATTAAAATTTTATTAATATGTTTATTAAAATAATGTATGTATATGTAGCTACTCATACTACTTCTCCGGATGGTCAATGGGATATGCGTTAAGTATTTCTCCTCCTTCACAAAAAGGTAAATATATATATATATATATTTATATATTATATATATATATATATATATTTACCTTTTTGTGAAGGATATATATATATATATTCAAATATATAAAATATTTATAAAAATAATATATATATATATATATATATATATTCTCCAAAAAACTTTTAAATTTAAAAAGAATATTTAAATATAATATCCCTTTTTTCACAATTGTTATCAATTTATAACATCATCAAAAATACATTAATGTATTCCAAAAATAAAAAGTTTTTTATACACATATATATGTAATTATAAATAAGTAAAATATTTTTAATGTTTTAATAATTATTCTTAAATTAACAAAAAAAATGTTATATTTTTTTTAAAGAAACATGTTACAAAAGAAAATTGAACGTGCACGGAGTGCACTCGAACTTGAGTCTACAGGGTGATAGCCTGAACACTTAGCACGTCGCCATAATGTGTTATTCAAATACGTCTTCATATTACTAATATTTATGACAGTATATGTGGTTATGATATCGATATAATTGAAAAAAAATATCTATAAAATATCATTTGTCTATAAAACTATGATTATAGTTGCTAAAAAATAATTAAAATAAAATTGACATCATGCTATCTCTCTATCCCGCTGACATGATATATGAAGTATCGATAATATGAGAAAGCAACAAATTATGAAGTCTAATAGGCACTCGTGTTTTACATTTTGTATATTTGTTTACTCTATAATCCTATTATTTTATCTATAATCCTACTGTTATTATTTATCAACATATAATATTTAATCGCACATATAATTTAAACATATATATATATACATATATGTATATACACAAATATAAAATTTACAAAAAGTGGGCGCCCGTTAGTCTTGTTGCATTACTGCTTTCTGCTACGAAAGGCTAGAAAGCATTTTCAAGCCGTATCTCAGTAATCCGATATGATAAAAGAGGAACAAGGTTAGCGCGATTGCGCCATCCTTTTCTATCTTACATGCGTCCGTGCGAGCAATACAATAGTGTACGTACGTATATGTACATACACCTACACATAAAACTCAGATTTCATTTTTCAGCATTGGCAACCCTGAAATTGGAGTTTTATATTGTCACCGCGCGAGGTCTCCAATATCAATTCGGAGTTTGCACGTCACTCCTGTAGACCCTTAAGATTGTCTTAACCCTTGGTCCACAATCTTGTTTTAACTGACGGAGTCGTAAGAAATTAACCAATCGTATTTAATTATTCTTCTCACATTCGACTGTGATTGAGTCACTTAAAGCAAGATTGTGGACCCACACTAAGTCTGGTCCGAGGTTGACTTAAGACCTCATTCAACCAATCAAATAGCTGCGTAGCATTTCAAGCTCGAACTTAAGATGATCTCAAATATAAGATCGGACTATGAATACCGGCCTGCATAGCATTTCAAGTTCGAACTTAAGACGATCTCAAATATAAGATCGGACTACGAATACCGGCCCTAGTCCGTAATCTACATTGGCCGCATTCAGCGGACTCAACCGCTAAGTAGCAATCGAATATGATTGGTTTCTACTTTTAGGTCCGACCAATCAGCGTTGAATTACATCGGAAAATCTAGTAACGTTGCCCAACTGTTGAGTCTGCTGAATGCGGCCATTAAGTCCATGGCCAGGAAGTTTTTACATCACCGAGACACACTTCCTTTCCGTTTACCCTACGACACAGTTCGTGCTCTGAATAAAATTGAAATTAGTTAAGAATAATTCATATATGTGACAATAAAATATTTTAATTATTGTTGATCAAGTTGTAAATCGAGTTCTATTTATCCCCGGCAATAAGACATTCACGCTTAGAGTTATTGGCTGCGTTCAGCAGAAAATGCTGCTTTGCAACAGTTGTAAAATTCGTGAATTTGATTGGCGTATGCTCTTAATTTTGGCCGAATCTAAAAGCATACGCCAATCAGATTCACGAATTTTACAACAGTTGCAAAGCAGCATTTTCTGCTGAACGCAGCCATTGATTAAGCTCGAGTAGTGTGATTAACGAACACGCGGCTAGAAAGACCAGCACGTGGTCTGTGAACTCGCCATAATTTCCTTCTTCATCGGAATGCACCTTAAGCAGTAAAAGCTATAGCACCACAAACATCAATATATACACGGACGAGATCCGATAGCCCACGGGATCCGATAGCTCCAATTGGCCAATTCAAAATAGGCCTCTCTGATTGGTTGATCGTTGCTGGTTATCCTAGGCACAGGTCGATATGATTGGCAGTGGGCAATCGGGTTCGTGGGCAAACGGGACCCTCCCTATATACACTAGACTGTTAACTCCGCCGAAGTTGTACATGATTCTGAAAAGTATATATAGAATTCTTGCGCATGCGTTAAACACAAGGGGGACACCCGTATATGTGTGTTATACTGTCATTATGTGTGTCATACTGTTATTATGTGTGTCATACTGTCATTGTGTTGATTGTGTGTGTCACAGACTTCTATATTATAACTAGACCGCTAACTCTGACAAAATACATAACATCGAAAAATATGTACAAAACTTATGCGCATGCGTCATCATTGGTGATATGACAGTCACGCTGATTAGTTGAATTTAAAGCAATATATATACATATATAAAGAGAGAAACGAGCAGCCATATTACATATTTATTTTCCTTTTTTTCTATCCCACCAATATAGTACATATTTTTCGGGGTCAATTTTTAGGTTTAGTATATAAGAAAGTTAGCAGTCTAGTTATTGTTGAGTTAATGCGAGGGAAAGTACCTTTTGTTCTGAAAGGGTATTTGGCAACAGAATGTAGCAATTCACGGTTTAAATTCACTCTTTATTATCAAAAGCGTTCAGAACAAAAAGAAAAGTATTTCGACTTAGAACTAACTCAACGTGTAAAGAAAAGAAAGTGAATAAGGGAAGACAACCATGCCACATATTACTAACAGAGCGCTATTTATCAGTTTTCTACAGTAACTACTGACGCTAAGACCCGCAAGAGATGCCGAGCCTTTTAAATCGGCTCGAGGTCATAAAAGATATATCTACAATATATATTATAATATAGAAGACTGTGGTGTGTGCCAGCATGGCCATACTCACAGCATCTATATATTAGACGTATCACCACGTGATCACATCACATGATCATTTGTCTCCCTTTCGTAGTACATAATTGGAGTCAACTTTGGGAGCGTCCGAAATGACCACGTTCGAAACGGCCACGTTCGAAACGGTCATGTTCGTAATGGCCACGCGTTCGTAATGGCCACGTTCGAAACGGCCACACGCACACACACATAAGTTTGTAGCTTTTCACACGAAGCGAGGTGGACGGGGTGGATGCGGGAGGGGGGACCTTCGGTTCCCCCTTGCACCCCCCCCCCGTATGTGTGTGTGTGTGGCTGTTTCGAACGTGGCCATTCCGAACGTGGCCATTACGAACGCGTGGCCATTACGAACGTGGCCGTTTCGAACGTGGCCGTTCCAAATGTGACCATTTCGAACGTGGTCAAATTTACCCGTGGCCATTTCGAACGTGGTCAAATTATATCCACTTGTCAACTTTTATGCACGATATATAAAGAAGTTAGCAGTCTAGTGTAAATATAGATGTCTGTGTATAGCACATACTTTCCATAAGACATAACAGTAAGGTTTCGACCTGACTTTCGTGTGGACTGTGCTCCGAGGCAGACGTGTGTACTGTGTCTCTTAAAGTAAAGCGCGTTGTTGTTCTCATAATTTTACTCGTGCCTCGTGCATCGAAGTGTGCCCTTTCTTTTCTGTAACTGGCACTGTGGAAGATTGTCTCTCGCAAGGCCTACCGCTTTGTATCGACCAGCGTAATTTTTGGCCGCGTTTCGCGCGTTGTATTGTGCCGGCTTTATACGTGGCAGGGATAGAACTCTTCCTTGCGGTCCGTATTTGACTAATTATGTCTATCCAAGATTCTACAAAAGCTGCGCAATCGCCTCTATCAGAGTACAATAGTGCAAATTCTTCTTTACTGCATGACGTAACTGTTTCTAATGACGTAGACAGACTTGACTTCATTGCTCATTCCTTTTCTTCTTTTTCCTCTCGTGCAGATTCTTCAATGGATATAAAGTCCTGATTGTGTTGTGTCTGTTTTGCAGTCTGATGATGCTGAATCGAGGCGGAATGTCCACGACCGTCTTATAAGAGAATCTTGTTCTGCTGCTGAGTTCAATCTCCCAACATGCTCATCGAAGTCCAATTCTAAGCGGGGTAAAAGAAAAATTGATCTTCAGGTCTCTCCTAATATGGGAAAACGACAAGCACTGAGTGAGGGCGAGACTCATCCGTCGCTTCAAGACAAAGCATGCCTCTACTTCTTCTGTAGTTGAATCTGCTCCATTGTAAATCATTTCTCAAGATCTCCCCTCGTCTCAAAATTATTTGTATGTACTCTAGTTCTCTCGGTCCATATGACATGCTTGTCCAAAAAAGTAAAGATAATAACAGTCGTCGCCAATTGATCCGCTGGGTATTGGCCGTTTTCTCTTCTCGTCTATCAAGAATGATATTTTAGAAATTAAAAAAGTAGGATTTTCGAAAGTTAATATCCGCTTGAAATCAAGAGAAGCGGCGAATAGCTTAATATTTAATAGCACGCTCAAAGAAAAAAAAATATCAAGTTTTCATTCCCTCATATCGTATTAATAGAAAGGGAATCATTCGCGATGTCCCACTAGATCTTTCGGAGGAGGAGATCTTGAATGGCCTTGATTCAAAAATCCCTATTCTCTCTATTCAGAGATTAAATAGACGTCGTAAAAAACCTTTTTCTGCTTCTTAATCGGACGGGTTCCGATAGCGCACGAGCCCGATAGCGCATGAGTGTTGCTAATTGGTCAGTTAGAACACTAAGACTTTCTGATTGGTCAACTGTGCTAGTTACCTTAAGCATCGGGCGATATGTGTGGTTGTGTGCTATCGGGCTCGTGGGCTAACGGGACCCTCCCTTCTTAATCTAGTAAGCTCTAATGTAAATAGTGGAAATATTGTAAATAATAGCTTGATTCCTTCTCGATCCATTCTAATTGCCTTTAAGCTGGGTCTACAATGGCCGTAGCATAAAGTTGTAAGGCGTAAGATTCAAGAAATTGATTAATCACAGTCAAGTATTAAGAGAATACTCGACTGTGATTGGTCAATTTTTTGAGTCTTATGTCTTACAACCATTGTAGATCCAGCTTTAGAGGTATCAGATTCTGCCTGATCATATTTATTTGTATAAGTTAAGATATTCTATCCTTCCTTTTGTGTCGAGAATTTCATTATGTTTTTCATGCTATCGATATGGACATATTGGCGCTCAATATAAGGGCCATGCTTGCTGTATAGATTATGGAGGGTAATAGACACGAGGAAGGTGAATCCTGTCCCAGGAAAGATTGCGACTCTATTTGTATCAATTGCGGTGGTCCACATAAAGCTTCTAATTTTAATTGCCCAGTATACGTACAGAGGAAAGCAAGAGAAATAGCCGCTTATGAAAATATCCCTTTTTTAGAGACGATAATACATATGCGGGGAGAACCTCTACCTAGCCATGGACTTCCTCTTGTGCAGCATAACTCTAATTTTTCTGACCTACCCCCCTCATCTACAAAAGAGAGTTCTGTCCCTCATCCCCCCCGTTCTCATTTTCTTCGTTCTCTTCATCTCATCCTCATACGGGAGGAGACAACTTCTCGAGGGAGGCGTTTGCGATGCCGCCTCGTTTCTCCGGTCTTCCGGTCTTTTCCCCATCCTTTTCTAGTGTCCTTCCTAATTAAAAAAACAGTCTAATAATTATTATTCCAAAACTAATGACTACAACAATAATAACAATAACAATAATCCTCTTTCTCAGAGATCCCCTTCAAGATCAAGGAGTTCTAATAAGAGGACTGAAGCGACATTCCCCTGCCCCTACCTCCCTTTCTTTTCTCTAATGGCAAGAATATGGCCTCTTCCTCAGAAAATGGAGTGACTCTCGGGACCGGATTTGACCCCTCCTTATTTTTTATGTTAGTGCAGCGCGCCCTTGGCCTTGACCTGCCACAATGGGAACAGCTTTTACATTTGATTACCCTTATCTTGAACAGACTTGAACCCTTTTTAAAATTATTGGACTTACAAGACTTTTTAAATAAATTTTTTTCCCAACTCTCGTATACATCTTCAGAGGTTGAGAGTTTGAATCGAACTTCTCTATAAAATGATCCAGACCGTTCGTTCGGGCAGTCCGGCCTCCGCATCCCTTACTATCCTCCAATGGAATTGTCATTTTCTTCCGAATAAACTTGGGGTAGCTTCGTCTCTCTTTGCCGACTATGATGTCCTTGCGCTCTCTGACTTGGTTGACGGTAAACTATCAACTTTTATTAAAAGACTTTAATGTTTTTCGTAAGGACTCCTCCTCTAGGTTTAGAGAGGGTTTACTTTTGGCAATTCGTCCTTCCCTCTCTTACTCTTATATTGAGGATAGCTTTTCTCTCGATAATAAATTTGAATGTCAGGCTATTACTATCCATTGTGAAAATTTTGATTTGATCATCATATCTGTTTACAGAAATCCAAAATATTCAATGTTTTGTCAGAATATGACTCTTTTTTACTTTTTGTCTGTCTTTCACAAATGTTATCCTTGTCGGTGACTTTAATGCTCATCATGATGATTGGGACTGTACTCCTTCTAACAAAGCAGGCGATATATTATCCGCCGCGGTTACTGAAGTCACTTTTTCGTATATCAATGATGGATCTCCAATCTATTTAACCCATCCTGGTCAAAGGACTTCAATCATAGATCTAATATTTATTTCTCCTTCCATCATTGGTTTATGCGAATCGGTGATTTTAGAGGACACGTTTTTTAGTGACCATTTTCCTTCCGTGACGTCCTTTAAACGTCCTCCGATAAGAGGTAATTTCTTTTCTTATAGACTTAAACATAGCAAACATCTAGATAAATTATTTGTTAGTAATTATCTTACATCTATTGGATCATTGAAAGAAACTTTAGCTGATCAATCGCTCAATCCTCTTATAATGCTCATGTTTTGCAGAATATTTAATACAACAATGGCTCTCCAATAGTAATGAGCGTCCTCCGAAACATCCTGTCGTAAGAAGATGGATAGATGTTCCCCGTTCCTTGGTGGAACACGGAAGAGGCGGTGCATGCCAGAAGGTGTCTCTCCACTTTAAAAAAACAGCCCATTTTCTCGAATTATCTCATTTTTAAGAAGCAAGAAGCTATTTCCAAAAAAATATTAAGATTTGAGAAACGTAAGGGTTGGAGAGATTTCTGCTCACCCTCAATTATAATGGACGGATTGATATAATTTGACCACGTTCGAAATGGCCACGTTCGAAACGGCCACGTTCGTAATGGCCACGCGTTCGTAATGGCCACGTTCGAAACGGCCACACACACACACGGGAGGGTGTAAGGGGGGCTTTCGAAACGTGGCCGTTTCGAACGTGGCCATTTTGAACGTGGTCATTTCGGACGCTCCCGGACGGGTTTCGATAGCGCACGAACCCGATAGCGCACGAGTGTTGCTAATTGGTCAGTTAGAACACTAGGACCTTCTGATTGGTCAACTGTGCTGGTTACCTTAAGCGATATGTGTGGTTGTGTGCTATTGGGCTCGTGGGCTAACGGGATCCTCCCAATTATAATACTCCTATTTCGCATCTATGCGCTTTGTTAAAAGATTTAGATCACGTCATCTTGAAACCTGTACAACTCCGATCTTTTCTAATCTCCATCCCTCTACTTCTATTCAAAATATCATCAATTCTTTCTATCCTCCTTCCGCTCTACATAATTTCTTTTCCTCCATAGAAGATTTTCCGAAGGATTATATTTGTAAAATCTTTGATATTCCTTTTTCTTTTCACGAATTAACAGTTATTCGTTCTCTTAAGATTCATTTTGCTCCCGAACTAGATCAAATAGATAATCGCATGCTTTTTCTTTTATCAAATGAATATTTACAAATTTTTCTTGACATCTTAAACAATATTTTTGAATTAGGATTTTTCCCTGAATCATGGCACATTCTTTGATTTTTCTCATCCCAAAATCCTCTCCCAATAAGTTTCGTCCTTCCTATTTCTCTGACTTCCTGCCCTCTGAAAATTCTTGAAAGATTCATCCTTTTTCGCCTAGAATGGTGGATTGAATCCTCCGGCGTCTTCCCCTTTTTAGTTTGGTTTTAGAAGGAGAGCTTCTTGTCTGGACAATTTTGACATTACGTCTGAAATTTATTCTAACTTCATTTCTAAACAATCTACAGTATGTCTCTTTCTTGATATCCAAGGAGCGTTTGATAATATTATTTTATCTTTTTTGACTTCTCAATTGATTGATCTTGGCCTTCCGAAATTGTATTGATTTGTTTATCAGTTGACCAGTCTCAGAGAATTGCAGTTCGTAGTGAATGGCCGGTTGACGGACGTGCGGAATCCGTTAGCGCACGATGCGATAGCCCACGTCCCGATAGCACACGAAAAATTGAACACAATTCCCGATAGCCCACGTCCCGATAGTCCACGTCTCGATAGCGCACCAACCCGATAGCACACCAACCCGATAGTGCATCAACTACAACTTTGCATACAAAGATACACACACACACACACACACACACACACACACACACACACACACACACACACACACACACACACATGGGGGTGCAAGGGGGGCCTTCGCCCCTCCCCTCTCGCACCCACCCCGTCTCCCTCGCTTCGTGTGCAAAGTTGGTGTGCTGTCAGGTTGGTGCGCTATCGGGACGTGAGCTATCGGGACGTGGGCTATCGGGAATTGTGTTCAATTTTTCGTGTGCTATCGGGGCTATCGTACCGTGTGCTAACGGGATCCTCCCTCTCACGATGTGATTAGATTGCAGCCCTTTCTGGGAGTTGCCGCATGGTTCAATTTGCAGACGATATTGCCTTATATACACGGTCCTCAGACCTTCGTTCTTCATGCGAAACACTTGGCAGATTGGCCAACACCCTTTCATCCTTTCTTCTTGACAAGGGTTTGGTAGGTTCCCCTTCGAAATTCGCACTAATGATTTTTACAAAAAAACGTATCAATTTATATGATTATTTATATGTATCGTTAAATGAATCTGACATTTTCCCCTCCTCTTCTTATAAATTTTTGGGAGTATTATTGGATACTCGCCTGACGGGACAACTTTACGCTAAATAAAATTTAATAAATAAATGTGGTAAACAAGTCTCTTTGTGGAGTGTGGTGGAGCTCTTGTCCGAACACCTTACTTGATATATATTAGGCCATGTTCAGGAGGTCTCTGGATTATGCCTCCTTTCTTTTTCCCTTCCATTGCAAGTATCTATCGGAAAACTTAGAACGTGTTTCTCGTACGACTCTGAGATATTGCATTGGTCTTAGGCGGACGATTCCTTGGAGTGGTATATGCAGAGTGGTATATATCGGACGGGATCCGATAGCGCACGAGCCCGATAGCGCATGAGTGTTGCTAATTGGTCAGTTAGAACACTAGGACCTTCTGATTGGTCAACTGTGCTGGTTACCTTAAGCATCGAGCGATCTGTGTGGTTGTCTGCTATCGGGCTCGTGGGCTAACGGGACCCTCCCGTATATATCGGGCATCAGCCCGGCTCGATTTAGAGCGGATTTGCTGGCTCGCAAGTTCGTACTCAAATCATTCACCATTAGACCTAATATCCTAATAAATAAACTTAACCTAATAAATAAATAACTTTAAAATCTTCATTTTGCTCATATGGATTCGGGCTTTCGATCTAATGTGTATGAAAAATTTCCATTGTATCGTGCTTATCGTTTTGTCAAGGATTATAAATCTAAACTTGCTTTCTTTTCTAAGGTGCCGCTGTTTATATTCCCTTATGAAACTGTATCTTTTGTTTCTAAATTTGATTTTGCCGCGCCGCAAGAGGTTGAGCAAATCTCCTTGACCTCTTGCCCTCAACTTCTTTTCCAGTCCATTTTTTCGTAATATATCGAGGACAGATGTTTATTTTTCACCGATGCTTTTAAAACCAACTCTTTCCCGCACACTGACGCAGCTTTTTATTCTTCGAGTATATCTATACAAAGAAAATATAAACTTGATGGCTCATTCTCAATATTCTCTGCAGAATATCGCTGTCATATGCGCGTAGATTGCATCCTTGAAAGAAACATCAAAAAAGTCACGATATTTATGGATTCCCGCAGTGTTGTGGAATCCTTGTCCAACATTATCTTGGACAAGGAATTCCCATATTTAATTTTAACTTTGAAAAATAAGTTGAGATCTGCCTTCTTACAGAACATTGATATTATAATTGTTTGGATTCCTTGGAATCCCTCATTCCTAGGAATTCTAGATAATGAAACGGCAGATTTACTGGCGGGAGAAGCGGTTAGAAACGGAGAGGCGTATTTCCCTCCTCACACTGATTTTTATGCAGATATGAAAGTAAAATATTACGAGAAGACGGAAAAACATCTCCTTGCTCTCTCTAAATCTTGTGGAGTGCAATATTTCAATCTTTATCCCGCATTTCCTAAACATCCTTGGTTTGCTAAATTAAAGATAAGCCGCTCGGAGATCGTTTCAATAAGCAGAATTCGCTCTAATCACTATAATTTGAATTTCAGCCTCCATAGATGTGGCATAGTGGGACGTCCGGACTGTCCGTATGGCGCTACTCTGTAAGACATTAACCATGTGTTGTGGTCCTCGTGCTCGTCTTATGAAGTCTATACATAAGACCCTGGGCACTTTGCCCGTTTATAACATATTCGACATTTTAAAAGATCCCTCCGTCTGTGTTATCCATGCTATTTCCTCCTTCCTTCAGAAGAGTAAATTACAGATTTGACGAATTGTCTCCCGACTGGTTGAGACTGCTCTTGACAGAATTGCACAGAAATTGAAGATCATCTGGCAGCATGGGCAAGTACAGTGTGCCCAGTGCCATAAGAAGAAGAAGGTTTCAACCTTTGACTATATACCTATGGACTGCTAATGCCTCACATTTCCCATTGAAGCAATGCGATCCAAAATCTCAGCTCCCCCAGGTACCAAATGGCCAAAACAAGAACTAATAATTAAGAATTATATGGTCTGAGTTCTGACCAGTTCTGTGATTCTGATTGTGAATTAAGAGAAGAAGTGAGTGAAAAAAAGTGAAAAAAGTATTATAAACTTTAAAAAAAATAAAAAATGGCTCGCTATTGTTATGTAAAATTATGTAATAGCTCAAGATATAAAGCGTTTCAAAAAAATAAGTGTGAATGTAATAAGAAATATAAATCTTAACAAAGTTTTTAACAATTTTAATATGCATTTAATGAATAATGACTTGATGGACAATCATAAGTATGAATTAATAAAAACAATTATAGAATTGTATTTAAAAATAAAATTTTATTTCGGGAAAGAATTTACTATTATTTATTTATTTATTTATTGCACATAATCCTTGTCTTTCGGCTTAGGATGGCTTCCGGTCTATACATACATAATAGTTTTTACACAAAACATCTCCCTTTAACCCTTTAAATATTTAAATATCTTACTAACTAATTCTTATCTGCGTTCGCTAAAACGATCAATTGAAATTAATTAATTAATTAATTAATTAATTAATTTCACATTTTAAATTTCTAATTCAAATTCAGATTCAATTTCACATTTGCATTCCAACTAACTCCAAAACTAAATAATTAAATAACTAATTAACTAACTAAATAATTTAATTTAATACAATACAATATAATCTAATATAATATAATAAAATATTATATTATATTATATTATATATACCATATACTCAATATAATCAGTCAATATAATCAATATAATAAATCAAACAAACAAATAGTCAAATGTAATCAACCAATCAAATAGCCATATGGTCTTTTGCACTATCTATATACTATACAGTACAGTCTATTCTCTCTTCTGAATCCGCCAATGCTCCTATTCACCTCATCTTATGTTTTACTTTCTTTCGCCTTTCTCCTCTCTTTTTAATCTCCCTCCTCTCTCATTCTTCTCATCTCCTTTAGTCCTCTACTGTCCCCGTTAAGCAGTTCTCCGATCTGTATATTATTCTTTGTTGCTTGACAAGACCATATCATATGTTCCAAACTATCTCTCTCTCGCATATTTTGCAAATCTTATCTTCTTTTTTCTTCCAATGCTGATTTCCTCTATATTCATTACCGCATCAATATCTTGCTATTAAACATCTATCTTTTCTTTTCCTCCTTCCTCTCAAATATTCTGGTAAATTTTCTGTTATTACCTTCTTGTATAATCCATTGTATCTCGTTTCTTCAATCTTCTTTCCTCTTTCTTCTTTCTCCTTCCTCTTACTTCTTTCTGCTATCGTTTCTATTAATTCCTTAGTTTCTTCTTTTCTCTCTTTCCTTACCTACTTTTTTTCTAATTCTCTTACAAGGAGATGACGCCAACTAGAAAATCGCTTTCCGAACGAGTCATAGTGCGTTCGATAGCTTGCATGTAGTTGATAAAAACCCTACAGCCGTTTGTGCCAATGCGTCTTTGTTTAGGAGAAATTGCGAAACAAAGTTAGAGTCACGCACTTACGCCGCTCATAAGCGAAGACGTTACAATCTTTTTCGAGTAAGTGGCCTTATTTTCATGTATAAAAAGGAAATAAATAAAAAAAAATATTAATAATTATTCATAACGTGTTATTATATGTCCAATATTTAAAAAAAAAAGAAAAAAAAACAAAAAAATAAAGCAGTCGTCGACGGGATTCGAACACTCGCCGCCGGCGCAAAAAGCAATGTGTGAGAGCCTTAGTCCTCTCAGCTACGCCGCTTACTCGAAAAAGATTGTAACGTCTTCGCTTATGAGCGGCATAGTTGCGTGACTCTAATGGTGCGGTCCCATGATACGGAACGTATGCGCAATGCGGAATTGGCGGAACGAAGTTCGTCCAATCACAGACATTCCGTCAATTGAGTTTCGCTGAAATATATTTTCTTATGTCCCATGGAGCGGAAAACGCGGAAGCGCAATTGGTGTTAGCCAATCACAAGATTCTTTCCCATAGATTTTTTTGTTGTCTATATCGGAACAGCGTACATTATTGGCTCGCGCAAATTACGCTTCCGTATTTTCCGCTGCATGGGACATAGGAAATACAAATTAATGCGGATCGGATTCACACATATATGTACCGGTCAAAAAATTCATGAATTTCATATATAACCTTCGAAACTGACAACAACTTAATATGGATTCTGAAAAATTGTTTATCATTATTTGCGGATTATTAAATAAATTAAAACAAAGTTAGTGTATATTTAAAAAGAATGAATTACGCCGTAAGATTATAAAATTATATTCATTGTATATAATTGTAAAAAGAAAGGAAAATATTAAAAAACGACGAAAATATTGGGTGCGACCTATATTTAATTTAGAAAGAAGATTCCAGCAAGGAGCAAGTGAAAATCTTGTAAAGGAAATTGTTGAATATTACAATACTCGGTCATACATATTCTCGCCCCACGCCATCTATACACACTCCATGTCCCTAGAATAAGAACTACACACGCACACCTTTTTTTACTTACCTGAACTGTACGTGATTATTCTCTCGCTATTCACATTTGCACTCGCTTATAAAATACACGTAATCCATTGCAATTCTCACCGAGTTACGTTCATTTTATTCCCAAATAATCTGCGCTTTATCAGAAATGCTGATCGAAGATACAGAAAAATATATGGATTATTTTAAAATGGCACCTCAATTATTTGATGCATTATTAGCATTAGTTGGACCATTCCTTGTTAAAGAATATGTTGTTCGCGAACCAATTTCGCCTGACACTCGGCTCCAGATTACACTGTGTTATTTAGCATCAGGAGATAGTATGAAATCCCTATCATATGCTTTCAAAGTTGCACATAACACAATATCAAAAATTATAAGTGAGACTTGTGAAATTATTTGGAATTGTTTGAAAGATTCAGTTTTTCTTACGGACAACGAAGAAAATTGGAAATCTGTAGCTGACGAATTTCAACGATTATGGAATTTTCCTAATTGTATAGGAGCCATTGATGGAAAACATGTTCAAATCCAGGTATATTTTAAACGGAATTCTGAGTTTATTTATATAATTTTAAAACTTTATTAATAATAAATAAATAATAAATAAATAATAAATAAAAGGCTTTGTTAAATGTAAAAAATTGTCTTATATTCAATACATAATATAAATTATGATAAAAAGATGTCTATATGTTCTTGTTACAGACTCCGCCAAATAGCGGATCAATGTATTATAATTACAAAAGTCATCACAGCATTAATCTTCGTGGAATCAGTGATGCAAATTATTGCTTTACAATAGTTGACATTAGTGCCGAAGGCAGACAAAGTGACGGAGGAGTTTTCCGTAACAGTGAAATTGGGAAACGCTTTGAAGCTAATTCTTTCAAACTGCCAATTCCGAGACAGATCGAAATTGATGGATCAGAATTACCATATGTATTAGCAGATGAAGCTTTCCTATTATCAATGCATATAAGAGGCCATATCCGCGCAGTGGAAAACTTGATATTGGAAAAAAAATTTTTAATTATAGACTCAGCCGTGCAAGAAGAGTTGTAGAGAATGCGCTTTCAGCATATTAGTTGCTCGATGGAGAATATACCGAAGGCCAATTATCGCGAATGTCAGAAATGCACGTAAAATTATACAAGCAACTGTAACACCACAATTTTATTATTAAGAACGAAGAGAAATAAATTATATTTGCATATAACTCTAGATGATGCGCATACAAGTCATGGCATTCGTAATATACCACTTTGTCGAAGCCGAGGCAATAAAAACGCTGTTGCAGTTAGAGAAGCGTATTCAACCTATTTTCAAGATACTGGTGCATTATCTTACCAGTGGGCAAAAGCGTTGCAAAATGATTTTTAATTTATTTGTTTTAATTAATTTTTTTACTAAAAAATTATAAATAGTACTGTTTTCAGTGTTATAAATAAAATACTATAAATAGAGTAAGTTTGTAAGCATAAGTATACTTATAAATAAATATGATTATGAAACTTATTTATCAGGTAATTGTGTGTAATGATGATAAAAATATTTTGTTTGAAAATAATTTTATTTAAGATTATTATAATGAAAATGTAAGCAAGAATAGTTTAATACAGTTTGTCATAATAAAATTATAGTTTCACAATAAATCTTTTAGAATAAATCTTTTAATACTAATATGATAAAAAATAAAATATCTTTTCATAGTTTATATTAATGTAATAATAAAAAATAAAATAACGAATACAGATAATAATAATGATAATATATATATATATATATATATATAAGCTTATATCTTATATTGGCAGATCATGCAATTTATCTTGTTCCTCCATCAACATTGCAAGAAATTTCATTTCTAATTTAGTTCGGTTTCTACAGGGTGGGCCATTTTACGGGACCCACCCAAATTTCTCCGTTGGTAAGGCAGATACAGAAAAATGTTTTAGACAAAAGTTGTATAGTTTCGAGGGGGACATAAGATGGTACCATTGTTTTGACCTTGAAGAGTAATTTGAAGGTCACGCGAAGGTCACTTCAATTTTTTTAAATGGAACACCCTATATGTTTTTATATATTCTTGTAGCTCATCTCGAGATCTTTCCAAAACACTATAATAAAGTATTTCTTCATTGAATACTTTTCGAGTTATGAGGCTTGAAATAATTTCTTAATTTTACATAAACCATAAAATATCTAGTAAAATATTCATTTTTCGATTATCTTACCTTAATACTTTATGTACAAAATAATGAGAGGAATCAATTGGTGTAAAGAAAACATACAGTTGTTTTTAAGAAAAAATATGGAATTTGCAATTAACAATTCCATATTTTTTCTTAAAAACAACTGTATGTTTCTTTTACACCAATTGATTCCTCTCATTATTTTGTACATAAAAGTATTAAGGTAAGATAATCGAAAAATGAATATTTTACTAGATATTTTATGGTTTATGTAAAATTAAGAAATTATTTCAAGCCTCATAACTGAAAAGTATTCAATGAAGAAATACTTATAGTGTTTTGGAAAGATCTCGAGAGCTACAAATATATAAAAACATATAGGGTGTTCCATTAAAATTGAAGTGACTTCGCGTGACCTTCAAATCTCAAGGTCAAAAAGCTTTATGCACTCAACATACAACTGTTTTCTCGTATCTGCCTTGCTGAGAAATGTGGCCACCTGTATCAAACAATTTTCTTAATCCTTCATCTAATAACAACAAAAACCCGTCAGTACCATCAGGTTCCTTAGTTTCTTTTAATGCATTTATAACAGTGTCACGAAACTCTTCGTTTAACTCTTTGTTCGATCTGTCAGCTTTTCTTTTTGAAATATCATTAATTTTTTGAATATGACATAAATTTATTAAAATTTCTAATAATTGAATACTAATAACAGGAACATACTTCTATTTGAATTAAAATTACTTTCTTCAGAACTTGATGCAATGACGCTGCTGCTTGTTAGTGGGGACACTAACATTGAAGAGCTTCTGGCTTCAGCTAAGGTATTTTCATCATTGTCATCATCACATGTCATTGTCACATTTTGAATGTTTAATGGTAGACTAGTACTTGTTCTAGAAAAAAAAACGACACTTAGCGTTTTCGAATAAAGTCGAAAAACTCAATAACAAAGTCAAGTCTGAAATGTTTCTCTATTTTAAATTATTAACCTTTTTCAATATTATATATTATTAAACTTACGGAGCTTTTCCCATGACGTCGTTTAAAAACTTCATCTGTTCATAAAAGCGAAAGGAATTTTTTTTACTATTTAAGGCTTCAGCAGCAGATCCACTTGGGATATAAGTATGTTTCTTTTTTTTTGCCTTTAAAAAACAATCACGTAGATTTCGCCACCTTTTTTTAATTTCGGTTACACTCAATGTGCCTATAAATATACATTTAAATAAAATGTCTGAATTTCAATAATATCATCATACATGGCCAAAATATAGATACTAACCTCTTAATGAATTGCATATTTCTTGCCACAATGCATTTTTTTTTTAAAGTGCTTCTTTCACTTGCTGGTATCCGATGATCGAATAATGCTCGCTTCTGCGATACATGATATATTAATAATTCATCTTTGTCAATTTCTTGTGGATTATTTAATTCTTCTTGTGAATTATTTAATTCTTTATTTGGTAAATTATATTCATTGAACTCTTCTATGCGAGATACTAAAATAAGAGGAACAATTATAACAGTGGCAAACGGAAATTTGTCAGTATCATTGCCAGACAGTATAATTTTTCAAAAATAAATAATTCAATAGATAATGGAATATTTTGTCAAAAAATATACTTCAATTACTAAAATAATACTTACCGACAGTGACTACTAAATTTTCATCCACATTTATACAATCATTGTTCTTGTTAAATGGTTGAAAACAAGAGTGATCTAATAAAAATTAAAATTAAAATATTGTGGGAGAATGTATCCACAATACCCACATTTTTTATTCTATAAAAAAATAATAAACAATCATAACCTCCAACTCCCGTATAAGTAATAAACTTATGTTTTGTAAAAAAGTTGTTTAATATAATATTACAATAATATGAAATTATTAATTTAAAATTTAATTTGTTATTTAAAATATTTTTAAAATTTTTTAATAATATTCTTACGGATATCTGCTGTTTTGACATTTTTCACCATATACACAATTTCGAAGTTCCGCACAAAATGTGCATAAAATAGAAACTTGCGGATAGAAATCGGCGGAACGGACGTAAAACAGGTTAAACCAATCACGAGCGTTCCGCCAATTCCGCATTGCGCATACGTTCCGTGTCATGGGACCGCACCATAACTGTTGAGAGATACCTATTTTCATTTATACTTATAAGAGAAAAGAAATATTGATCCGTATTACGCGCGTCGATCTACAGATATGCGCGCGTTGGAAACGCGAATACGACGACTAACGTTTGTGCGCTTTGTGCGCTCCGAAGAGCGCTCGGCGCAGGTCACACGCTCTTCTCTTGCGAGCCACGGACACACACACACATCTGCTCCGACAATTGTAACTCCAAACAGACTTATGAAATATACTTGGTTTATAATGAAGATAATGCGAAATATTGATTAAAATTCTCCTGCCTCATAATCCCATACACAACAATCTTGGCAACGAGGATGGGATGGACTAGATATGTACAATATTGACGAATTACTCCAAAATTCTGCCCGAAGTTGTGCGTGCCATGTACACCGCAAATAGGGTAAGAACCTTTTAGAAGCTTTACATGTGTGCCGGTTACTCGAATTCGGAAATGGCACAACCGCCGGCTCGTGAGGAGAGACCAGCGATTCCCGGTTCCTTCGCAATCGAGGCTTTCGACCCATCAACCACTACATGGAAGCGATGGGTACAGCGCCTGCAGGGCGCATTCCTGATTTTCGGCATAAAAGATGACGCAAGAGTGCCTTATCTTTTACACTATGTGGGAGCCTCGGCGTTTGATGTCCTGTGCGACAGGCTGGATCCAGCAGACCCTTTCGTTCAACCTTACGACATGCTGGTGCTGAAACTTGAAGAATTCTACGCGCCAGCACCGCTAGAAATAACGGAAAATTATCGTTTTCACCAACGGAAACAATGCGAGGAAGAGTCATTCAACAATTCGTGGCGGCTCTCCATAAATTAAGCATCCATTGTAAATTCGGAGACTACTTGAATGGCTCTTCGCAACCAATTTGTCTTCGGTTTATTAAACAAAAAGGCTCAGGCTCGTTTACTGGAAAAAAAGGACGTGGACTTCGACGAGGCAGTAAAAACTGCCATCACAATGGAGCTATTTGAAAAGAGTTCGATGCAGATGAAGGATGCCGGATCGTCCTCGACAAGTCTGGACCTATTGAGGGCGGGAAAAAAAACCTCCTAAGAAAAATTCTCCAGACAAGCGTTCGAAGGGCGATAAGTATAATAATATAAGAACAATATATAAGAACAATTATAACAATCATCCAAATTCAAAAATTCATTCGAAAAATAATAATAGTAATCTAAAGTGTTATCGTTGCGGTAAAGCACATTTAGCTAATAAGTGTTCTTTAAGTAGGGACGTACATCGTTACAGCTGTGGGAAGCAGGGGCATCTAAGTACGGTTTGCTTTTCGAAGGGCTCTGCAAATCAACTACAAAAAATTCTGAGTTTAGAGCACGTAAATCACCGAGACAAATTCCTCGTTACGCTCTTGGATGATAAACCGATAAAGTTTGAGGTCGACAGCGGTGCTGCTGTCACGGTCATAAGTACACATGACATCAACAAAGTCTTTCCAGGTGCGACTATACACAATACACAATTACAATTAATTTCGTATTGTGGCCGTATTTTGCGAAGCAAAGGTTTCATAACAGTTAAGGGCAAATATAAAAATAAATGTAAGCAGCTTAACTTGTATATAGTCGGTAGTTCTAGAAAGCCGTTACTTGGTACGGAATGGATTAGGCAGTTATCCGACGGATCTGAATTCTTAGTTTCAAGTGCGACAATTGATAATATTTCAATGCATGTCCCTAATAGCAAATTACAAGCTATTATTGAAAAATACAATAATACGCGACCCTCAGAGTATTCAGCAATAAAGGGAGTTCAAGCTAAACTTTTGCTGAAACCAGACACAGTACCGGTGTTTGTAAGAACGCGTCCCGTGCCTTTCAAATTACTACTTCTCGTGAAACAGGAATTAGACAAATTAGAGAACGCGGGAATAATCGGGAAAGTCACGACATCTAAATGGGTTACCCCCATAGTGCCGATATTGAAAAAGAATGATAACGTTCGGATATGCGGAGATTACAAAGTTACGTAAATTCTCAATTATTAGTTGATGACCACCCGTTTCCTACAATAGACGAATTATTTTCAAAATTAGCTAATGGAAAGAAATTTTCGAAATTAGACCTAGAACAGGCATATCTACTATCTCTAATTAGAAGTCGCGCCGGAAGACCGCGAATTGTTAACAATCAGTACATGTAAAGGATTATATAAAGTAAACAGATTGATGTACGGCATTGCGTCCGGACCAACCATATGGCAGAGAGAGATAGAAAATATTTTATAAGGTATTCCGGGGGTAGCGATTTTCTTTGACGATATAGTGATTACGGGTGAAACGAATACAATACATCTAACTAGATTAGAAGAAGTATTAAAAAGGCTAAATCGTTACAACGTACGTTTAAATGTTGATAAATCAACCTTCTTTTCGGATAGAGTTAACTATTGCGGATATGTTATAGATAAAAACGGTATTCATAAAGAAGAGCAGAAGATTGAGGCAATTAGACAAATGCCGCGACCGACAAACATTTCGGAAATTCGAGCTTTCACGAGCATGATCAATTACGGGCGTTTTATACAAAACCTAAGTTCGATTCTATTTCCGCTCAATAAACTATTACGTAAAAATACTTCATTTTTTTGGTCGAAAGAATGCGAGGCAGCTTTTTGTAGCGCGAAAGAATCTTTTACGAGTAAACAGGTTTTAATACACTTCTAGACTACCACTTGTATTAGCTACGAGCGCTAGTCCATATGGGGTAGGCCTTTCCTATCGTTTTCCAAACGGAACAGAACGGGTTATTCAATACGCGTCGCAAACACTCTCAGAAACTCAGCGAAAGTATTCGCAAATAGATAAAGAAGCATACGCAATTATTTTCGGAATAAAAAAATTTGTTCAATACTTATACGGAAGAAAGTTTACATTGATTACAGACCATCGTCCTAATTCAAATATTTTCGCCTACTGCGAGTTTACCAATATATATAATATATACACGGCAATGCGCATGCAACATTACGCGATATTTTTACAAGGATTTAATTATGAAATACAATACTGGAAATCGAAAAAGCATGCAAATGCGGACTGCCTATCAAGACTTCTCGTTCTAACTCAAGAAGCTGCTGTCGACGTAGTCGACGCATTCCAAGTCGAAATCATAAATACACTTCCGATTACAGCGGCCCAAATTGCTAGAGAAACAATCAAAGATACAGAACTAAAAGAGTTATTACAGACACTACAAACAGGAATTCAGATCAATAAGATAAAATGTAGAACATGTAAAACGTTTTAATGTAAAACAAGCAGAATTTAGCTTACAGAATGGCGTCATTATGCGAGAACACAAAGTCGTTATTCCGAAATCGTTGCGTGCTAAAATTTTAGAGGAACTACACTCAGGCCATTTCGGAGTAGTGAAAATGAAAAGCTTAGCCCGCGGCTACTGTTGGTGGCAGGGGATCAATAAAGATATCGAGATTCTAGCCAAAAACTGTGCAAATTGCAATACACATAAAAATAATCCGCCTAAAATAGAAGTACATAATTGGTAGCCGACTTCAGCTCCAATGCAAAGAATTCACATTGGTCCGTATTCAGAACTCGCTTACAACTATATTAGCGCGCTGATAAGTCGAAATATTAACGCTCTTATTAGCGCGCTCTTATTCAAAACGTGATGATAGCAACGCTCTGTTAAAAAAATTTGATAATCACGCATTTAAGGCAAAATTCCTATTCAGAACCACTAATAAGCCCTGATAGTACGCTAACATATCAATATTGTAGCAGTGCGCGAGAAAAGTGATCAGGGGATGTTTAAGTACTCTGATAACTAAAAATGGAATATGTACGCGTAATGAACAAAGTACGGGATGTGCAAAATATTGACGAAATATTACAAAAAAGACCGCGAGTTGTTCAAGAAAGAATAGATCCATTTGAAATGTTTGATGATATTGCATTTCGAAATCGGTATAGACTGTCTCTAAAAGAAGCAGTGCGATTTGTAATAGATTTGATGGAGGAGAGGTTATCTTCTCAGGCAGGACATGAGAAGAACATTTCACCGGCATTACAAGTGCTAATTACTTTACGATTTTATGCGAAAGGATGCTACCAATTGGAATTAGGTAAGTTTTATCTATTGTAATATAATTAAAATCGAATTGACGTCGAATCGATGTAATTTATATCAATTCGATGTCATTTTGATGTCAATTCGACAGAACGTCATTTCTCATTGTGTATAAGATCATGTAATATTTTGTAATAAATTTGTATATTATGTTGTATATATATATTGTTTATATGTATATTATTTCAGGAAATTTGCATGGAGTGTCACAACCGACAGTATCTAGGATTGTGACTAAAGTATCCAGAGCCATCGCAGCTTATTTACCATGTTTTGTGCATTTTCCAGATGATATTAAACCTTTACAAATGGAATTTTATAACATAGCTCGTTTCCCACAAGTGATAGGATGCATTGATTGCACTCATGTGCGCATCAAGTGTCCTAATCAGGAACAAGCTATGTTATATGTGAATCGGAAAGGTTTTTATTCCATCAATGTACAAATGGTCTGTGATGCACAGCGTCGCATTCTAGATATTGTTGCTAGATGGAGGGGCAGCGTTCATGATTCTCGGATATGGGATTCAAGTCGTTTGAAGGAAGAGTTTGAGGTAAAATTACAATTATGTACATTTTGTGCACTCATTATGATGATTTCTAATAAGTAAATATAATTACTTAGTATATACCTGTTACTAATATTACAATAAGTATTGAATTATGGTATAAGAAATTCATCTCTATTATTTATATTATATTACAGGAAGGCAGAATGACAGGGATACAATTAGGAGATGGAGGTTATCCTTGCAGGCCTTATCTTCTAACTCCATTCTTGCATCCCCAAACTCCTTGTCAAGAAAGATACAATTGGGCTCATATTCGCACTCGTTTTTATGTTGAAAGATGTTTTGGAGAATGGAAAGGGATGTTTAAAGCATTACGTAATGATATGCAAATATCTCTGAAAACAGTAAAGATTGCTATCATTGCTATGGCTATTCTCTTCAACATACGGAAAAAATTTGACCATTTTGATTATGGTAAGTTTTGCATAATAAAATAAAAAGATTTTACTATTTATCATAAAACATTAAATTAAAAATAAATATACATACATTTTTATATTAATATTAACATTTAAATGTGTGAAGCAATTAAAATTTGTTAATTGAAACTATAATATTATATTTTAAGATAAAGCGATGATATTTTGTACAGATTCAGATGATGAAGAAAATAGCAGTGGAAATGAAGAAAACAACACTGTTATCCCAAATAGAGCTGTACAAGCTGGTACAGCATTTCGATTAGAATTTGCACAACGACATTTTTCTTAACATTCTCTAAATAATAATGTAAGTAATAAATATTATAATTATTGCAATATATTTAGTTTTTTAATATAAAATAATATAATTAATTTTCAATTTATATCACTTTGATTACTTAAATGTTCTAATTGTTTATTTAATTCTATTTTTAACAGTTTTAACTTTAGTTCTGCTTTCTTTTTTTTACTTTTATTAACTCTATATTTTTATTATGTTCAGTTTCTAAAATTTTTAATTTTAATTCATGTTTAGTTTTATTACGTTTATCTTCTTTTAAAATTTTTTCTTCGTGAATCTTAAACATTCTTCTTCAAATGCTGACATGATATTATTTTTCTTTTGTCGCTTTTTTGCAGACACATTGGTTTTATCTGAAGGTTGAGAATCAGATTGATCAGTATTATTGATATTCCTCAATTCTTGTGTCACAGGTGTAGTTTCACATATCAGTTCTCTAAAATACAAATCTTTTAAAATTATAACTGTTATAAATATGTGTATACAGAATATTAGTAAAAATTAATAAATATTTATAATGTACATGTTTTTCTCACCCTGTAACAGAATCCAACAAATAATTTCCTTCATTTAGTACGCTTTTTATTTCCTGCACATTGCAAGATAGTCTCTATATAAAAATAAATAAAATAAATAAATGAAATAAATAAATATAAAATAAATAAAAATAAATAAATAAATATAAAATAAATATTAGATTTTATATTTAATTAATTTTATCTCTTAAATATAGTACAAGCATAAAATTATATGTTATATTTACCATTGCATCAGAGTCGAACCTGTTTTCATCTTTTTCGAAATCTTCTGGTGTAATTTGCTTCAACATATCGTCTAAAGGAATAAGTTCTGAATCACACGGACCACCACCAGTGGCACGTAGTGATCTTTTATGCGCCGAATAATTTTTTTTGGCTTGCATTTTCCAGCGTTGATAAGCACCATACCGTACATCTTTCCAATCGCGCGCAATGCCTCTTGATGAAATAATGTTGGCAATTATTTTCCATTTTTCCTGCCGAAGTGTTTTATTTTTTAATGAATTACTTTTATTTTCCAAAATACTTTTATTCTGGAAGACAAAATAAGTGATACATTTTTTCTCGTCAAGAGAGAAATTTTCTTTTCTCTTGTCGTTCATCTAAAAAATAATTTAATTAACAATGTTTATAATTAAGAATTTATGTCCACATTACGATTATACCATGTCATACATTAATTTTACAGAATTTTATAGAAAACGTATTTTGTAATATAATTTACGCAAATATACTTACTATGCACATTGCGATGAAATATTTCCGAACATTTGAATATCGTGCCACACACATTTTCTTCAGATGAATTCACATTATGCGACAAAAAAGGAACCAATAGTTGCATGTTGCACAGTTCTGACTGAATTTGCTTTCTGTTATTGGCTAATATTGCATATTTAGATAACATTGCTTTGTTAGAGCGTTGTGAATATGTACTCTACTAAAAGCACATACATATCGCGTATTTATATGTGTAGATATTATTGCACATGTTAGAGCGTTCTGAATACGGACCATTGATTTTGCGGGACCTTTTTTAGGAAAAATGTTCCTAATTCTAATTGACGCTTATTCCAAAGCCTGAGATACACATAATGTCAGATATTACTACTACGTCAACAAAATGTAAACAAATTTTCGCTGCATATGGTCTACCACAAGTCATTGTAACAGACAATGGAAGAACATTTATAATACCTTCACACGATTTTCAATTATTCTTGAAACAAAACGGCATTAGACACAAATTAACGTCCCCATATAACCCAGCGACAAACGGCCAAGCCGAACGCTTCGTACAAACCTTAAAACAATCATTGAAACGCATGAATTGTAACCCTAGAAACGTCGACGTTGCCTTAAATAAATTATTACTGCAATATAGATCAATGTCACACGCGTTCACAAACAAATCTCCAGCAGAGATGTTTCTAGGAAAAAAACTTTATACTAGACTAGATTTAATTCGTCCTATGGAGGGAAATAAAGCGAATAAAAATACAACAGGAAATTTGTTTGAAAACGACGAAAGAGCCGAAATTATGCAGGGCGAGAAAAATGGAAATTCGGTAAAATTATCGGAAAGTTAGGAAAATTACATTACAAAATTAAATTAGATGATGATCGTTCCTGGACAAGACATGCTAATCAAATACGTCATATTGAGGAAAACACTCCCATAGTAAATAATGCTCAAAACGATAATTTTTATTGGAGCGTACCTGAAACAGATGAAGAAAATCAGAACAATGATCGACAGCAGAAAATATACAACCTCCGAACGAAATACAAATGAATGCCCCTGCTCCCCAACAAGCTGAACAACGCCAAGAAACTGAACCGATTCAGCAAACACCACGACGCTCTAGTAGACCAAAAAGAAGGCCGAGATACTTAGCTGAATTTATAGCAAAATAGTTATATATAGATATATGTCATCGTATACACATATTATATCCGAAAGACTGTTAGTATTATTTTCAGTAGTATATTAGTAGTATATATTTTTTTTTACAAGAGAGGCTGTTGAGAGATACCTATTTTCATTTATACTTATAAGAGAAAAGAAATATTGATCCGTATTACGCGCGTCGATCTACTATGCGCGCGTTGGAAACGCGAATACGGCGACTAACGTTTGCGCGCTCCGAAGAGCGCTCGGCGCGGGTCACACGCTCTTCTCTCGCGAGCCACGGACACACACACACATCTGCTCCGGCAATTATAACTCCAAACAGACTTATGGCTGAAATATATTTGGTTTATAGTGAAGATAGTACGAAATACTTATTAAAATTCTCCTGCCTCATAATCCCATACACAACACTAACTTTGTTTCGCAATTTCTCTTAAACAAAGGCGCATTGGCACAAACGGGTGTAGGGTTTTTATCATGCAAGCTATCGAACGCACTCATTCGGAAAGCGATTTTCTAGTTGGCGTCATCTCCTTGTTAGTACACCGTTTCTTGCCGCCTCTCACCTGTTCTCCTCTTTTACTGCTCTTTCCTTATCTAAATCCTTAATGCATTCTAATACTATCCTCTTCTCACTCTTCCGCACTTTTTCCTCATTTTACAGCTCTCTTCATTGCTTCTGTCCTTACTTCTTTCTTCGTCTCTTCTATTACGATATTATTCGGAGTCACTCTGTCTAAATCTAAAATCCATTTTATATATTTCCTCTTTATTCTGTCCAATTTCGCTTCGTTCCTCCGTCCCCAGACTTCCGCTCCATACAATGCTACGTTTCCTACTAGTGCATCGAACATCTTTATTCTTTATTCTTCTTTCATAATCATCTTTAAACAACCTTTCTCCTATGTATTCTACCTTCCTCTACTCCATGTCTTCTTCATCGCTATTGTCACTTTCTGTTTCTGCTTTTCTGTTCCTCCGTTCTTCTGCAATATATATCCTAAATACTTGATTTCCTTTACCTCCTCTATGTTTTCTTCATTCCATCTCCATTCTCTTTTCTTCTTTTTTCCCCTTCCATCTTCGAATATTAATATCTTTGATTTTTCCGTACTCAATATCATATTTCTCTTTTCTAAATATCCCTTAAATCTCCTTAACATTCCTTTTAATTCTTCTTCACTTCGCTAGTACCACGATATCATCTGCGTATGTTATTATCCAGAATTTCTCTTTCCCTATTATAACTCCTCCCGTTTGCTCCTCCCTCATTTCCTCCTCCAGGTCCATCATATATATATTAAATAGGGTTGGGCTCAACGGGCATTCCTGTCGAACTCCTCTTTCCGTCCAAAAATCCTCTGTCTTTCTTTCTCCCACTCTTACTTTGCTCTTAGTTTCCCTGTACGTTTCCATAACTCATTTCCTTAGCTGATCCTCTATTTCTATGCTTTTCATTCTCCTATTCAGTTCTTGTCTATCTACTTTGTCAAAAGCCGCTTTTAAGTCCGCGAAAAACGCGAATATCTTTCCTCCTTTTTTGCCTAGCTCTTTATTAACTATAATTTAGCACGTAGATCGCATCTATCGCTCGTCTTCTTTCTCTAAAACCAAATTGGAATTTTTGCAATTTATCCTTCACTTCTCTCATTAACTTACTATTCAAGATGCTCGCGTACATTTTATGTTCATTAATGTCATTCCTCTGTTTCCTACTTCGCTTTTCTCTCCTTTTTTAAAGATCGGGCTAATTATGGCTTCATTCTAATCTCCAGGTATTTTTCTGTTCTTCTACACATCCGACTTATCTTCTCTTTCTAGTTAGCCACATTATTCTTTCCTCTTTTCCTCCCAGCAACTCCATGAAATATTTTTTCCATGTCCCTAATTCGATTCCTTTGTCTATCCCTTCTCCCTTCTTTCTGTATTTATTTATGTACTTCCATGTCTCTTTTTCTATCTTGATACTCCTTATTTTTCTCTCTTCCTCTTCCTTATGTCTTTTTTCTTCATTACACCATATCTTGTAGTCCTTTCTCTTCTTTACATAATATTGTCGGCTAATCTTTCCCTTTTTCATCCTTCTTAGCATCGTTCTCAAATATCTTTTCTCTCTTCCATTCCTTGCTATGCCATTCTTTATTTCCTAACTTCTAAATTCTTATTTTCTTGTTACACTTCGTAATCGAACTCTTCACTTTTAGCTTTAATTCCTGCCACATATTCTCATTTTCTTTCTGCTCATATGTCCATCCTTCGCAGCATTTCCTATACTTCTCTTTTCCTTCCTCTCCCCAATCGTTTTTTTTTCTACTATTTTAATCCTATCTTTTTCCTCTTTGTCTGTATATCTGGTTCCTCTAGTTTCACTTCCATTGGTACGTGATCTGACTTCGTTCTGTCATCTTCGTCAACCTTCTTGATAATTTCTTCTGCCTACTCGTTTGCAATCACGTAATCCACTATTGACACTCCTACTTCTCCAATATAAGCCTATCCTCCTTTATTGAAGCTTTCATTCAAAATCATCCAATCTCTCTCTTTGATTTTATTTATTAATATTCTTTCTTCTCTGTTCACCTCTTTGTCTTTTGATTTCCTCGTTGTTCTTATTTTTCCTTCGTCTTTTCTTATCGGTCCTCCTTCGTTTCCCGTCCTAGCATTGAAATCTCCTCTTATTATCATGTTTTCCTCTTCCTCCTGTATTTGATCCGTTATATTATCCATAATCTCTTCTATCCTCCTGACTATATACCGTAACAATCTTCCATTTATTTCTATTATATTTTAGTCTAACCTCTGTTACTCTATGACTTACCTCTCTGAAGTCCATATTTTGTAAAACCTTATTTACAGCTACAATTATACCTCTTTTTGCTCTTCCTTTTTTGTTTTCTCTTTTTGCTGGAATGCAATTCCAACTAAATTTATTTGACAATCTTCCTCTTATCCTTAGTCATCCCTCTGCTTCTATCAATGTTTCTGTTAATCCTATAACGTCGAATTCTTCCAAATAGTCCTATGTATCCTCGTTCAAGTATAGGAGACCCCGTCACATTCCAGAAACATATCCGTAGACTTCCTCTCCTCCCTTCCTTTCCCTTCTTATCCTCTTTTCATTCGTATCTTCTTTCCTTTTCCAACTTCTTCCTCTTTTCGTTCCATTTAAAAACATCTCCTATATACAACTTCATATATTCTACCTTTATCTTATTTCCTTTCTCCCTTTCTTCCCTCGCTCTCTCTCTCTCTTTCATCCGTCTCTGTATTTCTCTCTCTTCCTTCGTTAAATCGTCTTCTATCCCATATTCCTTGTCCCAGATTCTTCTTCCTGCTCATAACTTCTCTCTTCTGCTCCCAGTTTTTTAAACTTGCAATTACTATATCTTTATCCTCTCTTATCTTTATTCTATATATCTTTTTCTCCTACTTATACTTTCAATTTTTCTTTCACAAATTTACCTTTTCTTCTATTCCTTCTCTTCCCCAGATTGCTCCTTTTATAATGATGTTTTTCCTACGATCTTCTCTCTCCTTTTTCTCATTTTTCCTTTCTAATTCCTCTAACCTACTTTCGATATTTTTTTTTCCTTTTTCCACTCTTCTTTTCCTCTTCTTTTCTCCTCCTCTCTGTCTTTCCTCTCCTCCGCTATCTCTTTCCTTATTTTCTCCATTTGTTCTTCTAAATTCTGCTTCATGTTCTCATGTATTTTTTCCATCTGCTTTTTCATACTTTCTCTCCTTAATTAATCTCTCCATAAGACTTGTCTGTCCTTCTTCACCTCCTATCCATTTGTCCAATTTAGTCTTACTGTCCTGTTGGACCTTTTTGCTGGTCTGTGGCGCCAGCTCTCCGTCCCTACTCTCACAATATGCTCTTCGCTCTTCCGCTCTTAATGCTCTCAGCGTCCTCAAACTTTCAGTTCTTTTCCTCTCGTCTCCTACCTAATATTGCAAATATTGCAGCAATATTGCTGCGACATTGTAGCAATATTGTAATATTGCTGCAATATTCTGTGCTGTATAGGAGAATGACTCTTGTATCCACTTGTGTTACTAAATGGAAAGTATCCAATATTGTTGAATGGAAAATTATATCATTTACGTTACTTTTACTTGTTTTATTGAGGAGTGATCTGAATAAATAAAATGTTATTTAACTCAATGTATGGGTACAATATTGTAATATTCTGTGCTGTATAGGCTGTCTTTATTCTTATAGAATGTAGAACAAAAAATAGAATGTAAAACAAAAAATAAAATGAAGCTTGTGTCACTAAATGGAGAGCACCCATCATTATTACATACAACCACTAAGTTATATATTATAATACTATATTGAAGAACTCTCTCCCTTATCTGATATTATTATTTTTACTTAGTGTTTAGTAGGTCCGACAAAGGACTGCGTTTGTTAAAGAATGAAAATGATCCAGATTAAAATAATCCTGCACTGTGAGTGGTCAAATCTGAAATTTCATTAAATAAATATTAATCAAATTTCAGATTTGACAAAACAGCACAGGATCATTTTAATCTGGATCATTTTGATTTTTTCGTGAAAGCAGCCCTGAATGTTAGGCTGCGTTCGGAAAAGTTCCCCGAGTACATTCACTCTCTTTCTATATCACTGAGATAGAAGTGATACAGAGAGAGAGAGAGAGAGAGAGAGAAAGAGAGAGAGAGACGGAGAGACAGAGACAGAGAGAGAGAGACAGAGAGAGAGAGAGAGAGAGAGAGAGATATTGATTGATTACACTTTATTTAGCCTTCTCGGCTACTAATATACAAATAGCTACAATAATCCTATTACAATCTTGGAATCATGTGCATAACATAATTCTGTGCATAACATAATCTTTTAGCATTCTCTTAAAATTATTTACTCTATCACACTGCTTTACCTCCGCAGGTAAATCATTATACATTTTAGTGCCTTTATAAAAAGCACTCCTCTGCACTTCACAAGTTTTCCGCAACTGTACAGCTATGTTATCTTTTTGTCTAGTCTCTCTCTGATAACTCTCTCCTACTAAATCTAGCCTATTTCTTAACATATGTGGGAGATAACCTTAATATCTTAAATAAATATACATGTATTATAATATATTCTCTGTCTTATTGACATATATTGCAAGGATTGCAACATATGTTCTACCCTGGTATTTCTTTTACACTGTAATATCACTCGCATAACTCTGTTCAGTGCCACTTGCAATTTATTAATTTGCGTCTCGCCCATGCCCACTATCACAATTGCACAATACTCAAAATGCGGTGATAGATTTAAACACTATTTGCCTACTGTACGATGTCAAATATTGACCTATTCTATTCAAAAAACTAGTTTTCTTACCTATCTTTTTTAACATATAATCACAATGTTCAACAAAATTAAACTTACTATCAATCATTATGCCTAAGTATTTTATCACTTCCACTCGCTCTAATATTACACCGTTCATACATACTATTTTTATTTGTCCTTTAACTTCCTTTCTACTATTCCTTTCTACTAACCCCTTTCTACTATCATATACTTGGTTTTCTCTCTTAATTTTAGTTTAGGTTCATCCAGTTTTCTATTTTATGAAATACATCATTCATCTTTTTATTAATTTCCTCACTACATTCTCCTGTTACATTCTCCTATTAAATCATCGTATCATCCACAAACAATTTCACATTACTTCCTATTGGACATACTTCAGTTATATCATTAATATACAGCACAAAAAGCAATGGCCCCAAGACTGATCCGCGGAACACCATGGTCTATTGCCATCAATTTGGAATACTTGTTATTAAATCTAACTTTCTGTGTTCTATTCTTTAGATATGACTCTAACCAATGCCACACCTTACCCCTTATCCTAACCTGGTACAATTTTTCTAACAATCTATTTCTATCAACGGTCTCAAATGCTCTTTTTAAATCCATAGATATGACCCCTACTATTTTCCCTTCAGCAATTTCTAATTTCCATTCATCTATTATTCCTTGTATTGCCGTTTCACATGAATGTGATTTTCTAAATCCAGATTGATGCTCCGTCAACACCTCATTTGCCTCTAAATATTTAGCTATTTGATCTTTGACCACCAACTTTAATACCTTCTCATATATTGGTAGAACGTTAATTGGCCTATAATCGCTAGCTTTTATAGGTTTTTTTATTTTTTGAAATTGGAACTATCGTGGATATCTTCCAGCCGCTCGGACATTCACCCATCATTAGCGACTTATTTATTATTTCTGATAAAGTCATCTTTGATTGCACAAAAAGCAATTTTCAACACATCAACGCTTACTCCTTCCTCTGTCCTTTTTTTAACCGGAAGATTCATCACGACCGTTTCCAATTCATTCGTGTTAATAAGATTAAAATCTTCTAATACTTCTTTACTTTCACAATTATATGTTGTTCGCCTAGTACTTCTATGATTATCTACTTTCTTAATATTACTTTCTTAATATTTACAATATTAACGATACTATTAATATAATATTCATTAAAATTGTCCTCTATATTTACGTCCTCATTTGCAGTAACGCTCGAAATCTACCCTATCAATAACTTTTACATCCGAAGCTTCTCCTTTTAATACTTCTTTCAATGTTTTTCCACATTCTTTTTGAATCTGTCTTATTGGCATCAATCATAATATTGCTTTTTTTTATACTTTATAAGTTTAACAACTGTATTTCTTTCAATCTTATATTGCTTCCAATCCTGTTCTGAACCCGTATAAATTGCTTTTCTGTATGTCCTATCTCTAGTAATTGCTGCTTTCTACATCATCCGTAAACCATACTTTCCCTTCCCATGCCTTTGGTATTCTAAATGTTCTTTCGGGCGCAACAACATCTAACGCCGCCACTATATTTTTAACAAAGCTACTAGCCCTTTCATTTATGTCCAGTTCGCAATTGTTAACCACGCTCCGTTGCAATTCACTAATAAAATTCTCTACATTCATCCTTTTATATGCTCTTCCCCTAAGTTCTTTATAATAATTTTCATCTTGACCTGTCCTAAATTCAATTCTTACCCATGAATGATCTGTAATTTTCGGATTCTCTACTACAGTTACACACTCACTCAAATTCAAGTTCGCAAAGACTAAATCTATAAGAGTACAACTATTAATTGTCACTCTTGTTGGTTGATCAACATATTGTTTCATCCCTAGACATGACATAACATTTTTTAATTTATTTGAATAAAACATATCTAATCTTAAATCTATGTTAAAGTCTCCTATTATTATATACTTTTCTTTTATTATCAGATCTTCAATTAAGTTCTCAATAAACTTTATAAAGATTCCATCAGGTGCACTAAGTGAATGGTACAATATTACAATTTTACCTTTATACCATTTTTCAAGCAGACCTATCACAACATACCAACAATTTCCTATGATTCTCTGCACAGTTTCAAATTTAATGTCATTTCTAATGTAAACCGCTACTCCTCCGGTATACCTATTTTCAGGATCACACCTTACTTGACTATAACCTCTAATATTTATCTCAGAGTCTTCTATGTTGGCATCCACTCTCGTCTCCGATAATGCAACTACTGCCGGATTTCTTTTCTTCTTATTTGATGGAAGATCTCATCCTTATTTCTGCATTACTCTTTAAGAAAGAAATGGAGGAAATGAAGAAGATGTAGAGTACTATTCTAGCTGGAGGTGCCTCGCGTAGTTACTGCGAAGCAGTTAAAGAGAAGAAAAAAGAAAATGTTATTATAATAAAACCAAAGGAGCAACAAGAGAGTGAGAAGACAAAAAAAGCGATAAAAGAGAACATCGATATCAAAAATATGTCAATAGGTGTATCTAAGCTGAGAAAAGGAGATAGAGGAGCAGTTACTTTGGGGTGTGAAAGCGAGCAAGAATTGAAACAACTAAAATTAAATGTTGTGAGTAAATTAGGTGATACCAAATTATAGAGCCAAACGGTGCTCAGCCGAAGGAGGTTACCCGGAGTTCTGATCATTCTCGTCGAGCTGTCTATCTTAATATCTGGTAGTTCGGCATTGTTAATTAAATTTATATACTTAGAGGTTCCAAAAAGTATAACTTGGGTTTTTTCTGAATTTAATGTTAATCCAATACAGTGAATTATTGATTTTATATCTCTATTGACTTCATCTATACTTTTAACTAAGTTTCCTGATTCACAAATAAATAGATTTGTAAATAGATTTGCAGATCGTCAGCATATAGATTATACTTATAAAACTGTAAGATCTTCTTAACACCGGAAATATATAGAGTAAACAAGAGTGGGCCCAAGACGGATCCTTGAGGCACTCCAACCTTGACATCAACTTGTGATGAGATCTTATTTGAAATCGGATTTTTTATTGTCTGCACCCTATTAGTCAAATAAGAATTAATCCACCGTAATACTACATCAGAGAAGCCAATCTCTCTAAGTCTGTCTATAAATATGCTGTTGTACCCTATCAAACGCTTTAGAGAAGTCAAAGAATATCGACATCGTTATCGTACGACGGTCAGCAGCATGTCTCACCTCATCCAACATCCTGATGATGCAAGTCTGCGTTGATGCGCCTCTCCTGTAAGCAAACTGACAAGGATCTAGCAAGTTTCTATCTCTCAGATAATCCAGTATTTGATCAGATTCTTTCCAATGCTTTAGAGATCACAGGTAGCACAGAGATTAGCCTATAATGCTATATTATGTTTGGATGCTTCACTTTTGGAATAGGCGTTATTAATGCTGACTTCCAGCTTTTCAGTATTACTTCGTTCATTAATGAATAATTAAAGATATGTTCAATTACAAGTGAAATACTCGGCAAAATCATTTTAGTTTATGTGAGATTCCATCTGTTCCCACTGCATTAGATTTAATATGTTTAAAGACCTTAATAATGTCACTAGGTGTCACATATTTCATGTATAGTTTATAATCATCAAACGTATCATTTCCACAATTATAATTTTCCTCTATTGCCTCATTCAACTGAACCGAAGTATCCGCAAAAAATTCATTTAACTCTTCCTCCGTGTGCGCCAGCTGTCCGCTTGTATCTTTTACTTTTATTAGATCTAGGTGTCTCAGTTTTTTCCACACACAACCCGAATCATCCTTTAGATTGAAAATTGATAGGTAATATTGTTTTTTAGCCTCACGTATTATATTCTGCACATAATTTCTCATTTTTTTAAATCTTGTATAGTCGTATGTAGTCCCATATCTTCTCCATCGTTTCCTTAAGTTGTTGCGTTCCTTCATGGCTTCTTTTATTTGCATAGTGAGCCATGGTGCAGGTAGGTTTTTGTAATTTACCACTTGTAAAGGTGCATGTCTATCATAGCATTCCAGAATTCTACTATTAAAAATCTCAACCTTTTTGTCTATGCATTTAGTTGTAAAAAGGTCCTTTCAGTCTAATCCAGCCACTTCCATGAGAAAATCCTGCTCTATAAAATTCTTAAAATTTCTGCAGGTTACCGTTCTCTTTGTGCGGCGTTTTATTTTAATGTCGTATGCTATGTAGATCAAATCATGCGCCGAGAGAAACGCAACCGCAGTCTGACCAAAATCCAAAAATTTGTTTATATCATCAATAATACTGAAGTCAATGAAAGTGCTGGAATCCTTCAAATGATGGGTCGCTTCATATGAAACCAGATACATGCTAGAAGATACTATGAAATTACTTAGTTGTATGGAATCGTATGTCAATCTCCATGTTAATATTAAAATCATCTACAACGGATGAATGTCGATATGCCACCTGATGTTCCAAGAAAAGCGTTTGAAAATCCTACAGATGACCACATTTCGGCGGTCTATATACCGTAGCAAGAAGAAACTTCATGTGTTCTTAATTTTGATTTCAGCCATTATGAACTCAGGCTTCTGACAGCGTCCCCGTTTGACTGCTCAATAATAACAGCATTTAGATAATTTATCAAGTAAAATCCCACTCCGCCACCTTGACGTCCTATTCTATCACATCTATACAGAGAGTATCCCTGTAGGCTCACCATGTTATCAGGAATCTCAGGCTTGAGCCATGTCTCCGACATACAGATAATGTGATATCTCGAACCCTCAAAGTACTGACAGAACTCATCGTAATGAGCATACAACGATTGACAGTTTACATGACAGATAGTCAAATTATCACAATCTGAGTTATTATTCATAATTTATATTTTTTATTTTGTCCTTGATTATGTTGCATAACATAGGACATTTCTTCATATCCATTCCAGGATGTGTTGCACTACTTTGCCCCGCTCCATTATTTCGCATACAGTTGCCACACACAGGTGGACGTCCTCTGTTATGACACTCCTTCATTTCTGGAGCGTCTGAAATGACCACATTCGAAATGGCCACGTTCGAAACGGCCACGTTCGAAACGGCCACACGCACACACACATAGGTTTGTAGCTTTTCACACGAAGCGAGGTGGACGGGGTGGATGCGGGAGGGGGGCCGAAGGCCCCTTGCACCCCCCCGTGTGTGTGTGTGTGTGTGTGTGTGTGTGTGTGTGTGTGTGTGTGTGTGTGTGTGTGGGGGGGTGGCCGTTTCGAACGTGGCCGTTTCGAACGTGGCTATTCCGAATGTGGCTATTACGAACGCGTGGCCATTACGAACGTGGCCGTTTTGAACGTGGCCGTTTCGAACGTGGCCATTTCGAACGTGGTCAAATTTACCCGTGGCCATTTCGAACGTGGTCAAATTATATCCACTCTTCATTTCGTGTAATTCAGCATAATGCCCACACATAGGAGCAGACCTACAGTTCTTCGCAGTGTGTCCAATTGCCATGCACTTGTAGCACTGGAGCACCCTTATGTAGTCAACAAAATTGCATACCGAGTACCTAAAATAAATTTTGCTATTTTTAAATATCTCCTTCCTTACTTCCGGTGCGACCTTAAAAACACAGTTCGTGTATTGTTTCTCCGTCTTTGGTTTATATATGTATGTAACCTTGATTTTGCCAATCGATTTTTCATCTAAATTTTGTGCTAATATCTCCTCCTCAATCTCCTCTGACGTCATCGAAGCAGGGACTCCATATACAATTAAGCTCGGATTTACCTTAATATTTTTGACTACTTTTAAACCTGCCTTCTTTAGGTTAGGATGGGCCTTTATTTTTTCAATATTTGGCGATATAGCCTCAATTTTATTCCATTGCTTCGAGCATTCGTAATCCTCATTATTTTTAATGCACAGTCCGAAAGCTTCAGTGTCTTATGCACAGCTACCCTCGTTGTCTGAGATGTGTTATATTCTTTCTTCTTATCTTCTTCCGGTATTAGCATGAAAATTGTTGAAGAAGGGACCTGCAACACATGTCCTCCTGGAACATGCACCTTTGTCTTCTTTGTCACCGTCACGTTCGCATACGTTTTCGGAGTAGTCTCGGAGATACTTCCAGCTGTACTTAAAGCATCCCTACTCTCCAACATGTTGAGGACCTTATTCAGATCGTTTTTGATATTATCGAATCCATAATCCAGTTGTCCTTCTTCGATTAAACATATTGCCATTGTTGCTACTTCTAAAAATGCCTCCCTGCAAAACCGAAACACTGATTCTACTTGTCCCTTTCTCTCTGGTGCTACTTTACTCGTCGACATTATTTTCGAAAATACATCCTGTTTCTCATTTACAGATTTAATTAGCGAGTCTATTTTAGACAAGTGGAGCCTGCTATTCCTAGTTACACTCCTGTCAGACACACCCGTTGATGTCAATACAGATGTTGACGGTTGTTTTGTCATGATACGCTCAGGCCAATTGTTTGTATTGCCAGCCGCATGATATTCGTCTCCTATGTCACCTTTCCCCGACATGTTTACCTCGCTCACTCGGCCAGTGTCAGATCCTACCTTAGCTCTCTAATATTTCCCAGCAGCTGCAGCAAGACACCAGAAACGCATCAGACCAGAAAACTCCAACACTATAGGCAAAATCATCCCGCCTATCATCAGCTGCAAAAATGACAGCCTCGAGGGGCAGTAAACAACACAAAAACAGCTCAAAATGCGGAACAACAACAGACACGTGTGATCATACTCATAGAGAGCCAGAGAGAGAGAGAGAGAGAGAGAGAGAGAGAGAGAGAGAGAGAGAGAGAGAGAGAGAGAGAGAGGGAATGCTCACAAAATGTTTCCAAACGCAGTCTTATTTACTAATTTTTATACATGATTTTTCATAGGGTATTTATGCAAGCAGGTTAAAAATTTACAAATCTTGTTCTACTTGTGTCTAATCTATAAAATTAGATTCTTCTGTTACATCTCCAGTGTCACAATTAGTGGACATAAAATCAAAAGATGGACTAATACATTCCAATTTAAGATTTTTTAACTTGATTCGTCACGTCGAAACGTGTTTTGCTAAATATGTTTCTTATAAATATGTTTTCAATCTTACATTAGATGAAGTTTTTTCAACATATAAATTCATTTTTCCTTGCATGGAGCATGCCTCTGAGATTTTGTCATATGCTATTCTGTATTATATCCATTTAAGAATGAGGCAAAATGCCTATCAAGAAAATCAAAAAATGCCGAAAAACAACGCCGCAAAAAAATATCTAAATGGATTAAACATTAATAAATAAAATAAATTATTATTTACATTAATTATTATTTACAAACATTAATAAATAAAATAAATTATTACATTAAATAAATTATTTAATAAATTATTATTTACAGACCGTTTTAATTTAATTCTTTTCCCCAATAATTTAATTATCTTATTTTGAATTTCAATGATATTTAAATATGCATCTGTCTTTATCCTCCTTTTTAAATAAAAAAAGACATTTAAAGTTAAAATAACGTTGATGCAATCGGGCTTTATAAGAACAAAAAATCGGATATATTGATCACAATCAGTGCTGATTGGGTTAATAAATTGTTTAGTTCATTTTTATGTATAGAATTTACGAAGATTATTTCATTAATCATTTAATTAATCTAAATTATTATTGCCATATTCGTTTTATTTGCTATTTTTCTTTCTCGACTCGAGTATTTGCAGTATTTTAATATATATTTGTGCAATTAATTTAAAAATGCAATATGCGTGCGCATACTACTTCCCTCGATCGCTACGCCACCCTGTAAGCACAAGTCAAAATAATTTTGAGATCGATAAGCGAACCATTTTCAGGATCTTCGTTTCAAGACCTGTGTATAAGACCGTGCCTGAAGCCAAGCAAGCAACAGTCAGCAGCTATGCCATCAGTATTGCCGACACAGTAGCTAGTGTCCCTAGAATACAGAGTCTGGACAGTTCATAGACATCTTTTCATTGATTCAGGGTATCAATTGTGTAACTTTTCTAAAGTGAAAATGTGAAAAGTGAAAAATGTCCGCCAACGCACTGATTTTAAAATGAAATCGATGTGTTTGGAAGAAATTCTTCATTTTTCACGTTTTTACTTTAGAAAAAGTTACACAATCGGCCCAGCTCAGCAAGCACAGTTTAATCAGTTACGACTGTAGCGGCACCTTTGATGTTGCGGTGTATGAATCACATGACCCATCGCCATATTCTTGGTTGGAAAATGTACCAAATTTAAAAACATTGAAGATATGAAATGTTCACTACAAATCCTGTAATTAATATATAATTTTTCCAAAGGTGTTTTTATATATCTATTACAAAATTTTAACCATAGTTGAGCTCTAAAAAACATATGAAAATTAATATTTAAAAAAAAAAAAGTAATAAGTAATTATCTTTTTTTTTCATTTCTCTTCTATTAAACTAAATAAAATAAAAATGTTTTCCACAGTTATATATGTTTATTCATAATAATAAATTTAAAATGTGACATGTTACATATGACCGAATTTTCATTATTCTCTCCGTAATAAATCGACAATTCTATTTCTTTTGGCTACTGCAAGAAAGTTTTCATCAAGATTGTCTCTATTATCATCATTCAATATTGGCATCGCTTCTTCGATTGGCGCTTCATGTTCAAAATTAACTTCGTTTCGATAAATTAAAATATTATGTATAACACACGCTGCCGCTATTATAGTATTTCCCAGTGCGAGTTCTAATATAATATATCCAAATATTTTTTTCGAAACTTGCCTTTCAAGAGACCAAACGTTCTTTCGATGATAGATCTGATACTACTTAATTGAACATTATAATTACTTTGCTCTCTTGTCAAGTGACCATTATCACGAAATGGAGTCATCAGATTTGTCATTAAAGGATAAGCAGAATCTCCCAGAAGATGCATATTAGGAGGAAGTATATTATTTTCAGTATTATTTTTAATTGTGCAAACAAATTACTTTGTCTGCTCGAATATCGTGCATTCGTCCAGGCATTCTAATAAAAACGTTTATAAAACGTGCCTTATGATCGCATATACCTTGAAGCATATGACTGAATGCACTTTATTCCTATTATAAAAATCTATAGGATTGCCTGTAGGAGCTTTTATTGGAATATGACAACCGTCAATCGCACCAACAACACCAGGAAAATCATGAGACCGTGTTCGAAAAATAATTTCTTCCTCATGGTATCTTCTTCTATCAGGCCATGTGCAGCGATCAGCTGATCGCAGCAGGCGCCCCGCGTAAGCGCCCGCGGCTGACGGTGAATCGCGCCGCCCCTGCCTGCCTCTTGTATCCGACCCGTCATGCGTCAACTACTTTCTTTAATAATTCGAAAACTAAGCTTCGGACGAAATTTTGCAAAAGGAAAAATCGTCTTAGAATTGTCTCACTAATATCAGGGACACAGGGATTATTTTGAATCACCCTGTATATATATATATTATTATTATTATATATATATATATTATTATTATTATTATTATTATTATTATTATATTATTATTATGATTATCATCACTATTATTATTATTATTATTATTATTATTATTATTATATTATTATTTTTTTTTATTTTTATTATATTAATTATTATTAATATTAATGTATTATTATTAATGTAACATAACATTTTTCGAATGTTGCACGAGACATTCTAAAATGCTCTTTAAATAATGTTTCATCATATAGAGGAACTATAATTTCATAATAATTTTGGTTTCTGACTCTCAAGCCACGTTGTCTCATTTCTAATTCATCCATTTCTGGTAATGGTTCCATAAATTCATTAAAGATGAGATGCAATACGTTATTTCGATCATTTTCACCATCATCCATAGCAAATAAGATACCAATATCTAAATCGTTCATATTGCAAATTAATATATTTGGAAAATTTTTTTAATGTGCAATTTCAGCAAACACACTGACAAATGCGGTTGTGTGAGAAAAACAATATAAGGTCACGTGTCATGCTGTAGTAAAAGTTCGTTCAGCAGGCACGATCTATATCACTAAGCACTCACTGATCATTCATTCAACTGATTTGCAACTGTTGGAATCTGCTGAACGCGCCCAGTGGAAGCTGTTCTTATTTGCTAAACTTATGTTTTGTATAAATAAAAGATAAAACACACATAAATTATGTAAATCAGTGTTTTATTTTGTTTTATTTACATACATCTTCATTGCTACACTTCGATTACTTTTTAAAGCTGCTTTTTCAACTTCTTTTTTAAAATACAACATACATACGGTTGTTTTCAAATTTTTCTTTAATTTTATAATAATAAATACTTTTCATTATAAGTTTTATGATTTGATGCAGTGTCTCTTAACATTGTTTTAATTGTTATCTCTCTATTAGTATTATCATCATTGACACTACAGAAATTGTTTTCGTTACTTGTTGCATTAGACTCGTAATCATCTACAAATATTAATTTCACAAAATGTGTAAATTACATTACAGTAATACATTACAGTAATAGTACGTGTTATAAAAAAACAATTCAGATATAATTATCTCTTATAACTACACGTACTATTACTGTAACGTATTACTGTAATGTAATTTACAGATATACCCACACAGCACAGAATATTACAGTAATATTGTTACGTCCCTGGTTTTCATCCCCTGAACATCTTCGTTTTATCCCTTGGATATCATCGCTAGGAGGGTTGTTGATAAACAACGGGGCGCGGATGTTTTTCCGGCGCCATGTTTGAGTTCACCGCGGGCTGTCGTGCCGAGAGGACGTTTCCTCCGACGGCGGACTTTCATTTACATTTATCCCAGTTATTGTTATATTACGTTGTGTTACTTTACCTATTATTATTATTAAAGTTCTGGTTCATCTTACGCACGCGTTTTCATTTCGGACGCGAGAGATAGTGCGAGAGAATTGTGTGATTTCCCGAGGAGTGTGCGAGGAACGTAACATTTTGGGGGCTCGTCCGGGATTGAAGCGGCAACGAGTTTTAAAAAAAATGGCAATTCAACATTCGCCGAAGACGCCGAGGAAAACGCGGCAAACTCGGGCGTTCGACAGCGAGGAGTCGTCGGAGCCGTCTCAGGCGGAAGTGCTGCGGATGGCGTTGAGCGAGATCCGCCAGCTACGAGAGGAACGGGAGCTGCAGCAGCAGCGCTTCGAGGCAGAGTTGCAGCAGCGCGACGAGGAGCTGCGGCGCCTGGAGCAGAGAATTTCTTCGCGGGAAGAGAACGCACAGCTAAGTCTTTCTGAAAATAGAGCTTTCGACACTGGAGCGTGTGGGGATGTTAATAATGATTTTCGCGCGAGAACGGGCTTTAAATTAAAGCCCGACACGTTTGACGGGAAAGTTCCGCTGCGAGAGTTCCTCTCGCAATTTCTTTTGATCGCGCGCGCGAATAATTGGGACGAATCAACGAAAACCGTTGCGTTGGCCGCGAGTCTGAGGAGAAAGCGCGTACCGTTCTAGAAAATTTGGAAAATTTCGATAACCTAAGTTTTTCGGAAATTAAATCGAAATTGGAATTACTTTTTGGAGAAGGTACGCAAAATTATTATTCTTTATTTACAAATCGAAAACAAAAATTCGGGGAGGATTTGGCTTCTTTTGGAGCCGAGTTGGAGAGGCTCCCGAAAAATATCTATTTCTTCGGGAAAATTCAGAGAGAAGTTGAATGGATGAAAGCAGGGCGAGTTCGTTACTGCGTAATTTTTTTATTTTTCTCTTTTTCAGAAACTCCAAAGAGGGGAGTTCTTATTTTGATGGAAAAGGAGGAGTTTGAGGAAGGTTTTTGAGAAGATTGACTCTAAGAAGACCGCTTCGCCCGCGGTTTTTGATCCGTGGTTTTCCCGCGGGACCTTGGGCAAATGCCGAGGCGGAGACTTGGGGAGTCCGTAAGGGATGATGGGTCCACGGAAGTTACCCCCCCCTTGTCTGAAGCTTTCTGGAGTTCGCAGGGAATCAGGACGCGACGGGATTCCAACGGTGGATCGCTCGGTAACCTGAGGCAACAGCCCAGGGTAGAGCAGGAAGGTTCACCGGAACCCTGAAGTCAAGTGGCTGTCAGTCGATTGGGACCAAGAAGGCGAAGTCGCTCGGTAACCTGAGACAGCAGTCCAGGGAGAGCAGGAAGGCTCGTTGGTACCCTGGAGTCGACGTGCGTCAGATGTGCGATAGGATCCGGAAGGCGAATTGTTCGGTAACCTGTGGCAGGAGCCCAGGGTAGAACAAGGATATTCGTCGGAGTCCAGAAGTCGGCATCGTAGCACAGATTAAGGACAGCATCATTGAAGAGCTCTCTGTCTCTCTTTCTGATTGTCGGGACGACAATCTCGAAGAAGGGGGGCAGTGTTACGTCCCTGGTTTTCATCCCCTGAACATCTTCGTTTTATCCCTTGGATATCATCGCTAGGAGGGTTGTTGATAAACAACGGAGCGCGGATGTTTTTCCGGCGCCATGTTTGAGTTCACCGCGGGCTGTCGTGCCAAGAGGACGTTTCCTCCGACGGCGGACTTTCATTTACATTTATCCCAGTTATATTACGTTGTGTTACTTTACCTATTATTATTATTAAAGTTCTGGTTCATCTTACGCACGCGTTTTCATTTCGGACGCGAGAGATAGTGCGAGAGAATTTGTGTGATTTCCCGAGGAGTGTGCGAGGAACGTAACAATATTATAATATCGCTACAATATCGCAGCAATATTGCTGCAATATTGTAGCAATATTGTAATATTACTGCAATATTCTGTGCTATATGGGTAATTATCTGAATTGTAACTTTCTTATATCTAAGTATTATTGTATTATTTAAAACTTACAAGAGATTATATTCTGGACATTACTGGGATCTGTCGTTTGTTCTGACGCTAAGAAAAATAAAATGTAAATCGAGCGTTAACAAAGCAGAAATTGGAGAGTAAATCAAATGTAACGGAAGAGTGACGGAAGCGTAAATAAAGCTTCTAAAAGACATAAACTGAGACATCGGAACGTAAAGAAAGCGGCTATTAAGGGGGGAATCTGGTTTATAGGATCAAAAATTTCGAAATTTTTTTTTTACTTTAATCGATAATAGTACTCTCAAAAAAGATACTCGTAAAGTTATAGAGCGAAATTCGAAATATTTTTATAGTTATAGCTTGAAGAGCAATATAGGAGCGCGCAAGTATAGGAGCGCGCGATAGGAATTAAAGTTGTGTTGTATTTTTTGGATTTTAATATGGTATTATTTTGCTCGGCAAATGTTTGTCGAAGCATATTTGAGCCAGTGTTCATATACAAGAAATCTATGTATGTGTTTATATGTGTAAGTGTAGCTGAAATGGCTAATTGATTTATAAAGAAATTTTCGAAAAGAAGAGCTCGTGATGAATATGAAAAAAGCTATAATGACAACATTATATTACTATTATTCTACAAATGAACAACTAAGACATGAAAATTATCTAATGGAAGATGAGAGTTAGTGCGAGTGGTGCAAAGCTGAAGCCAGAGATGAAGAAAAAAAATTACGACTATTCCTCTCCAATTATTACATCAAATATTGAAAAACATCTTATTCCTATTTATGAAGAACTATCAAAAGAGAAGAATTAAGAAGAATTTTTAACAAGATTTCCAAGACGTACGCAAAACTCTAACGAGAGTTTTAATTCAACGATCTGGAGTTTAGCTCCGAAACATTTGAATTCTGATCCGAAAATTTTTGAAATCGCCACTTTTATTGCTGCAGGAATCTTTAATGAAGGATATTCCACCATATTACAGACAATGATGTTGCTAGAAATAAACATTGGTCAATAATGTAAAATATTCGCCGACAAATACGACAAAGAACGAGTTACGAGGCAGGAGCGACGCGGACTAAGCAGTACAAAAGAGGCTCGTATAGCTCATAGGATTGACCAAATATAACAAAACAAATTTTATGATGAAGTGGAAGACTTGTTATATGGACCTGGTATAGCAGATTAACTGTAAGTTACCAATAATTATTCTTTTTTAGTACCGCAAATTTTAAACGCGATTTTCTCGAAACCACTTTTTTCAAATTGGCGTACACGATAAAGAAAAAACTATTTGACCAATTGACTTCTTCCAACATTTTTTAATTACATAATTGTCAATCATCCTAAATGAACTAAAAACATTTAAGAAAAAACTAGTTTAAATAATTTATTTTTGCATAAATAAGTCAAAATTTTTGGGTCGAAATCGCTATTTTTCACTAAAGTCCCATAATTTTTATAATTTTATATATTTTTCTTAATTTTTTTTAGTTCATCGACAGAATTTTATAACGAGTAAAACCATATCGATTTTTTTTGTTCTAGACGAGAAATGGAGGCTCCATTGTGTACGCCAATTCGCAAGTTCGGTCACGCAGCACAACAATAATCATTGCAAAACTCTATATAAATATTATTATTTATTTAATAAAAAATATTTTTTGTATTGTATAAACATGTAGTAAATTATTCTTAAAGTTTTAAAAGGATCAATTTTATTGTTAGTTCTTAAAAAATTCTTAAAGTTCACCTTATTTTCAGCGTTCTAAATCAGGTTCCCCCCTTAAGTGTTAGAAAAGCGTTAACGAAGCGTTATCAAACTTTCTGACAAGCGTGAACGAAATATTTTTCAAGTAAACGGAGCGTCATCAAACTCCTTAAGGAACGTAAACGAAACATCATCGAACTCTTCGATGACAAACATGAATTAAAAATACCTAATATAATTTTTAAAGAACGTAAATGTCATCAAACTTATTAACGAATAGGAATGAAATGTTTATATTCTTTTATATCTATACTGTACCGTTAATACTGCACTTTACATTTTAAATAGATATAATAAACGGATAATTTTCGTTTATTTATCAGATATTTACTTGTCCGATTTATAAAAATCGATTGAATATCTGAAGCTCCTGCTCGAGATCAGAAATTAAATTGAAGAATATCTTTAATCTTATTGGTTACTCTTTGTAAGCTTTATATAATTTTCATAACTAAACTTAAATAAGAGAAAGATAGTGTGTCGCGTAGCGGTAAACGAATGAACTAACAGATCCTTGTATGCTTGCGCGAAACTTTGACGTCCTTAAAATTATTTCTTTAAATTGTTAAAGTTATGGAAAGTATTTCATACATGTTTTGTGCAATGTTTAAGCGTTGTAGAAATGTGGATAAAGAATTTCTAAGTCAATCAATCATTGAAATGTGCGGGAAGCGTATTGGAGTGCTTTATTTACATTTTATGGAATGTTTAGGAAGTGTAAATGAAGAGTTCCTAAAATGTCAATCATTGAAGTGTGTGGGAAGCGTATTGGAATATTTCGTTCACATTTTATGGAGCGTTTAGGAAGTATAAATGAAGAGTTTCTAAATGTCAATCAATGAAGTGTGTGGGAAGCGTATCGGAGTACTTCGTTTACATTTTATGGAGCGTTTGGAAAACGTAAAGGAAAACATGAAATATTAAAACGTAAGGGAAGCGTAACGGAATGCTTCGTGGAGCACACTTTATGGAGCGTTTGAGAAATGTGCATGAAGATTTAAAATCGCGAAGAGTTAATGGGATGATTCAATGAAGCTTCTAAGAAGCGTTTATTCTGCTCGTTCACGCTTCTTTGACACTTCGAGAAGCGTTCAATTTTCGCCAGGGGAATTATCTTGCTGTTGATTGACTGTATTTGATTGACGTTTATCTAACAAGTTGGGTTTTGCGAAAGGGCGAAGCAGGTTTTTTCCATCTTCTCGATGTTGTTCAAATTGATTTTCGTCAAAATGCGCCTGCAAATTAATGCAATTGTTATTTCTGCAATATATAATATTTTACACAATTATAACTTATTAATTATACCTTACAAACTGCAGCCTTCTTCGTCAATGTATCTCGTTCAATTAATTGCAATTCTTCACGCCTTTTTTTATCAACTGGCACATTAAATTTGAAACCTTTTTCGCTTCGATTATTGCATTCCTTGACACAGCAACCTGACATTTTTTATCGATTTACTTCGGAAATCAATTAGAGATCTTCACACATAACGCGTATAAAGCTTTGTTATTGCGGTTAGAATCAGATTAGGTTAGTAATCCAACGCTATATTTCCTTCAACTGAGAACAATGAATTGCGGTACTTTATTATCTGGTGACTTTAACAGTAGAAAGCATATAGATCCATCTAGTAATCCAGCAGATAAAATAGCATCGTGTGCCGCTGGCTTTAGAGTGCTTTCCCAGACAGCACATAACGCTGAAAAATATCTTTAAGAACTCTTTTTCAAGACGTTTTTTAGAACTGCGAACAAGACGTCTCTTATAGACGTCAATATGAAGAAATTCTTTTTCTGTCATCAGAAAGACTTCTTTATTCAGACTACAATTTGTTATCTTATTTATGACGAGTTTTAAGCCGATATTCATAGTCCGATCTTATATTAGGTGCTTGCATGTATTCTGATCATTTTTTCACTTTAAAAAGGCATTTATTGAGAAAAATTGGTACAATATATATTAATCAAAATATTTTCCATCATTTTCTACAACTTTTTCCCATCTTTCTGGCTACATAGCGATACCGTGTCAAAAGAACGATGTTGGTTTGGCAGCGATCCAATCATCGATCCATTTTCGCACTTCTTCAGCATTTCGAAACCGTGTGCCAGCCAAGCTATGCTGCATCGATCTGAACAAGTGGTAATCAGAAGGCGCTATGTCTGGTGAGTACGCTGGATGAGGCAGAACTTCCCATTCGAGTGCAACAGTGTATCCTTCACAACTCTTGCAACATGTGGCCGAGCGTTGTCATGCAAGAGGATGACTTTGCGTCTGTTACTCGCTATTGCTGGTCTTTTTTGCAACAATACGTCGTTCAATTTGTTCAATTGACGTCGGTAGATATCTGCAGTAACAGTTTCATTCGGTTTTCGTCCAATAAGTCTTGCAATTCATTGTCTTCGAACTTTTTTGGTCCTCCAGGCCGTTCTTTGTCATTGACATCAAAATCACCACTTTTAAATCGTTGAAACCAAAACCGACAATTGGGATATGACGGAGCAGCAACACTATAAATTTCTGAAAGTGTTTGATGGGCTTCGGCAGCAGATTTCTTCACATCAAATAACAAAAGTAATGAATGTCGGAAATGCAATTTTGAGCGTTCCATGATTAGCGTCTGTATACACTGAATAATTCAATTATACTAAATGGAAAACTGTTATTTTATGTAGAGAAATGTCAAAACCATCGAATTTAACAGTTAGGTTAGGTTGGTTAACAGTTGTTTGCATTGATACTTCGCATTTTCATCAATAAATGTCGCTGATCAAAATACATGCAAGCACCTAATATTTAAGATCGTCTTAAGTCCGCTTCGAGGTTGACTTAAGACCTCATTCAACCAATCAAATAGTTGCGTAGCATTTTAAGCTCGAACTTAAGACGATCTCAAATATAAGATCGGACTATGAATACCGGCCTTAGATTGACTCATGGCTTCTACTGAATTTACTTATTCTACATGCGCGTCATATACCCAGATAGCACGGGACATTCTATAAACATTCATTTTATGTCCGCATGTCTATGGACATGAAATGAATGTCCATCGTACATCTGATTTGAGACATCCGATACTCCGGCCAATATTTGGACATCCACACGATGCCCGATCTTTTGCCCGGAGGTTAGGTTAGGTCAAAGTTTCGTGCGAACACACAAGGATGTTAATTCGTTCGTTTACCGCTATGCGACGTGCGATGCGCTATCTTTCTCGTATTTAAGTTTGAGTATGAGGGTGCCGTCTCATGGACATCGAAATAATCGGAAAACGGAATCGGAAAGGTAGAATGGTGGGGAGCTAACCAATCGGCATCATTCCGTTCCGCTTTTTCACAGCTGGGCTTTCCATGGTGATTATTTTTCGGAACAGACTTCGGCGTAATGTGCGTAAATTCAAATATCTAACTATCACTTAAGAGAGAGTGTTGTGATAAAGTTGCCGTTTTATATATTTTGATTAAAAAAGAGGAATGTGATGTCATCTGTAAGTATTGTAATTATGTATGCTGAGTTATGTTAGATTATAATGTTAATTTAATAATAGAAAGAGTCATACATTTCTAACATTCCCTATAAAATATGCTTATAGTAGTTAAAATTCAATTACTTTATTTATTTGTATGATGTCATTTATTTATTATTATTAGACAACAAAATGTGACTACTGCGGATGGATGTTGAAAATGAATGTTCTTTATCAACATTCCTATTTTGCCAATTACAACGATGTATGTTATATTCTAAGTGTTGATGAGGCTGGAAAAATTCTTATGATAAGTATGAAAAATTGTACATAATATTTTAGTATAGTATTTTTAATTATATATAGTTATGCTCAATATTGAGCATAATGAAAATTTTTTTTGTTTATATTGTATAAAAATACTATTGCTAATATACTATATATAATTAAAAATACTAAAATATTATGTATTTTTCATACTTATAAGAATTTTTCCAGCCTCATCAACACTTAGAACATAACATACATCGTTGTAATTGGCAAAATAGGAATGTTGATAAAGAACATTCATTTTCAACACCCATCCGCAGTAGCCACATTTTGTTGTCTAATAATAAATAAATGACATCATACAAATAAATAAAGTAATTGAATTTTAACTATTATAAGCATATTTTATATGGAATGTTAGAAATGTATGACTCTTTCTATTATTAAATTAACATTATAATCTAACATGACTCAGCATAATTACAATACTTACAGATGACATCACATTCCCCTTTTTTAATCAAAATATATAAAAAGGCAACTTTATCACAACACTCTCTCTTAAGTGATAGTTAAATATTTGAATTTACGCACATTACGCCGAAGTCTGTTCCGAAAAATAATCACCATGGAAAGCCCAGCTGTGAAAAAGCGGAACGGAATGATGCCGATTGGTTAGCTCCCTACCATTCCACCTTTCCGATTCCGTTTTCTGATTATTTCGATGTCCATGGGACGGCACCCTGAGAATTATATAAAGTTTATAAATTATATAAAGCAAAAGGTAACAAATAAGATTAAAAATATATTGTTCAATTTAATTTCTGATCTAAATGCACGAATATCAGATTATTAAATTGATTTTATAAGACGGACAAATAAATGTCTGGGAAATAAATAAAAATAATCCGTTCATTATCTATTTTAAATTGTAAAGTGTAATATGCAAGTATAAAGTATAGATAAAATTTTTGTATGAAATTTTTATGTAAAATTTTATATAAAATAGATAAATTATATTTTTATTTAGAGACTAAAACATGTCCATCAATTTCATAAATAGATATACCATGACGTCCATTGAATATGCGAAGAACATAAATTGGATCATCTGGATATTATCAATATCCTTAATGATCGTCTATGTCCTTCAGATATTTATGTGCTGTCTGGGTAGTGAAACGCTTTAGTGCAATCTAATCTATAATTAAAATTTAATTGCAAGTAAGTTTTGATACCCATTATACTAATTTATTTAATTAATAATTGATAATAATTAATAATTGATTCAATACATATGTATTGAAATATCATTTCAGAAACATTAATTCTCAAAAAAAGTTTTTATTGTCGTTTTTAAAAAATCAGAAAAAAAAAGTCTTCAAGACATCTTTTTGAAAAAGTCTAAGGGCCTGAGCAGAATGGCTGACTTATAACCTTAAGACACTGTTTTATGCTCTAAGTCTTTGTCTTAGGTAACGCACAATACTGTGTTATGTCTTTTAAGATTATAAGTTAGCCATTCTGCTCAGGCCCTTACTTATTTCTTAAAGTGGCGCATTAGATTACTTTCTAAAGTCATTAAGTCTTCTTTCAGAAGATATATTCGGATCTAAATCTTACGTGAGAACTCTTTAAGAATACTTTTAGAAGTCATATTGCTATGAGTGCCCATGCAGCATAAGATGCGTACGCGCGTACTACTGCGTATCTTGCGTATTCTAGTAATATGCCAGAACTTACGCCATTTAAAAAATGCCCTTTCACATGAAGTGTATTTCGTTAAATTTTGCGTAAAGCGTAACAATTTAACCAATAAAGATTAGACTTTCTGTTGTAGAACACAGCAGAAATACTAAAATTGATTTTCTATTGGTTATTATTATTTAGGCGTATTGCTAAATACGCACCATGTGAATTAGGTACCTGGTACTTATTATAAAATGTGTGTAATCATACGCAAGGTCTGTAGATGAACGACGGGAGGGGAAGGAAGGTCTTCGCTTTAATACTATATATCTATATATCAATTCCTCCTTCCACTTTTACTATCACTCACTCACTCTTCTCGTACAACACACACTCACACACAGCCCCGTGGCCTCAAAATGGCGCTCATGCGAAGACCATAGACTTACTAGAATAGACTGCTCATGAAGGTAATGGGGGTATCCGTCACTGAGAAAAGGATAACTGTCATTAATATGAGTTTCTATCTTTTTTCAATGCAGAGTAGTGGGGAAGCATAGCGACCAATAACGGTGTTAGAGCGTGAGTGTAATAGTATGCGTATTGTCGATGTGAGTTAAGTCATGTCCATTAGAAAGAGATAGAAACTCATATTAATGCATTGAACTATAGAACTAACTGGAACGAGCGCTTCTTTGTTACGAGTCGAGCCTGCCTGTGCGACGAAGGCCATTGCTATTTGGAATCGCTTTCTCTGTTACACTAACATGCTATAGTATATTTCTCCTATAGTTTTATGACGTACTATCTGTGCCCATACCTTAGTCAGTATATGTTCGAATAATGAATATATAAAAAATATTATTATAATGAAATGAATTATTTAAGGAAATATAATGGCAACAATGAACGAAATAAAATAATGTTTTATTTTGTTAAATTTTTGGTGAAAAAATTCTGTACACAACTTTAATGCGCAGACATATATTTTTAGCTAAGGTAATACATGAAAAAGAGAGACGGCAATACCAAATAGATACTGTCTCCCTCGGCTCGAGGTCATCGGGAAATAACAAAGGCAGCGCTCGTTCCAGTTAGTTCTATAGTTCAATGTATTAACGACAGTTATCCTTTCTCAGTGACGGATACCACTACCATAATAAACGCCCATGAGCAGTCTATTCTAGTAAGTCTATGATGAAGACCTTCCTTCCCTTCCCGTCGTTCATCTACAGACCTTCATCATACGGTTAGGTTATAAAGATAATGGTGAAATCAACGATGAAGTAAATGGATGGTGCAGCGTATATAAATAAAAAGTATGTAAATAATAAATAAATAAAATATATAAATAAATAAATAAAAAAATATAAATAAATAAATAAATAAAAATAATATCTTAACACACACAAATTATTTCCGCGATTAAACACTCAAAAGTGCTAATAATAACAATTATTAATTTTGATTAACTAATTAAAAATGAAATATTCTAATTTTTATTATTTTCATCTTTATTAGATAAAAAATTGTTGAAAGATTCTGAAAATAATTTTTACCAGAGTTAACCTTAAAATTATTTCATTATATTGTGCAAGCGATGAATTACATCTAAATTGAATAGATAATTTTTATTTTATATAAAATTTGTTACAATTTCTTTTTATCCGAATTTGATTCATTTTTAAATTATGCAAATCATGTAAATATGTCAATACGCCTATGCGACTTTCGACGACTTACGCGAAAAATTGAATTCAGCGTATCAGTATTACTAACTAGGCGATTAAATAACTAGGCGGATTTGCGTATAATAGCTGAGACGATTTGACACGGTTTAGCGCAAGTTACGCTTACGCAACTTACGCCACATGGAAAAACACCCTTATTGTAGCGGAGGTTTAGACCGAGTTTCCACTGACGCGTCTCGCGTCGCGTCAGTCGGCGCGTCATGACGCGACGTGACGAAAGTTTTAAAACAGCGTCATTCTTAGGCCGGTATTCATAGTCCAATCTTATATTTGAGATCGTCTTAAGTTCGAGTTTGAAATACTCATAGACTTATATAGAGACCCTCTAATAAGAGTCTGGCCATCAGGGGGCCACTTTTGATTGGTCCGCCATTTTTATGCAACTCCCGCTCATATTCAAATTTTAATAAATTTGAATATGATATTTATTAATAATAAATTTTGAATATGATATTTATTAATAATAAATATTATAAATAAATAATGAATATTATAGATATGAATAATATATAAGAAATATTATATAAATTATAATAAATTTTATTAAAATTAAAATATTAATAATATAAATAATAATAATTAAATTATAAGGATAAATTTTATTTTACTTAATAGTATTTTATTAAATAGTATGAAAAGTAGTATAAAAAATTATTTTGACATATGATTTAGAAAAATTTTTTAAATTAATTTTTAGTATTTATATAATATATAATTTAGTATAATATAAATATTATAGAAATACTAAAAACTAATTTTTAAAAGTTTTTTAAATAACATGTTAAAATAATTTTTTATATTTAATATTTTCTTTTAATTTTAAGGAATGTAAAATAAAATTAAGGTAATGATAAGAAATAATTAAGTTAAAAAAAACACTTTTATTATTTAAAAATTTATTTATAAAGTACAGCCATAGATTTACTGTCATATTGTTTATAATTATTATTTGATTTTTTATTTATTATTCTTAACCTAAATATTATAAATCGCACAGCACATCTACAAACACATACATTCGTGTAAGTGAAATCTAGAGTCTCTGCATAGATTCTATATCTATCTCTCTCGTAGGATTTTACATAAACATGGACGTACTCTCAATATGCGCTCACTCTATCTGATGGCCAGACTCTTATTAGAGGGTCTCTAGACTTCTTCTTCTTCTTCTTCTTCTTCTGTTAAGATGGCACTGGGCTAAAACTTTTCCTGCCCATGCTGCCAGATGATCCTCTTAGCGGGTGTAAATCCAACAAGAACAGTCAAATTCAGTCTACAGTCTGCACGTCAAATTTGTAAATTGCTCTCCTGGAGGAAGGAGGAAACAGCACGAGTGACACCAATAGAGGGATTTTGCAAGATTTCAAAAATGTTATGAACAGGCGCACAGCCCAATATCTTACTCAGGGATTTCACAAGACGAACACGGGGACCACAAAACAGAGGGCAGGACCATAACACGTGATTGATGTCTTGACTGGCAGCACCACACTGACACCCAGGGCGCCCCACAATGCCACACCTGTGGAGGCTGAAATTCAAATTGTAATGATTAGATCGGATCCGACTAATGGTTGAAATCTCTGAGCGACCAATCCTCAGCCCATCAAACCAAGGATGCTTGGGGAAGGTGGGATATAAGCTAAAATATTGCGACCCACGAGTCTCAGAAAGAATGGATAAGTATTTCCCAGTCTCAATATAATATCTCTCCCTCATATCCGCGTAAAAATCAGTATGGGGAGGGCAGTACTCAGTCAATGCCCCATTTCTCGTTGCCTCCCCCGCCAACAAATCCGCCGTCTCGTTCCCAAGGATTCCACACTGGGACGGAATCCACACAATAACTACACTAATGTCCTGGACAAACGCAGACCTCAGCTTATTCTTCAAAATCAAAATCAAGTGCGAAAGATCCCTGTCCAACGTAAAATTGGCCAAGGTCTCCACAACACTGCGGGAATCCGTAAATATCGTGGCTTTCTTAATGTTTCTCTCAAGGATGCATTCTACCGCGCATATGATAGCTATACATTCTGCAGAAAAAATTGAGAATGAGCCATCAAGCTTGAATTTTCTTTGTATTGGAATACTCGGAGAATAAAAAGCTGCGCCAACATGCGGGCTAGGGTTGATTTTAGATGTATCCGTGAAAAATAAACATCTATCCACGATATAGCGCGAAAAAATAGTTTGAAAAAGGAGCTGAGGGTAGGTGGCCGAAGAAATACTCTCAACCTCCTCTGACGCGGCAAAATCGACTTCAGGGACAAAAGATACAGTTTCGTAAGGGAAAACGAACAACGGTACCTTAGAAAAGAAGGCAATTTTCGGTCTGTAATCTTTGACCATACGATAAGCACGATATAAAGGGAATCTATCGCTTACATTGGACTGAAAATTCCCGGCCATATGAGCAAAATGCAGGTTCTGAAGTTTGTCTATGATAATGCTGGGTCTGGTAGCGAATGATTTAAGGATAAACTTCCGAGCCAACAAATCCGATCTAAATCTGGCCGGGCTAATACCCGACTCAGCATATACAATTCCACAGGGGGTGGTACGCCTGAGGCCTATACAGTATCTAAGGGCCCTACGAGAAGCACGTTCCAGGCTCTCCGTTAAATATTTACAATGGAAGGGAAATAGGAAGGATGCGTAGTCTAAAGATCCCCTAATCATAGCCTTGTATATGCTCAATAAAGTTTTTGGGCAAGAGCCCCACCATACACCACGCAGGGACTTAATAACATTTGCAAGCTTACCACATTTATTAATTAAAAATTTAGCGTGGAATTGTCCTGTTAATCGAGAATCTAAAAAAACTCCCAGAAATTTATACTTAGGGGAGGGGAAGATATCGATATCGTCCAAAGAAATATGATAATCATGTAAATTAATTCGTTTTTTTGTAAAAATCATAAGAGCAGATTTGGTGGGAGAAACCACCAGACCTTTGTCTAAAAGAAAAGAGGAAAGAGCGTTCGCCGATCTACCTAACGTTTCGCATGAAGATCGAAGTTCCGCGGAACGCACATATAGAGCTATGTCATCCGCAAACTGAACCATGCGACAGCCCCCCGATAGGGCTGTACCGCATTGTGACAGGTAGATATTAAAAAGTATGGGGCTCAAAATAGAGCCCTGAGGAACACCCTTATAAGAAAAAAGGGGGTCGGTCAGCCGGCCGCCCATCACAAATCGCAACTCTCTGAGACCGGTCAACTGATAAATGAACCAACATAACTTCGGCGGAAGACCTAGATTAATCAGCTGAGAGATCAAGATAGCTGGAACGACGTTGTCAAACGCACCCTGAATGTCCAAGAAAAGGCACAACGTAGATTGTTTGGAGATAAAATTATAATGTATCTCCGATGCAAGGATGCCAAGGTTATCCAAGCAGGAGGCCCTCCTTCTAAAACCAAACTGAAAGGCGGGGAGGACGCCCGTGGACTCCACCCACCACCCCAAGCGATACAAAATGAGTCTCTCAAGGACTTTCAATAAGCAGGAGGTTAAAGAAATTGGACGGAACTTATCGGGAGAGGACTTGGGAATAAGAAAAACTAAGGAATGACGCCACGAGTTTGGAAAATGTCCTGAGTCGAAAATGCTATTTAAAATATCAAGGAGAATCTGCAGGTACTCATCTGGCAAAAGGGAAAGCATACGGTTATCAATTTGATCTAAACCTGGAGCGGAATGGACCTTAAGAGAGCGAGTAACGGAAATAATTTCATGAAGCGAGAACGGAGAGTCAAAAATTTTGCATGTATATTCTTTAGGGAAATCATCTATGGAAAAATAAGTCTTGTGTAAAGCGGAAGGAGGACAAAGGGAATTAATTGTGTTAAGGATAGGAATAGACGGATGAAGGTTGGAAGGGGAGGGAATTTTAGGAGACTCAAGATGGCGTGATCTGAACCTTTTAATAAAGCGCCACAGGTGAGAGATCGGGGTGCCCGGATTGAGAGAAGCACAAAAGTCTCTCCAACCCCTGCGCTTCTGAGACCTCAAAATTTTTTTGGAGATGGCCTCCTGCCTCTTGAATGCTAGGAAGTTTGTGAAAGAGGGATACTTTTTCAACTTAGAGAGACACTCCTTCCTGGCATCCACCGCCTCCTGACACTCAGAATTCCACCAAGGAGCTGGTGGAGAGAATCTTTTCGTTCTTTTATGGGAGCGATGCTCAGAGGAGCAGCCTTGGGAACCAACATCCCCATGGCTGGGAGGCCATTGCTGAATTAAATGATCAACAAAATGAGAGTAACGGATGGCAGGGTCCAACGGAGCGCCAGATAAAGCCTCCCTCAAGGAATCAATAGAAGAATGAAGATTGCTAATGAATGCCTTATCAAGATGTTTATTATGTTTAAATTTATAAGAGAAAAAGTCCCTTCTTGTCGGGGTTCGTTTAAAATAAATCTTGGAAGGGAAGTGATCACTGAAAAACGAGTCGTCAAGGGTCTCCGATTCGCACAAACCAGCGATGGAGGGAGTAATAAATACTAGATCAATAATAGAGATCTCCTGATTGGGTCTTGTTAGATAAGTTGGCGAACCGTCATTGATGCACGAGAAAGTAGCCTCTACGGCTGCAGCAGATAATATATCTCCCGCTCTATTAGAGAGCGGGCATCCCCAATCGGTGTGATGAGCATTAAAATCTCCCACGAGAATAACATTTGAAAAAGAGAGACAAAAGGCAAAAAAGGAATCATACTCCTGCGGGGATATGGAAAAATTTGGATTTCTATAAATGGAAATAATAGTCAAATCAAGATTCTCAAAATGTATAGTAATAGCCTGAGAATCCAATCTATTACCGAGATTAAAGCAATCCTCAATATACGTATAAGTAAGAGAGGGGCGAATTGCCAATAAAAGGCCTCCGCCGAATCTGGAGGAGGAATCTCTACGATATATATTAAAGTTCTCTAAAGAAAGATGGCAGTCCACCGTCAGCCAAGTCTCAGAGAGAGCAAGAATGTCACAGTCAGCAAATAATGACGATACCACTCCAAGCTTGTTCACCAGTGAGTGACAATTCCATTGAAGGACGGAGAGTGAGGCGGCCGGCGAACCGCTCTGCCTGTTAGGCTGAGACATTTTGAGAGGAAACGTGTCTCGAGTCGCCAACCTCCGAAGATGAGCGCAAATGTTGGAGAGAAAATCCAGAAAGAACGTCCTGCACACCTAGTAGTTTTAGAATAGGTTCAATTCTGGTTAAAATAAGAGAGATCAGATGGAGCAATTGTTCCCATTGTGGAGGGTCAAGACCAAGAGCTCGTTGTATCAGTGCAAAGAGCGGAGGAGGACTCATCTCGGTCCCAAACGCCACCCCATTCCCCGAGGAGGAAGGCGGACCCCTACCGTTGGGAAAGAAAAGAGGGGGTGAGGGAGAAGGGGAGGGGGAATGCCTCAAGTTGTGTCTTCCGGGCGGGTCCGACGAAGAAAAGACTTTCGAACGAGATCTCTGAGTATGAAAATTAAAATTAAAAGAAGAATTATTATTATTATTATTATTATTGCTATTTTGATCGTCAGCCCCGACACCGGAATCGAAAGGCTTACCTCTAGCATTAGCGAGTACTTCAGAATAGGAACGGGACGGATTGAAAGGTCCTGCCGAGCCAGGAAGTGACGCAGACGAGAACGAGTCCTTCGCAAAATAACTGTTTCTATGGAGTGGTTGAGACAAAGAGGTTGAGGAAAATTGATGAAAATACGACTGGGCACCCCTCCCCGCGTCAAAGGAGGGCAAGTCCGGGTAGACAGAACGATGTCTCACATGTGGCCTATGTGGATTCTCCTGAAGGGGCGAAGGTCCCCCCTGAACGCGCAGCATCGCCTCAGAGAAGGGAATGTTCTCATAGGCGGCCACCTCCCTTACTCTCTTTTGGAAAATATATGTAGGACAAATATAATTCGAAGCTTTATGAGGGCCGCCACAATTGATACATGTAGGACCATCATCTCTTTTGGGGCAAAGCTCCCCACTCCCATGTCTATCACCTCCACAATCCAAACAACGCGCTCGGCCCTTACACTGAGCACTTATGTGCCCATATCTATAACATGAAAAACACAATGAAGTTCTCGAAATAAAAGGAAAAACCGCGTACTTAAGCTTGTATAAATAAATATAATCCGGCAAGACTTGACCTTTGAATGTAATAAGAATAGAGCGAGACGGTATCAGATTATTGTTTTCAGAATTATTATTGATCGAAACAGAATTTGTATCAATGTTGGATTGAGAAGACGGGGGGGACTCTCTACGACGCCTATTCAACCTCTGGATATTCCCAACCGGAAATCTAGAATCTACACCCCTCAGGACCTCCTCCTCCGAAAGGTCTAACGGAACATTACGAATAATGCCTCTCCTACAAGTACGATAGGAGGGAATAAAGACTTGATATTTTTTATCTTTCAATATGCTATTAGAAGTTAGGCCATTCGCCGCCTCCCTTGACTTTAAACGAATATTGACTTTTGAATATCCCACTCTTTTAATCTCTAAAATATCGTTTTTAATCGATGTAAAAAGTAAGCGACCAATAGCCAAAGGATCAATAGGCGAAGATTGACTGTCATTATCTCTACTCTTTTGAACCATAACATCATATGGCCCAAGAGAGTTGGAATCATATAAAAAACTTTGAGTCGAAAGGAGGTCCTGAGTGGCAACCTGAGATACCACAGACTCCACCGTCGGAGAAGTGACTAAGGCATGCATAGGCTTACCCTGTGACGTCGAACGATCACCGCCCCCGCCCAGGGCCTGACGCTTTCCCGTATTAGGGGGGTCCTGAGGGTCTGTCTTCCTCTTACCCCTTTTAAGACTGGGTAACGATGAGCGCTCAGAGAGATCAGATTCCGGAACACAGTTAAAATCCTCCACAGGGTGTCCACAAATATTTCGATTCCGGTCGGCAACACAGGACTGCAAATCAGAAACAGCACAATTAGTATTTAATTCATAATCCATGACCGGATCAACAGAAGGAGAGAAAGGAGGAAGGGAGTGAGCAATTGAGTCAAGTCTGTCCTCGTCGTTAAGAGTAACCGTGTCAAGAATAGATGCAGAATTTGCATCATTGCACTCATCTAAAATTGAGCGCACAGCTTCTATAGGATCTTGTATAGACATGGTAACTTAAATACGGACCGCACTACGGCGAAGTATCGCTGCCACGTGTGAAGCTGGATAGGCAATATGGCCGCGCAAAGCGCGACCAAGAGTTGCGTCGTATTTTCTGAATGACGCAATAACAGGCCTCTAATGAATGGATCTCCCAAATAATGACTGTGTAAGATAAGGACGCCGGTGAAAAGAAAGAAAACCCTCCGCAACTTGTATTAAAATAGCTGCGGAAATAACAACACTTCCCGTTACAAAAATACCGAGAGAGCATGTACGTCTGTCTCATAGCACGGTCGACTCGAGAATCCGGTCTCTAGACTTATATAATAGACCGCGCTATCTTATAGGCGCACGCACGCCGACATGGAAGGACAGGGATAGTGAATGAGTCGTTCACTCTCTCTCACATTTGAGAGAGAGTGGGAGAAGATGGAGAAGGCGGAGAAGGCACCTTATTTTTTCTAACCTTTAACCTAACCTACTCTATCTTATTCTCTTCTTTATCCCCACCTTACATTTAGACAGAGAGAGCACAACTCCAGCTATTGCTCTCACTCTTGTGTCAGCGTAGGTTGCTCTCACGGTTGGCGCGATCTATTATATAAGTCTATGGAAATACTACGCAGCTATTTGATGAATGAGATCTTAAGTCAACCTCGGACCAGACTTAAGACAATCTTAAATATAAGATCGGATTATGAATACCGGCCTTATTCACACTGAACGCGTCGCAACAAGACATTTTGGTCCATATTCTGAGTCCTCTTTTATCGAAAGTGCCTCTAAAAGTGGCTTATAAGCTTTCTGATTGGCTACGAATCACTGGAGAGGATTCAGAATATGGACCTTTATGTTTTTAACTTGCTCATAATAATCCGAAATAAATCGTTTTAGTTTAATTTACATTTGTTATAGACATTTGTATTATGTTTGCATTAATTGTGATATTTTTTAAATTGTAAATAAGAGTTTAAAAAACAACTATTTTTTTATGTCAAGCAATACCGCGAAGTATGACATAACCAACAAAAATAACAAAATGTAATTACAATCTTTTGGCTATACCATCAAATATCTGAGTAATAATTGAAACTTAAGAATATTATTTTGATAATAATTTTGAACTTACAAATATCGTTTCATTATCGGCGGGCTGCGTCATGGTGAATGCGCGGTTTCATCCAAAAGCCCAAAATAGAGCAATCTTATCAATGCACATATATATAGTACTCCTATATTACCAGTTCAGTAGTAGGACTACTAATTCCAGTTAACATAAGTTGACACAAACGTATATAGATGAAAAGCACCCATATGTACATCGAGCATAAGAGAGCATAAGAGAAAAATTTAATTTCACATACATATAAAATATTTTGTATATAAAAATTATAATTTCGTAATATAAATATATAAAGATATGTAAATTTATAATCATATTTATATATTCTGCATGTGTGTATATATATATATATATATGTAATTAAAATATTTATTTTTGTAAAATGAAAATCTCTATTTGAATATAATTTAATAATAAATAATATTTTTCAAACTTTCTCATGCGGCAATAGATTTTAACCATACTTGACTTACCTCTTAAGCAGAGTCAATGAAAGTTGACTTGTCTCATTGATTAAAAGCGACACAAATGTAATGCAATGAAAGCAGAAATGGTACTTGAAGTCACCTCGTGTCGACTTGTGTTACTAAATGGAAAGCACCCTATATAATACTCCTATATTGTCAGGAGGAGTAAGCGAAAACATCATGGTGCAGACGATAGCTTCTCTCTCGCTTCTTTTATGCGATGATACACTATGCGCATGCGTCAAATATATACAGGGTGTCCGTCGATTTTCGACCTTAACGAAATAAATAAGTAGATTGGCTCAAATTAAGAAGAAATGATCTATATTGTTTTGAGATTGTCGCAATAATTACGGAAAAATTAAATAAAGAAGATCGGCCAATCTGTGTGAGTAGAAGCGCGCGGCGACGAGAGTCGTCCCACTATAATCTGATACTAGTCGCGCGGTGAAGCGGTGGGCGGGTCGTTCGAGACATGATGGTGATTTGCGATATATCGCAATACCGCGCCGAAAAATGACCCGTCCTTTTAGTGGCGAGAAAATGATGCGCTATCATTTCTACACCACGGTAGATAGCAGGGTGCACTTTTTTTATAGTGGTTTCCTCCATAGGTCTATTCCATTCTCAATTTGAAAATTATTCAAAATGCCATTACTATACGCTGAATGTATCTTAAATGTAAAAAATTGGATGGTGACAGTACCTTTACAAAAATTGATCCGATTGAAAATGTATTGCACACGTTGATAATGATACGTTGATAAAATGTTTCAAGAATTCTTTCTTCATCTCGTACGAAAGCGCACTGTTGGACCGATTATCCTGATATTATGCACGACATTCAGTTTCACATAATTATTGCACAACACAAAATTGTATGGCCACTTGGTTTTCGTTAACGCTTGGGAAATGATTCCATGTAAATTGCGGCCGCAGAATAAGTAAGATAGTATAAGATTTTTATTAAAACGTCTTAGCTCTCGCACGCTGTTGCCAGACTGCGTATGCTAGCAGCACGCAATTACAACTGACAATCATAGTGCGCAGGCGTCGAACTCACACGTACGCTTACACTCACATGTCCGCTCAACTGTCAGCTGTAGCTGCATGCTGCTGACGTATGCAGTCTGGCAACAGCGTGCGAGAGCTAAGACGTTTTAATAAAAATCTTGTGTTTGCGTAGTAAATTAACAGTGAAAATGAGGTATACTCTGCAGGAATATACGGATATGATTGTGACGAACTAGCGGGAGAAAATACTTATCGTGCGGCCGCAATTTACATGGAATCATTTCGCGGGCGTGCACGAAAACCAAGTGGCCTTACAATTTTATGTGTTGTGCAATAATTATGTGAAACTGAGTGTCATGCATAATATCGGGATAACCGGTCCAGCAGTACGCCTTCATGTACGAGATGAAGAAAGGATTCGTGAAGCACTTATCATCGTATCATTATCAATGTGTGCAATATATTTTATCGAGGGATTTTCAATCACGGATCAATTTTTGTAAAGGTACTGTTACCATTAATTTTTTACATTTACGATGTATTCAGCGTATAGTAATGGCATTTTGAATAATTTTCAAATTGAGAGTGGAATAGGCCTATGGGGGAAACCACTATAAAAAAAACGCACCATGCTATCTACCGCAAGGTGATGTGGAAATGATAACGTATTATTTTCTCGCCACTAAAAGGACGCGTCATTTTTCGGCACGGTATTACGATATATCGCAAACCACCATCATGTCTCGGAAAGCAACCCGCCCACCGCTTCGCGGCGCGACTAGTATCGGATTACAGTGGGACGACTCTCGTCGCCGCGCGCTTCTACTCACGCAGATTGACCGAGCTTCTTTATTTAATTTTTCCGTAATTATTGCGATAATCCCAAAACAATATAGATCATTTCTTCTTAACTTGAGCCAATCTACTTATTTATTTCGTTAAGGTCGAAAATCGACGGACACCCTGTATATATATATGCTATATATATATATATATATATATATATATATATATATATTTGACGCATGCTCAAAGTGTATCGTCGCATAAAAGAAGCGAGAGAGAAGCTATCGTCTGCACCGTGATGTTTTCGCTCACTCCTCCTACAGAACTAGCAATATAGTACTGTATATATGGGAGTATTATATATATGCCAATGCATCACCCAAAAAGACGTGTCGCAAATTAGGCCGAGTTTCCACTGAGCGCGTCTCGCGTCGCATCAGCCGGCGCGTCATGACGCGATGTAACGAAAGTTTTGAAACAGTGTCGTTCTTATTCACACTGAATGCGTCGCGACAAGACATTTTATGTTTTTAACTTGCTCATAATAATCCGAAATAAATCGTTTTAGTTTAATTTACATTTGTCATAGACATTTGTATTATGTTTGCATTAATTGTGATACTTTTTAAATTGTAAATAAGAGTTTAAAAAACAATTATTTTTTTATGTCAAGCAATACGGCGAAGTATGACATAATCAACAAAAATAACAAAATCTACTAATTACAATAATTCTTTTGGCTACACTTTTGGCTCAAATATCTGAGTAATAATTGGAACTTAAAAATATTATTTTGATAATAATTTTGAACTTACAAATATCATTTCATTATCGGTGGACTGTGTCATGATGAATGCACGATTTCATCCAAAAGTCCAAAATAAAGCAATCTTACCAATGCGTCGCCCAAAGAGACGCGTCACAAATTATGCAATAAAATGGGATGTTCTGATTAGTTAACTCGTGAGGGTGCTGTCATATGGCAGTCGGAATTTCGGAAAACAGAATCTCGGAAAAGTAAGAAACTAGAACCAGGAATTAAACAGGATTGAATTTTTATCTTTATAAGAAGAATTTTATTGTTAATAAATAATTGTTTGGTAAATATTTATTAATATTACATATAAATATTTAATCAAAATATTTTGTCACATAAAATAGTTATCCCCAGATAGCACACAGATATCTATAAAATATTCTACAAATATCCTTCAAGGATATTGAAAATATCCATAAAATGTCCGTTTTATGTTTCTCAAATATACAGTGGATATACATAGCATATCCAAATATGAAATTGGTAGACATAATTTAATCCTTGACGTGTCCAAATGGTATCCGATGGACATCTAATGGACATAAATTAGCAATAGCAGATATACAAAAATTTTATATAAAAAGGAGATGAAAAAAGGGTTACATACAAAATTTGAATTTACATATTAAAAAGATGAAATATATATTTTTTTAAGCAATACATTTATTAAAGAAAATTTATATCACATACATGTATATTAGTGCAATATCACATATTATTTAAATGTTACTTTTATTGTACAAAACGGATGATTATAAAACAGACAATTAAAAAAAATGTGTATTATATGTGTGAAAAAAGAACCTTTATGATCTAAACATATCATAATTTCTAAACAAAACATATATATTTCAATCCCTAAATAATAATATAATTTATCTATTTCATATAAAATTTTACATAAAAATTTTATATAAACGTTTTATTTATACTTGCATATTGCATTTTACATCTTAAATAGATAATGAAAAATTATTTTCGGGTTTAGTTGCCGGACATTTACTTGTCCGACTTATAAAATCAATTTAATATCTGAAATTCGTGCTTTTAGATCAGAAATTAAATTGAACAATACATTTTTAATCTTATTTGTTACCTTTTGCAAACTTTATATAATTCTCATAACTGAATCTTAAATACGAGAAAGGTAGCGCATCGCACGTCGCGTAGCGGTAAATGAACGAACTAATACATGCTTGCGTGCTCGCGAGAAACTTTGATCTCCAATACGGGACATCTTGTGAACATCCAAATATTGACCGTTAACAGATGTCTTAAATCGGATGTACGATAGACGTTTATTTTATGTCCATGGACATGCGGACGTAAAATGGATATAAAATGAATGTCCATAGAATGTCCTGTGCTGTCTGGGATCATATTGTCAAGAATAAAAATTGCGTGTTTGTCGGTCCGGTTTTTTTGTGGCTGGGTTCCCATGGACTAATATTTCGGAACATTTCGGAAATTAGTAAGACTATAAAAATTTATTTTGACAGTTTTTCGACAAAAAAATAATACAATAGAAAAATATATAAAAAAGTGACATTTGTATGTGTTGTTTATTATAACAGAAAATAATAAAAAAATTTTCTAAATTGAAAAACAATTTGAGGTTAGAATAACATTCCGTTTTCTGTAAAAATCACTCCATGAGCGAGACTATCGAAAAATTGGATTGGAAAAAAATTCTGATTGGTTAATCACCACTCTAGTACTTTTCCGAGATTCCATTTTTTGAAATTCCGACTATCATGGGTGCTTTCCATTTAGTGACACAAGTCGACACAAGCGTCATTCTATCTTTTTTCAATGAATAATAATAAACAAAGATAGAATGACACTTATATCGACTTGTGTCGCTAAATGGAAAGCACCCCATGTGACAGCACCCTGACGCGTCGGCTGACGCGACGCGAGATGCGCTCAGTGGAAACTCGACCTTAATAAAGAACAAAACCTTGGCCGCATTCAGCGGACTCAACAGTTGGGCAACATTCCTAGATTTTCCAATGTAACTCGACGTTGATTGGTCGGACCTGAAAGTAGAAACCAATCATATTCGATTGCTACTTAGCGGTTGAGTCCGCTGAATGCGGCCCTTCTGATTAGAGGATCTCTATATTTTTCAAAATTCGATCTAGATATGTGTTTATCTTTATATGTTTCTTTATACGTCTATGGTTTGCTTGCTTAGCTCGCGCATGACCATAGACAGTTTTGCTTCAACATTGAAGATACTGATATAGGTGTGCTATTGCATTGTACTCGATTATATTATAGTGTGATGTGACGCCGCGTATCCTATATGGAAATTTCATAGTCTTGCTTTAAGACGTCAATGGCTCACCATTATTCGTATTTGCAATAGTTTTAACATAACAAAGGAGACAACTTTCTCTCCCATTCTTTCATTCCCTCGCACGAGATTGTCCTGCATTATTTTCACATCTTAATTTCATTGGCGATGGCTGAAAATCGAGATGCGATACTAGCTGACTTTCAGGTAAACCACAGCTGATTTTCCGCACACAACGCATAAATGCGTTGTTAGGTTATGGTTGCGTTTCAATGACATTGTGATAATTGGTCATTTGAAATAAGTTTCTTTCTCTCTCTCTCTCTCTCTCTCTTCCTGCCTCCTTCTCTCCCTCTCTCTCTCTTTTTCTCTCTCTCTCCCCTCTTTTTTCTCTCTCTTCTTCTTCTCTCTCCTCATTATTTCCGTCATTTTTTTTTGGGAATAGTCACAAGTACTTGAATCTGAAAAAAATATAATGCTTTTTACAGTCGACTTTTGTTTTTTATTTTTGTTTTTTGAGTTATAAATTTACAAACATTGCCAAATGACTTTACCAATTGACTTTTGCCAATTTCCTTACTATATTATTTTTATAAAAGTTATCTATTGTTAAAATAAATTGTCATAAACTTTATATCACATTTGTAGGCTTGCACTGGAATCGATGATTTTGGAGAAGCTATTCTATATCTGGAAGAAACAAATTGGGATCTTCTGGTAGATAATGTAACAAAATTAAGAAATTGTAGTCATTAGTTTTATATATTAAGATATATATTTTTTTTTCACATAGGCTGCAATAAATAAAGCTATGCCCCAAGGTACGCAACAGTTACCCTCTGAAATAACTTCAGATATAGAAATGGTAGAGGAAATTAAAATAACACCACATTCATCTTCGTCAAAGCAACAAACTGCTCAAAACTCAAAAAAGATAGGAACAAAAGCAGATATAGTAGAAAGCGCAAAACCTGGGACAAGTAGACCTAAAAGTTGCATGAGAAATAGAACACTTACATTCCACATTAACTATCTTGATAATGTTTATAAAATAAATTTGTCTGAATTATCTACTTTGAGTAAGTATGGATACGTAGATGATATATTGACATTTAAAGAATTACTAATTATTGAATTATATTTTTTAGAAGATCTTAAGCAATTTATATGGTATAAAACAAATATAGCACCTTGTCAACAACATCTTCGTGGATGGAAAAAGGAACCTCAAACATCGAATACGATATTGCAAACATTAGATCTGCCTAGAGAAAATACATTGTACCTGTCATCGTTATCACAAGATGGTGATTTGTCTCATGAGACGTAAGTAGTAAAATTTTATCTCAATGCAATTTTGTAATTATTATAATAATAAACCTACATTTTTTATTTTTTTTTTTTATTTAAGGATAAACCTGTCAGATCGTATGATTCAAACTTATACTTTGAATGTAAAAGATGAAGTACATAATAAAACATACAATTTGAAATTTCCTGGTACACGTACTATATTAGAAGTGAAGACAGACATCTACTCATTAATAGACGTACCTGTACGAAATCAGCAATGGAAAGGTTGGCCTAGTTCATTGAAGGATGATAATGTAATATTAGCACAAAGTGGAATTTGTTACCCGGAACATGATTTATCCGTTGGAAAACTTCCTGTAAAAGAAGAAAAAAAGGTAATATCTCGTTAAGAATAAAGAGTCTCTCTTTTTATAACAATAAATTTATATATAAAAAATTATAATTGTCTCTCTCTCTCTCTCTTTCTCTTTCTCTTCCTCTCTGTGTTTAGAAGGTTATAGATTTGATTGACAGCGATAGTTCCATAGATGAACCAGAGGATGTGGAAGAATTTGAAGATGTTCCTGAAACGTTTACTGTCGAAGATGATATTTTCATAGATGATGTTAAGTCCACTAAAGTAGAGCGTCTCAGTGAGTGTATATTGAAATATATGAAAACTGCTTTGTTTTATTTAAGTGATATGATGTTTTACCTAATATTGGTAAAACAATAAATGAGATTTTTTTTTTTTATAAAAAGTGCCAGAAAATGTAGTTGATGAGGTGATGGGCACATTACATTTTGCGGAGCAATTCGAAAAACGATATGGGCCAGCACATCCGGAATTTTTTGCTGGTACATTCGAAGATGCTTTAAAGGAATCTTGTTTGAAACCAGCAAAAGAGGTTTGTCTTGATCTTGCACTACAAAAATATAATATTTTTATTATAATATCTGAAAGCAAAATATTTTTTATGTTGTAGAGAAAATTGTTAGCAGTATATTTGCATCACGATAATAGTGTACTAGCGAACGTTTTTTGTACTCAATTATTAGGCTTTGAAACTGTACTTCAACTTCTCTCAGCAAATTTCATAGTATGGGGTTGGGATATCACATATGAATCTAATAAAGAAAGGTATAATTTATATAGATAATATAATGTATATAAAAAATGTAGCTGTGTGAATTTATTGAACAATCATTAAATCTCATTTAATTCTTAGATTTCTATATTCTGTAACTCAAACCCTTGGTACTATTGGCTCGTTAGCTGTGTCAAGCATAGATGTTGATACCTTGCCAGTTTTAATGATTATTATGAGATCTAGATCTAATACAGAAATATTTACTATTGTACATGGCAATGTGGGAGTTAATGAGTTATTAACGAATTTGGTACAAGCCGTCGATATATTTCAAGTACAGTTATTTTATATACTGTTGAACAATATTGTTATCTCTTAAGAATATATATATATATATATATATGAAGTATATTACTTTATTCCAAAACATTATATGAATATATAAATAGAAATTTTATACAATTACTATTCTTCTTGAAATATAGGAACAAAGACGAGCTGATATTGGCGTTGAAGAAGAACGGCAAGCTAGAGAAAGAGTTAAACAAGAACAAGACAGGGCATATCAAGAAAGTTTGGCAGCTGATAGGTAAATAAAAATAATTCAAGTTTTATCGTGCAATTTCCAAGTTAAATCGTGTCAATATATTCTTTGAGTAGAAATTTAAAAAATCCTATATAAACATAGATCTGGAAATGCTTTTATTAAAATATTACAATCATTTTATTAAAATATCAAATTGAGTACAATATCACACAAATTGATCACAATTTTATTACAATATCAAATATGAATGATGATTGCTGTTAATACATTACGATATAAGAGTAAGTCAGCTATGTTAATCTAAGAAGAATCAATTGTTTGGCAAAATCATCAGATCTTTTATAGAGCTAAATTTTTATCTAAACAATAGTAAAGACGATGTGACGACGAATCGATTCTTATATAATATACAGGGTGTCCCATTTTAAATAATCCAGTCAAATATCTCGAAAACCAAGCCCGGGAGGGAAAAATGTTTCAGACAAAAGTTGTTTGATTTCGAAGGGGACATAAGATGGTGCCATTGGTTTGACTTTGAATAATCATTTGTAGATGGCGCAAAGATCACCTTAAATTTTTTAAATTGGACCCTATTTTTTATTGCATATTTCTTGTACTTACCGAGAGCTTTCCAAAACACTATAATTAAATGTTTTTCCATTAAATGTTTTTCGAGTTATGAGGCTTAAAATCATTTCTTAATTTTACATAAACCATAAAATATCTTGTAAAATATTCATTTTTCGATTATCTTACCTTAATTCTTTTATGTACAAAATAATAAGAGGAATCAATTGGTGTAAAGAAAACATACAGTTGTTTCTAAGAAAAAAATATGGAATTGTTAATTGCAAATTACATATTTCTTCTTCGAAACAACTATGTTTTTTCATTACACCAATTGATTCCTCCCATTATTTTGTACATAAAAGTATTAAGGTAAGATAATCGAAAAATGAATATTTTACTAGATATTTTATTATTTATGTAAAATTAAGATATTATTTCAAGCCTTATAACTCGAAAAGTATTTAACGGAAAAACATTTAATTATAGTGTTTTGGAAAGCTCTCGAGGTCAGCTACAAGAATATGTAATAAAAAGGAAGGGATGCAATTTTAAAAAATTGAGGTGGCCTTCACGTGTCCTTCAAATGACTCTTCAGTATCAAACCAATGATGATCTTATGGCCCCCTCGAAACCAAACAACTTTTGTCTGAAACATTTTTCCCTCCCGGCTTGGTTTTCGAGATATTTGATTGGATTATTTAAAATGGGACACTCTGTATACTACTACGTCAATTTTTTAAGTTAATCATGTGAACATAGTTTTTAAATAAAACCATACCAACAATGTTTGCTGTAGATAATTTCAAAATTATCTAGATAAAGATAAAGATAAAAGTTTGTAAATTTATCTTAGATGAGATAAAGATGATTTTGCTTTTACTTAATCCAGATGAAAGATGAGATAATTGTTGCGATAATCTAGATAATCATCTAGATATTTTTGTTTATTTTAGAAGACTATAAATATTTGTAAAAAATGTGACACAGATTATAAATAGGATATTAAAATTATAAACACATATTCTTTCTCTTTTCCTAAAGAATATTTAATATTATAAAGAAATAATAGCAAAAAAATATATAAATGATGATAAATATTTATTTATTAATTTATATTTATAATATATTTATAATATACTTATATTAATAATAATAATATAAAAAATATATTTTAGATAGATTTTTAGAACCTTGCCTGGAAAACTTTTTTGCATAATGAAAACGTCATCTTAGATAATTTTTAGATAAGATGACATATATTTTTCATCTAAGATAAAGATAAAAATACTTTGTATTTCTTCATCTAGTTAAAGATAAAGATGATCCATTTCTTTATCTAGATGATTATCTAGATAATTTTATTACCAGCAAACACTGCATACCAATATACAATTTGTTTATACAAATGTTGTTTATACAAATTGAGTCCTCAAAAAAAAAACTAAGTCCATTTTCACTTTAATTGAAATTCAAGATTGTTAACTTTTTTCCCTCTTAAAGCGCTATAAATTTTGTTTGAGACATCAAGTTTTGATGTCTGAAAAATATAACAGTTTATGTGAGACAGCTTGTATATATATTTGTATAATTTGTAATATACGTATATTTGTATAATACTACATAAAGATAATTTACATTGAATAATAACTGTATTTGCAATATATTTTAAGAGCAAAAGAAGAAGCAAAACAGATGCAAGAAGAACTTGAAAAGAAGAAGAAAGAACAGGCTGAAAATGAAAGGTTAGCAGAAGAAGCAAGGAAAGAAGCTCACAGACAAGCTGTAGAATCCAGTTTACCACCTGAACCACAACAGGGAGCGGGCGATGGTGTAATGAAAGTAAGAGTACGGCTTCCAGCTGGGAAATATCTAGAACGTAAATTTCAACCGGACACGCCATTACAAACACTCTTTAATTTTCTTATTGTGGAGGGTTATCCTACAGAGGAATATAAACTCCTGTCTAGTTGGCCTCGAAGGGATGTAAGTAGATGATGTAAGCATTTAAGTTTTTATTATGTAGATATTTCTTTGTAATTTGTTTTAGATTGTATTCTTTGTATATAAGTTGAAATTAATTTCTCATAAAAATTCTTTTATAAAATATTATTTAAAATATTTATAATGTAATAATATATTAACATATTTATGTATTTGTTCCAGTTAACATCGATGGACTCAAAACTTACCTTGATGGAATTAAAATTCTGCCCACAGGAGACGGTAATTTTAGAAGAACGATAAATATATAATACATTATAATTAAATTTAAATATAGAAATTAAGTGTCGCAAATATTCTACAAAAATGTATTTATTTAACAATTTCGAGATAGAAACAGCAAATTATAGAATCTTGTTTATCTTGCAAATATGTATTGCATTTTTACGCTGAACTTTTTCCGAACAATGGAGTCATATATAACAAATGTAATGTTATTTCATAAAAAAAGAAAGTTTTCCATACATACATATATTATATACTTTAAATTCCCAAGAATAAATCGGATTCTGATCAATTTTAAATGAGAGTTATGCTTGTTATTACAAATGTTCGCAATTAAACTATGTAAATAATGAGGATAATACATTAAAATCTTTATATTATATATATATATACAGGATCATCGAAAAATATCGGATTCCCTAATATTTTCAGTAAAAATGCATTTTATGGAAAATTCAATAGCAATAATAAATTTGCATGGCTTTAAACGGGCAGTAAAATGATGACCTTGATTTTGACCTTGACCGTGTCCAAAATACATGGTCATTTTTTTGTTTCTTTGTTTTTGTTTTTTTGTTTTTTGTTTTTTTTTTTTTGTTTTGAGTTCACCAGTTAAGGCAAAAGTGGTGTGTGAGTCAAGGCAAGACAAAACAAAACCAACAAAAACAAACAAAAAAACAAAAAAATGACCATGTATTTTGACGTAAAATTTCCCGCTCTTTCAGAATCCGGAATCAAAAATAGGGGTTCCCATTTAAAATTTTGAATTTGACCTTCAAATGACCTTAAAGGACACGGTCAAGATCAAAATCAAGGTTATCATTTTACTGCCCGTTTAAAGCCATGCAAATTTGCTATTGGACATTTTTCCATAAAATGCATTATTGAAAATATTAGGGAAATCCGATACTTTTCAATGACCCTGTATATATATATGTATATTAAATATACAGGGTGTCTCTGAGGGAGGAATTCCAGTTACGAAGACAGAACTAAACGGACATAACCAATCATATCGACCGATGCTTAGGGACTTAGTACGGTTGACCAATAGAAAGTTCTGTGTCCGATTTATTCTGTGCGCAACTGGACCTCATTCTTTCTGAGCATGAGCTCACACTTGTGAGGAAGTAGAGCGCAGTAAATTAATTAAAGAAATCCTATCCCATGTAACGATTTTTGTAATAATAATCGAAATATTAATGATTGAAATCGGACGAATGAGAGAAGTGCTCAACCGCTCGAGCTATAGCACGGTTCACTGTGTCAGACATTGGCCGCATTCAGCGGACTCAACCGCTAAGTAGCAATCGAATATGATTGGTTTCTACTTTTAGGTCCGACCAATCAGCGTTGAATTACATCGGAAAATCTAGTAACGTTGCCCAACTGTTGAGTCTGCTGAATGCGGCCATTGTCTGCCGATGCGCGGCGAGGGACACACACACACACACACACGCGCGCGCGCACACACACACACACACACACGTACAGAATGTTCGGACTTAACGGAATCAACCGTTAATGATAAATTCCTGAGATCATTTGGAAATGAAAATCTTAATATTGGCACATTCAGCGGACTCAACAGTTGAGCAACATTACTAGATTTTCCGACGCTGATTGGTCGGACCTGAAAGTAGAGACGAATCATATTCGATTGCTACTTAGCGGTTGAGTCCGCTGAATGCGGCCATTGAGAAAGGATGTAATTTCGGCGCTACAAGATTACTAATTGGTACGTTACATTGGCTGCGTTCAGCAGAAAATGCTGCTTTGCAACAGTTGTAAAATTGGTGAATCTGATTGGTGTATGCTCTTAGATTCAGCCAAAATTAAAAGCATACACCAATCAGGCTCACGAATTTTACAACAGTTGCAAAACAGCTTTTTCTGCTGAACGCAGCCATTGTCCTGTGTTCAGAGACAAAGCGCATCAAGGGGGTCGCGTACAGATAATGGCTGCGTTCAGCAGAAAATGCTGCTTTGCAACAGTTGTAAAATTCGTGAATCTGATTGGCGTATACTCTTAATTTTGGCTGAATCTAAGAGCATACGCCAATCAGATTCACGAATTTTACAACTGTTGCAAAGCAGCATTTTCTGCTGAACGCAGCCAATATCAATGGCCGCATTCAGCGGACTCAACCGCTAAGTAGCAATCGAATATGATTGGTTTCTACTTTTAGGTCCGACCAATCAGCGTTGAATTACATCGGAAAATCTAGTAACGTTGCCCAACTGTTGAGTCTGCTGAATGCGGCCAATGGCCGCATTCAGCGGACTCAACCGCTAAGTAGCAATCGAATATGATTGGTTTCTACTTTCAGGTCCGACCAATCAACGTCGAGTTACATTGGAAAATCTAGGAATGTTGCCCAACTGTTGAGTCCGCTGAATGCGGCCCATATGGATAGAAGGATCAATGGCCGCATTCAGCAGACTCAACAGTTGGGCAACGTTACTAGATTTTCCGATGTAATTCAACGCTGATTGGTCGGACCTAAAAGTAGAAACCAATCATGTTCGATTGCTACTTAGCGATAGAGTCTGCTGAATGCGGCCAATATAAAATAAAAAATAGGATTTTGCAGTGAGCACGATTACGTCTTCGATGCGACAGTAATCAGTAGTTTGAACATTTTTATAAAGTCTTCCTCAACATTTTGATATTAGAATTTTCGAATCCAAATGATCTCCAATGAATCTGCTATTAACGTCTGATTCCTTAAGTTTGGGACACTCTATATACAGGGAGAACCAAAAGTCTGGATACAGTCGAATATCTCGTATAGAATGCATTTTAGAACAAAATACTTTAGACAAAAGTTGTAGAATTAAAAAGATGTATTTAACTGTAATATCCATTTGACATTTGGCGTCGTCAAAGTTAGGTCAACTTGAATTTTTTAAATGGAACTTCTTATTTTTCATTGCATATTCTTGTATGTATTTTACCTCGAGAGCTTTCCAAAACACTATAATAAAATATTTTTCCCTCAAGCACTTTTTGAGTTATAAGGTTTGAAATCATTTCTTAAGTTATATAACTATAAAATATTCATTTTTCAATTATCTTATTTTAATAATTTTATGTACAAAATAATAAGAGGAATCAATTGATATAAAGAAAACGCATAGTTGTTTCGAAGAAAAAATATGTAATTTGCAATTAACAATTACATAATTTTTCTAAAAAATAACTATGTTTACACCAATTGATTTCTCTCATTATTTTGTACATAAAAGCCCGGATAGCAGTGCCTGATGATCAGATTTTATCGTCATGATCTTTTAATATTGATTGAAATGTGTTGTATGTCTTGTAAACATATTATGATGATAGGTATTATGAGCACAAGTTACATACATATGATGAAAAAATGTAAGTTCAGATATTGACGTTATTTTATTAATTTATGATAATCACAATCATATCACATTAATTTATGATAATCATATGTTGATTGCAATAATTATTTATTATGTAATGTAAGTTATGTACGTTCAGTGTTTTCATCATTATTATATGTTATGGAGCAAATGATTTCCATGACATTTATGTTTTCAATCTAAACAATTAAGCAAAAAAAGAGAAACATTATTTTTAAATATGAAATATTTTTATTATAAATATTAAAAATGGTCAATAATTAATGTGCATTAATAATATTTATTAAAATATTAATAATATTTCATATATTTAATTTTATATGATTAATTTTCCAAATTGTTGAAAACGCATATTCTATTAATATGTCAATAGTATTTATATATTTCTTGTATAGTTAATATGTCCCAAAAATATCATAGCACTGCAATAAATACAAACATACAATGTTGTCATTTTCTGAACTTTATATAACATATATAATATACAATATTAATTTGAGTATCATTTATGTACTTATGTCATCCTTTTGCAAAATTTTAAAAATATTACATGTCCGCGTTTTGAGTAGCATATGAGCCTGCATCTATTTTTGTTATCATGTTCATAAGAAATATGAATACAATACAAATTCAGAATGCATATGTTTTGCTATCTGGGAGTATTACAATATATTTTACAAGATTTTTACGGTTTATGTAAAATTAAGAAGTAATTTCAAGTCTTATAACTCAAAAAGTACTTGAAGGGATATTTTATTATAGTGTTTGGAAAGCTTTCTCGAGATAAGCTTACAAGAGTATGCAATAAAAAATAGGGGGTTCCATTTAAGAAAGTGACCTTCACGTTACCTTCAAATGACTCTTCAAGGTCGAATCATTGCCATCATTTGATGACCCCAGTGTGTGTTTATGTATGTATATCTATATATGTGTGTGTGTGTGTGTATACACATACACACAGGGTGTCATTTTAAATAATACGTTTAAATATCTTCAAAACGGTGCGTTAAGTAAAAAAAATGTTTCAAACAAAAGTGTTGTATGTCTTGTATATCTGTGCGCGTGTAATGGAGAAGAAAAACACAAATTGTTATTTTGTGACACTAGGAATTTTTTTTTACATTATAAATATAAGGACGCCGCAAACACAATATCACGTTTAATAAGTTTGATTGCCTCACTAAATTTATTTTCCAAATCTGTATTTCCAATACCTTTTGCAGCTTGACATAGTTGTCGAAGCACTTCTTCTAAACGACGCATGCATCTAATAATAGATCCTAAAATATATTTTATATGTATCAATATAGAAAGATAAAATGAAGTTCGAGTTTATTATTGCCTCAACACAACAAGATACGTTACCTTCAAATATATCTGTCATTTTACAAATTTGTAAGAATGTTGCGCCTTTGCACCAAGCATATATAACGTCCATTAAATATGGTTTAAATCTATCGACATATGCATCCTCGTCTAATTCCAAATTGGCCTCTGTTGAAACCTTTGCTATTCTACGAGCCAAATCTTGCATCTGTCTGAGTGGACCACTTAATTCCTCTGTGCTTTTAGGCATTTCATTCGATTTTTCATCACATACAAAACAACTTATCAATGCCACCATTTGCGGTACACTTAAAGCATTGAAAAGACCATTGAAGATCATCTCTGTCATTAATAGCTCATCGGCACCGTTCAATTCGCAAGCTACACGTCCTTTCAATTCTATAATGTCCGCTGATGTGCAATATGCCATCCTTCTTAAAACACGCTTTCTACATTTAAGTTCATTCATCTGAAGTATAGACTTAGCCTGCTTAAATTCTTCCTTGGCTTGTTTAAGCTGTACAGCCAATTCCTCCTTATGTAAAAATTGTTCATATAATACATTTACATTCTGATCCTATAAATATTACAAAATCAAATTGATTATAAATGAAAAGAATATTAAACATAAATATTAAACAATTAAAATATGTTGTATAATAAGCAAAACATAAGCTTTGAAAGTTTTTTATGTAAAAATATATATACAGATGTTATGCAACTTTTTTTATGGAAAGTATAGAAGCTGTTAAAAATTTAAAATTATATTGTACAATATTTTGTGTTTCATATATTATATATATATATTAAATTGAAACACAAAATATTGACAGTATATTTATTTTTAACAGCTCCTATATATATATATATATATATATATATATATATATATGTATATAGGAGCTGTTAAAAATTTAAAATTATACTGTACAATATTTTGTGTTTCAATTTAATATATATATATATATATATATATGCATGTATATGTATGTATGTATGTATATATATTTCTTCATATTACGTATTTATACTTACTTTGTGCAAAGAATGTGCATATAATCTTTTTTCTAATGCTTCAATTTTTTTAACAATATCTTTAAAACTTTGATCCTCTATATGCATATCTGTAATAGGATTGAGTAATGGTGGACCATCTGGAAATCTTTTCTTTACTTCTCGTATTGTTTTCAATACACTCTTTCTATTGTCAGTTGGTCTAAGGTCTTTTGGATAATATAATCTGAGTGAACTGATTTGAGAAATTAAATTATGTGAAACAGGAACTACTTCCATTTCACCTTCTTCGCCTTCGCGACATGGAATTGGATTGCCTTCTTTGGAATCTTTCGATATGTGAAGTAAAATATCAATGATAATAATAGTTTTATCTTTTACTGGATTTTTCTGATTTTTCTTTTTAAAGTTTACTATAATACCCCAATCGAACGTTTCAAATTCATTTCTCACCTACAATATCCATAAAAAAATTAAAAATTCCATTCAAAATGGCGGAAATAGACATAATAAATAAATAAATATACACTTTTACTAGTCTTCCGGGTTGTAAAAATGGAACCAAATATTCTGGTTGCGTTAAAAATGACCGAAACTCTCCGCTCAAACGATCGAGCTGTTCACGTATATTATGATAAGAAGAAATCTCATCATATCTTTCAACATTCACGGTATTGTAGGTAGTGTATAACTCCTTTACTTCTGTAAAAAAGTATAATAAAGGCAATTAATTTTCACGGCTTTTAAACTATTACAATGTTAGCGAATAACGACTTACTATTATACAAAGCTGGAATACCAGCTTGATTTTGAAATTGGAAGAAGCTTCTTTCTAACATGTATTCTGGATTAATCTCTTCTACTCGAAGAAGATTAAGCACCATGTTATAGGTCAGATGAAATGCAGAATTTATTGGATCTGGTTTTCCTTGAACAATAGCTTTACCGATAACTGGACTAACTTGTTCGTCTATCATTAATATTACAATTCCTTTGTCGTCTAGACCTCGCCTGCCCGCACGGCCGGACATTTGAATATATTCACCCGATGTGATCCAACGGAAGTCCTTACCATCGAATTTACGGGGTGCCGTAAACAAAACTGTTCGTGCAGGCATGTTTAAACCCATTGCGAATGTTTCAGTGGCAAAAAGTGCTTTGATTAAACCTTCGCCGAATAATATCTCGACTGTCTCCTTCAAAATTGGCAAGAGTCCACCATGATGAATACCTATTCCACGCCGTAAAAGTGGCAGCAAGTTCGTAACTTGCGGTAACTTTTTGTCCTCATCATTAAGGACATCTATCGCATTATTGAAAACCTCATCCACTAATTTTTTTTCTTCTAATGTGTTCAAATCTAGTTTGGCCATTTGCATTGCATAAACTTCACAGTCCTTCTTTGAAAAACTAAAGATTATCACGGGGGCAAAATTTCTCTCCATGATCATTTTTACCATTTTGAAGATATTTGTTTGTCCACTATTAGTAGCGCGCAAGCCACCTTTACGTCCTTTTGTGTCACCTTTAGCCGCATCACCCATATTCTGCAGACAGGCCATAGCTCTATTAAAATTTTCTTCTTTAAATTGACCAGTTTCATCTACAACCTGTTTTACAATAAATAAATGTAATATAATGATGTGTTTCTGGTTTTTATGAAATTCTTAAATACATTTTTAAAGAGACATTTTTCAAGATACATTTTCAAAAATTATCACTAACCAGATGAATTCCATCACCACCAACTGGAAATATGTAATGTTGTAAAGGAGTAGGTCTGTAATCTGTAGAGACCACATGGCAAGGCTGATTATGCAAATGTGCCACCCACTCTGCAAATTGTCGTGCATTCGGTATGGTAGCAGAGAGAAATACATAATGTACATTATCCGGCAACAATATAAGCGTCTCCTCCCACACCACGCCTCTTTCTTTATCGCGCATGTAATGAATTTCATCGAAGATTACCCAACCAACTTCACGCATTACCTAAACAAATATATATATATATATATGTATATATTTAATATATTTTTCTTATGTAATATTTAATAAAAAACATTGTTATACTATAATTATATAAAATAATATTTATATATACTAATATTATAATATTATAATATATATTTATATATAAACTAATATATTACTTTTTATATTACTTTTACATTACTATACTTTCATATATATTAATTATATAAAAGCAAGATGGAATATTACAAAATTATAATTTCCTATATAGTGTAACACTAGTTATACAGGGTGGCCGATTTATCTGAAGACATTAAAATATCTCCAAAACCAAACCGAGAGAAAAATGTTTCAGACGAAAGTTGTATGGTTTCGAGGAATAAGGAATTGTTAAATGCAACTTACATATTTTTTCTTAGAAACAACTATGTGTTTTCTTTACACCAATTGATTCCTCTCATTATTTTGTACATAAAAGTATTAAGATAAGATAATCGAAAAAATGAATATTTTACTAGATATTTTATGATTTATATAAAATTAAGAAATTATTTCAAGTCTCATAACTCGAAAAGTGCTCGATGAAGAAATATTTTATTATAATGTTTTGGAAAGTTCTCAAGATGAGAGCTACAAGAATATGCAAAAATATGTAGGGTATTTCATTTAAAAAAATTGAAGTCAAACCTTCGCATGACTTTCAAATGACTCTTCAAGGTCAAACTAATGGTACCCTCTTATGGCCCCCTCGAAACCATACAACTTTTGTCTGAAATATTTTTTTCTCTCGGGCTTGATTTTCGAGATATTTCAATGTTTTCAGATAAATCGGCCACCCTGTATAATCATTATTACATTATAGTTAATTCATACTCTGCATAAAATTGAGATTAATATAGAGCATTAATCATATATAGAATTGATAATTAAATAAAAAAATAAATTAATTACACAAAAAATAAATAAATTATATATATTTAATTTATAAAATTCGAAATTTAATTTATATAAAAAATTTGATTTTCTTCAAATAAGCAAATAAATGACTATTGGATTATTTCTTCCACTTATTCTACTAACTTCAAGTAATCTATTTAATACTCTAAATTTCTTCTTGAAATTATATTAAGAAATTAAATTGACAAAAGAGATACTTTGATCTTATATTAGTAAATGTACTTTGTAAGCTTTGTATCAATTTCATGGTAAAAAATTGAATAAAAGTTAATCTCACTGCCTAATTTTGTAATGTGATAGAACACTTTGCATTTTTATAGTTTTAAAAATAAAACAAACCTCTGAGCCTCTATACAGCATATTACGCAAAATTTCGGTAGTCATAATTAATACACTAGCTGTTGGATTTATAGTAACATCACCTGTTACCAGACCAACATCTTTAAATTCCTCATGAAACTCTCTATACTTCTGATTACTTAATGCTTTAATTGGAGTGGTGTATATCACCCTCTGCTTATCCTTAAGTGAACATGCTATTGCATACCTGAATGATCATTAGATGATGAAATGAGAAAGCCATTGGAAAAAATTGGATATTCTTTGAAAATAAAATATGAGATACTTACTCGGCCACAACAGTTTTACCAGCTGAAGTATGAGCAGAAACAAGAACTGACTGATTATTCTCAATGCATAAAATTGCTTCTTTTTGGAATGGATCGAGTATAAATTTATATTCTTTGGCTGGTTTACCTTGTTTATGTTCTAAGGGTACATATTCTTGCTCAGGTGGAATAGCAACCTCGTGCATACAAGATTCCATAGTCTCTATATTATGTACTTTTATTCGACATATCATATCCTCTAAACTAAAAAATAATGTTTAATAATAATGTTTAACATAATTGTATATTATAATTTTACCTCTGTAATTTTATATCATATTATTAAATAAATATAATTAAACCAAATTATAAAATTATATATATGTATCTGTATTATATTTACTTTAATTTTTAAAAATAATATATGCAATATCAAAAATATAAATTGTATATATCATTATACATACATATATACAATTTATATTTTTGATTATATTGCATATATTATTTTTTAAAATTAAAATAAATAAATATATATATATATATATAAATTAATTTCTTTTATATAAGTTTATCTATGCTTATGTCTATTTATAGTTTTTCAATGCATAACTTTATATAGTTGAATACTCTTAACATTTATATAAACTTTATCCTCTGGATTAATTTATATTAAAAAGTTCAAAATAATGATCTCATTTATTAAAATAATGAATTCAAGAATATAAAATCAAGAGCCATACTTGATGTCATCCAGAATAGGATCATGTCGTAATTTCTTAACAAATGACTTATCATCTTCCGTGTCAAGCTGTCGCTTTATTCCCGCATCCGACTCGATTTTCCTACAAATTTGGTTAGAATAAATAATTTGCAGCCATGAGGTTGCTTTTAACAATAAAGATTAATTAACCGTTCACTTACTTCGAAATGTCCGGAATCTCCACATCATCGCCATGCTCATCAAAAACGTCAAATAAATCTTCGGTAAAATTCGCCATTATTTATTAAAAAATTTTTTTACTCCGATACTATTATCTTCGACATTTTATTGTAATAGAGACAATAGAGGCGACCAATGTTCGCGGCACATAATCATAGACTTCTATATTATAACTAGACCGCTAACTCCGGCAAAATACATAACACCGAAAAGTATGTACAAAACCACAGTTTAACCAGTTACGACAGAGACGAAAATCAGTGTCCTAAATTACTAATGCACATGCGCGAAAAATCCAACCAACAATATGGCGACGTTGTCGATTTATGTCATGTTATTATAATGAATAGGTTATAAATAGATTATAAATAGGTTATATAAAATAATAAAAAAGTAATAAAAATGGATGGATATGCTTGCGCGGTCAAAAACTGTAAAAACGTTACAGGTATAAAGAGAATTAGTTTTTTTTAGATTTCCGAAAGATCCTCAAAAGTAAAATTTATTAATGTTATATATATATATATATATATATATATATATATAATATTATAATATTATAATATTATATATATATATATAATATATTATTATATATATATATATAATTAATATATAAATGTTATTATATTATACATATATATATAGTATGTATATATATATATATATGTTATATATATATATAACATATATATATACATATTCATATATATATATATATGTATATATATGAATATATATATATATGTATAATATAATAACATATTTATATATTATATATATATATATATAATAATATATTATATATATATATATAATATTATATTATAATATTATATATATATATATATAATATATTATTATATATATATATAATTAATATATAAATATGTTATTATATTATACATATATATATATATATATGTTATATATATGTATATATATATATATATATATATATATATGTTATATAATACGACAGTAAATAAATTACACTCTTGTTAGAAAGATCTTTGTAATTTTAATTATGTAGCATCAAACTTATTGTTAAACTGTGCTTATTGTCAATTAAACTTAACTTTATAATTCTTATTACTTTTTAATTAAAAATACTAATTTTTATATGTTTTTTAGAGCTCAACTATGGTTAAAATTTTGTAATCGATATATAGAAACACTTTTGGAAAAATTATATATAAAAATTATAATAATTACAGGATTTGTAGTGAACATTTCACATCTTCAATGTTTTTAAATTTCGCGCATTTTCCAACCAAGAATATGGCGATGGGTCATGTAACTCATACATCGCAACTTCAAAGGTGCCGACACTACTGTCGTAACTGATTAAGGTCATTCTACAATAGTGTCGTAAAGTTGTAAGTCGTAAGAAATTGACCAATCATAGTTGATTATTCTCCTGAACTTCAACTGGGATTGGTCAATTTCTTACGACTTACGACTTTACGACTCTATTATACAGGGTGATTCAAAATAACCCCTGTGTCCCTGAAATGACATATTAGTGAGACAATTCTAAGACGATTTTTCCTTTTGCAAAATTTCGTCCGAAGCTTAGTTTTCGAATTATTAAAGAAAGTAGTTGACGCATGACGGGTCGGGTACAAGAGGCAGGCAGGGGCGGCGCGATTCATCGTCAGCCGCGGGCGCTTACGCGGAGCGCCTGCTGCGATCAGCTGATCGCTGCACATGCACAGACACACATGCGAACACATACATTCTCTTCTGTCTGTCTGTCTCTCTCTCTCTCTCTCTCTCTCTCTTTTCATTCGCTCACTCACCTGTAATTTTTTTTTTTTTTTCGAGAGAGGGGAAAATGCATTTTATGCATACTCACCGGTCGATCCCGTGAGTTATGTGGGACTCGAGTACCAAGTCGAATTACCAACTCGGTACTTCCCTACCCACTAAAAACCCCCTCTCTTTTATGAATTTTCTTTGACATACTGTCCTCTCTGTGTTTCCGAGATCTGTTTTCACATAACGTCAAAAAATAGTTATTATTACCTTGTTCGATGACTTTTGATGTATTGCTGTAATTGCTGAAGGAGAAATTTTCCGATAGATCGTACGTTCTCAAATTTAACGTAGATATCACGGTGCACAAGGCAGAAATCCACACTAAATTATTAACTGAAAGTTTTTCTTCTTTCATGAACTGCATTCTTTTATAAACTTTAACGTAATCACATTTATTTACTCACTCGATGAGACGAGAAATTTACTGATGACTTTATCACTAATCACTGTCGAATAATAACTGTTGGCGATTAAAATCACTCGATGAAAGAAACGCGCGGGACATGTTACTTGCGACGCGACGACGCGACGACAATGCGATGGCAAGCAGTTTTTGTCACGATAGGTTGCGGTAGGTTAAGGTACTGGCTATCGAACGCGATCATGTGTTCGATTGAAGAATGCGTGGTAGACATAATAAACATTTAACATATTAATATTATTATTATTGTGAATGTGTGTGATATCCATACATCGTATGATATCTATTTAAAAGTTAATTAGATTAAATAAGTGTTTTTAAATAAATATTTTATAAACACTTATTTAATCTAATTAATTTTTAAATAGATATCATACGATGTATGGATATCAGACACATTAATAATAATAATAATATTAATATGTTAAATGTTTATTATGTCTACCACGCATTCTTCAATCGAACACATGATCGCGTTCGATAGCCAATAGTACCTTAACCTACCGCAACCTATCATGACAAAAACTGCTTGCCGTCGCATGTCGTCGCGTCGTCGCGTCGCAAGTAACATATCCGCGCGCGTTTCTTTCATCGAGTGATTTTAATCGCCAACAGTTATTATTCGACAGTGATTAGTGATAGAGTCATCAGTAAATTTCTGTCTCATCGAGTGAGTAAACAAATGTGATCACGTTAAAGTTTATAAAAGAATACAGTTTATGAAAGAAAAAAAACTTTCAGTTAATAATTTAGTGTGGATTTCTGCCTTGTGCAACGTGATATCTACGTTAAATTTGAGAACGTACGATCTATCGGAAAATTCATTTCTCCTTCAAGCAATTACAGCAATACATCAAAAGTCATCGAACAAGGTAATAATAACTATTTTTTGACGTTATGTGAAAACAGATCTCGGGAAGGACAGAGGGACAGTGTGTCAAAGAAAATTCATAAAAAGAGAGGGGTTTTTAGTGGGTAGGGAGTACCGAGTTGGTAATTTGACTTGGTACTCGAATCCCACATAATTCACTGGATCGACCGGTGAGTATGCATAAAATGCATTTTCTCCTCTCTCGTAAAAAAAAAAAGATTACAGGTGAGTGAGCGAATGAAAGAGAGAGAGAGAGGGAGAGACAAACAAACAGACAGAGAATGTATGTGTTCGCATGTGTGTCTGTGCATGTGCAGCGATCAGCTGATCGCAGCAGCCGCCCCGCGTAAATGCCCGCGGCTGACGGTGAATCGCGCCGCCCCTGTCTGCCTCTTGTACTCGACCCATCATGCGTCAACTACTTTCTTTAATAATTCGAAAACTAAGCTTCGGACGAAATTTTGCAAAAGGAAAAATCGTCTTAGAATTGTCTCACTAATATGTCATTTCAGGGACACAGGGGTTATTTTGAATCACCCTGTATATATATATATATATTCAAATTTTTTATTTATTATTAAAAAAAAATATATTTTAATTAAATTATAATTATAATTTTATATATATATATATATATAAAATTGTAAATAAGTAAAAATATTATATAAAAATATTATATTTTAAAAACTATTCTGAAATTCAGAAAAAAATTTAATAATTTTAAGAATTACATTTATACTATTTAAATATATTATAATGTTCATTAAAATAACATATCGATAATTATTGATTCAAACTAGATTTTTAAAATATCTGAACGTCTATGTTTTTGTAATATCAATATTTATGCAACAATGTAATTTTGCAGCAATATCAGTGCAATCAACGAGAACGTGATAACACACTAGTAGTTTTGTAAGATTTAAAATCTAAATTAAAATAATACAAATTAATATAATTTCTTAACTTGAATAATTATTTATTAAAATATATATATATATATATATATATATATATATTTAGTATAATTTTTTTTCCGAGAGAAGGGAAAATGCATTTACACACCCCCGACCGCCCGTACAGTCGGGAAGTATGGGACTCGCCCTAACAGATCATACCCACTAAAAACCCTTCTCTTTGCCATTACTTCAGTCCTTATGGCTGGAATCCGAGATACTGATTGCACATGACTTCCCGCATATATAGAATATTCTACATAAAATTATACAAATTATTTTATTATTATATAATAGTAATAGATAATAAATAAAATTTGACAATGAATAATTATATTTAAAAATTTGTATGTATTTGTGAAAAATATATTTCTGAAGAGCTTGTTTGTTAAAATTTCTCTTATTTAAAATTTCTTATTTCTTATATATATTACATCTTATTTTATTAGTTATTTTATTAAATTACCATTTTTAATATATATATATATATATATATATATATATATTTACCTTTTTGTGAAGGAGGAGAAATACCTAACGCATATTCCATTGATCATCCGACGAAGTAGTATGAGTATCCACTAAACCACTCCCCGTCTCTTTTACAGTCACTTCTAATCGCTACGTGATTGGAGAACCGTGTATTACTTCCAAGAATGTATATGTACTGCAATATAAAATGGCGCTGAAAGATTCTATGGCATCCATGTATCTTCATTCAATATAAGCTAAATGGTTGAAATATCCGCTTTCTAGACAATCGTTTCTTTCTAAACCTATCTGTAACAATAAGCAACTTTGCAATGCATATAGATTAATATCAATATAACGAAAGAAAATGTATTATAATAAAAAATAATTAATTTTAAAAATCTGAAAAAATAATATTAATATATATATTAAAATGTGATATAATAAAAACTTGGTTCTTTACGCTTGTCGGAAACACAATAACAGAAGCGCTAGAACATATATTCTTATTCCAAAAAAATGCAATGTAATAAAAAATGTAATACAAATATTGTATAAAAATTTGATAGACATAATGAGCATAACAATTAATTTAAATAAAAAAATGATAAGCAAAAATTTTATTATTTTTTGTGTAACTTTTAACAATGCCACTGCATTATAATTACACATAATTCTTATGGAATAAGAATATTAAAGACAGTATACAGTAAACAATAGTAAGCAATGTATAAATATATATATATATATATATATATATTTATTTATTTATTTATTTTTTTATTTATTTGTATGTGTGTATGTGAAAATTTTTATTTAACATCTTAAAGTTAAAAAATTAAAAATACAAAAATTTTACTATTGTTTTCATATAGAACGCAATATACAGCACAAATTAATAAATTCGTGTGAATCGCAATTTAAACTGAGTTAAGTGATCTCATCGCAAAGTGACCTCAACCATATGGAAGTGGGAAGTACTTTATAAAATGTTTCTTGTTAACTGCATCTTTAAGAAATTTATGTTAGATAGTATATGTATATACATATGTGTGTGTGTTTCTGATATACTTTCAATTACTAAAATATATATATTTTACATGTTTTATATTTATTTGCTTATTACCATATATTTTTGAAAACAATGCATTGCAAAGCAACAACTATTTAATAACAACACTTTGCGACGCAATCACTCTCTCAGTTCAAATTGCGATCTACTCTGCAATGCATTATTTTCATATATCTATTAATTTCAAAATAAAAAATAACACTATAATAACATAATAAAATTGCAATAATAATAACTTTATATTTTAATTATAATATGTGACATTTATATCAACATTTATTTTTTTAAATAATTTAGTAATAAGCAAAATTTTTCCCATCACCTTTGCCCAGGACATCAATTGACTAATATAAAAAAAAATCGAAATTTTTGTCATATAAATGTCTAAACATTTTATATATAATAATTACATGTTTATTGCTCAATGACACTCTTTCTTTTTCTGAGCCGCTTCCTGTGCTTGGATGACATACTGAGGTTCCCGAATTGGCATATTTCTTGCCGCTCTACTATCGATTATTTCAGGAACCAAGCAGTCCTCGTAGAATCGTTTGAGCAATGGTAACATTTTTGATTCTCAAAATCTATCATCACGCTCGACAAACGTGTACATCAATCCAAATGGTGTTCACACAGCAAAAATGCAATAGTTTCTTTTATCGTATATCGGATTACCGAGATACGGCTTGAAAATGCTTTCTGGCCTTTCGTAGCAGAAACCAGTGATGTAACAAGGCTAAAGGGCGCCCACTTTTTATGAATTTTTTATTTTTATATATATGTATATATATCCAAATTGTAGTTAAAATTATATGTATAGTATGATAAAATAAAATAAAATAAAATATAATATATGGGTAATGATAAATTATTGTTTGTTAATTTAAATTTCTAGAAATATATATTTTTTTTTCGGTGGAGGGGAAAATGTCTTATGCATTCGGCCGTTCCGATGGAGTTATGTGAGACTCGCACTCACTAAAAACTCCTCTCAAACAAATCAGGATATCATTGATCAATATATTTAAATAAATATTTAAATTATTTAAATAAATAAACTATTATATTATATAACATATTTATATACAAACATTTTATATATAAATAATATATGTTATTGTTCAATGACACTCTTTCTTTTTCTGAACCGCTTTTTTTGCTTCAATGACATATTGCGGTTCCCGAATTGGCATATTTCCTGCCGCTCTACTATTGATTATTTCAGGAAACATGCAGTCCTCGTAAAATCGTTTAAGCTGTGATCCTTTTTGATTCCCAAAATCTGTCATCACGCTCGACAACTGTGTACTTTAATCCATACAGCAAAAATACAATATTTTCTTTGTGTTATGTGGAGCTGCCCCTGTACTTGGAAGTAGTACGCGTGTCTTTGATTCATACGAGTGTCATCTGTTTTATCGAAAATTCTATGAACATTAGCAATCTTCAGCATTGTATCAGTGGGGGACACTTGCCGCGCCGCATGAGGACATTTAATCTCAACGATAGTATCGTCTCCGATAATACCGTCAGGCGTTGCAGCAAGATATGGAATTTCTTGATCAATAAAAATTACACATTTTTCTATTTTTATTCCCAACTCCATCTGCAATTGCTCTCGTGCTACTATCTCTTTTTCTTTACTCCACTCAACAGCCGCATTCATCAATTGACAAGGATAAAGAATTGCTTTTACAAGATTTTGGCACGAAGTTGTTTCTCTCTTACTGCAAACTTTTGCAAAGTTTGAAGCAGCGAGAAGATTTCGCCGTACGTTATGCCACTCCGGGCTTTCATACTGATCTCGTGTAGCATATTCCAATACGGCGCGATTGCATTGTTGATCTCTTAATATTTGATAATGATTAGATTTCAACTGTTCGTACATGCGATCTTCTATATCTGGTCGTTCTGCATTTAGTTCATAATTTTTATCAGCCGTAAATGTTTTAGCAAAATATTTTGATGTACGAACAGAGAGACCTAATATTTTGCCGCATGCATACGTAGTTGATAAGCTTCATTTCTTTTAATATTTCTATTTTTCTACTATTTTTGTATATGCCGGTGGTTCTTTACCCATTACGTGACACGTAGAACTTAATGCTTGTTTAGTATTAAATTGTATTACGGATGCTTTCACGCGGGCTTGAAGAACCTCTTTTTCCAAAATGAATACGTTTGCCGGCAATTAATAATAAACTATCAGTTTTCTCTATTACACGTTTCATCGCAAATTCTATTTTTAATAATAATCCTGCCTTTCGTAATTGCGGCATAAGATCTTCTTCACCTTCTTTTCGTTCTCCAGTACAAAATTATTTAAGGGAAGAACAACCTTTATGTCCATCAAATACATGACTGGATATATTTAATAAATCTTTAATTAATCCTGCAACTTTTTGGCTCCGAGATCCTTTGCTATTGCGACGAAACGTTACAGCCTTAGCATTACGAATTTTCATCACGCTATTCATAACGACTTTTTTTAATTTTGAGATATTCCTACTACCAGTATTACCCGCTTCGCGTATTTTATTACATAAATTACGGAAAAGATGATTCGTGCATTCAATCTTCTCCACAACGATATCCGGATACGGTGGAAAATCTCTCAATTTTTTGGCTACATTACTATCTCCGTCACCAATATATTTATTATAAATTAAACCATGCATTTCTAAGCTATGTCAGAAGCCTTCGAGGATATCGCTTTCCATGCTTATAGAGCTTTGATTATTTCCCCAATTCTTAAAACATTTATGTTCTTTCGGCTTTAAGGAAAGTTTAGCTGCTCTTGCGCAAATAACACAATACTTATTTCTAACGCCGACAAATAATACTTTTTGTGAATAATATCCCGTAATAATAGCTGCTTCAGATGGAGAATCATAACTACCAGTACGGTAGGATCTCTTCATTCTGAGCCGTCTGTTATTACGGGTATATGCGGTATTCCGTCTACAACATCTCCTCTTTCAATTGCTAGATGTCTTTTCTCTTCGCCAGCCATTTCTTCTTCCGCAGCAGTGGCGAAGACTTCCGACATTTCATTATGATAATTTATATAACTTTTATTACTCATGCATAGAACATCCACAGCAGCAAGAAGTTCTTCAAGTTGCTTATGATCAGTCCCTGTCAATATAGTACCGCATACGGCACCTCTATTGACATCCAATATTTTGTCGTCTGTCGGTTCACTCCAAAAGCTATCTTAAAAATGATATATCTGACATTCGATAAAATATTGGGTTTTCAGACTGTGACGCTTCGTTTTGGTTATTACGAGATCTGTGAAACGACATTCGCCGATCCAATGAGTGGACAGTCTTTGTAATTCAGCAAAAACATGCCTGAAATCGACGATACATCGTCCACTAATCTCTGCAAAACTCAAACGACCTGCGTCGATGTTCTTGTCAATATGCAAAACAGTATTTTCTATATCTTCCGTATCATCCATATTGTTTTGCATTGTATTTTTCGATTCTATTATACATGTATCTACTCGATTATCGATATTCAATAACGATTGTGATGTTATCGCATTATCTACTGTATTTCTCTCCATATGTGCATGCGTTTCGTTCGATAAATTAACATTTTCGCAAAATTCGCGAACATCCGACATAGATCCGATAGAATCATCATTGAAAATATCAATGATTTTTTCTTCATGTGTCAGTTCGCATGCATTAACAGATAATTGTGAAAATGTATTCGCGAAAGATAATGATTGCGATGTCAATGTCTCGTTATTTACATTTATGTTATCTTTGCATGCATGCAATTGATATGACGCACCTGGAATTTCCATAAATCCTGATACGGATCTTTTTTGTGAATCGTCAATAATTTTTCCTTTATCGGAGAAAGAATCCTCGATAATTCTTTCTTTATTGGAGACAGAATTTTTACCGGATAATCCACATCGTACGTGACGCATTTTCTTTGATAAAGGAATACGTCTCGCCGACAGGGTTTTCCGTTTAGTATTTTTTGACATAATGTCCTTACAGTATGCCTCACAGAAAACACTAATAATATTAGAATAAAAATACCGTAATAAAACGTTTCTGCAGAAAACACTGTAATAATAATATCCAAACAACACTTTTAACTAACACTCGAGATACGAAACAATAGTGTTGTCATATGACGCTACAATCGTTTCAAAATCCACGTATCAATTACGACTAAAAAAGTATGGTATTTCTATCGCGCGATATATACTTGCAAACTATATATTCCAATTGTTCTCAATCAGTGATGCTACAAAGCGGACGCGGCACATGCACATACATTCAGAAAGCTAAGTACGTGTGCGGCGCAAATGCTTCTGCGCAGTACTCTAATACACGCTTTAGTAGTAATGGCGGATCACAAGGATCACGAGTATGGTGAGTAATTATTCTCTTCATTTATATACACATTAATAAGGTGTAAATAACGTGTGCATGAGATAATATAATTATTAAAATATTGTAATAGAATATAACAAAGTTTGTATAGTAAAAGATTTTAATAGAATTTCCTTGCATGTAATTAACTTGTCTTATAATCTATCATATTTTTTTCAACATACATAGAATTACATATGCATATATAATTATGTGTATCATAAAATATATTTTTATTTATAGTGCCCTTACCACCGGCAGTGCCTTTCCATATACCTGTAATTGTTGTGCCTATCATGCAGGCACAACAATCACGAAATGTAAGTATATTTTAATAGAACCCATACGCATACATACATTATCTTTTTATTATAAATTATTTATATTATTCTGTATATATATATATATATATATATGTATATATACAGTATGTATATGTACAGATATAGTGCATCATATATATATATATATATATATATATATACTCTTTCTTCCTCTTTCTTTCAAATAATTTATTATTGAATAACACATTCTGTATTATTTAATTAAATGATGTTCTCATATTAATAATATTTTTTCATTCCAATATGAGCACAAAATTTATATTATAAATTACAAAATGCTTTTTCCAATGATAATTATACTACAAGCTACATAAGAAAGAGAGAAAGAATAGCAAAATGTTTTCATAATAAATTTATATAATTTTCTGAAATTAATTAATTTTCTCTTATTATTTTTTTAGGCGGAACGACGGCGATTATATCGCCAACGTCGCCGCGAGCGGCGACAGCAGGAGCGGCAGCAATTACTAGTTTCCCAGCAGTCACCCCCGGCACCGCTAGTATCCCAGCAGCCACCGCTGGTACCCCGGCAGCCACCGCCGCCACCGCTGGTACCCCAGCAGCCACCGTCGCCACCATTAGTACCCCAGCAGACATATGTATATATTTTACTTGGTGCATAAACCAAGGTAGATTCTCCATTCGAGAATACTATATAAGACCTCTCTTTACCCCCCCTGCAGAGATGTAAGCGAGAAAAATTTCGGGGCGAAGTCGCTGAATCGGGAGTCGAACCCGAGTCTTTCGCTTGCCGGACGACTGCTCTAAACCAACTGAGCTATTAAAATATATAAAATTATTAATTAACAATAATGCAATTTTATTTACGTCATATAAAATAAAATAGTTCATATAAACCGCTGGTACCCCAGCAGCCACCGCCGCTGCCGCCGCCGGCATCTCAGTACCCGCCGCCACTTCAGTACCCGCCGCCACCTCAGTACCCGCCGCCACCACTGCCAACACCTGCACGGCAGTCGCTGCCAAGAGTGTGGAGGGGAAGAGGAGAAAGAGGATGGCTCCGAAGAAGAGGCGGGAAAGGAAAAATTTAATTTAAAAGTATTTTAATTTTAATATATATTAATTTATAATTTTTTTTTAATATATATTAAAATTAAAATACTGAATTTATATATATATATATATATATATATATAATAAATATTATATTATACTTATATTATATACTTATATATTATATGATACATTATATATTATACATTATATATTTTGTACATTCACAAAAAAATAAATAAGTTATATTTCTATATATTATATTTTTATATATAATAACTATCGTTATCCTTCTTCCTTGTTCCTTAATAAATAAGTTATATATCTGTAGATATATCTGTATATGATATACAGGGTGAGCCAGATAAAGTGTTACAGTTTAATATCTTTGAAACGGCTAGATGGATCTTAATGTTCTTGAATTCGATTTTCTCGATTTGATGTGCTTTTCACGTGGACTTATTTTCATTTTCCGCAATCGGCCCTTCGTGGGGTGGGGGGCACCAAGCTCCGTTTTTTTAAATGGCACCTTCCCAAAAAATTAATATTAATGGATTCTATGTTGAAAAAGAAGTAACTTTTATTCGAAAAAATTTTTTTTACAATCATTAATTTCCGAGCTACAATTATTCAAAATTTTTCGGAGCGCCGAACTTCACACTTATGTGAAACAGTGTTTATACTCTCAACCTTAGGCAGTTGTGATCTAATACCTTTAGATTTCTTTTTATGGGGATACATAAAGGAAAAAGCATTTAGCACAGTTCCTACTACGAGAGAAGAATTGAAGGAACGAATTCGGACTGCTTGCGCATCAATTACACCAGCTATTCAGTGTTCGCAGAAATATTATCGAAAGATTACTTAAGTGCTTGGAAGTACATGGTATGCTTTTTGAACACTTAAAATAAAAGTTACTTTTTTTCAACATAAAATCCTACTATAGACTAAGATTGTATAAACACTGTTTCACATAAGTGTGAAGTTCGGCGTTCCGAAAAATTTTGAATAATTGTAGCTCGGAAATTAATGATTGTAAAAAACATTTTTTTGAATAAAAGTTACTTCTTTTTCAATATAGAATCCATTAATGTTAATTTTTTGGGAAGGTGCTATTTAAAAAAACGGAGCTTGGTGCCCTCCACCCCACGAAAGGCCGATTGCGGAAAATGAAAATAGTTCACGTGAAAAAGCACATCAAATCGAGAAAATCGAATTCAAGAACATTAAGATCCATCTAGCCGTTTCAAAGATATTAAACTGTAACACTTTATCTGGCCCACCCTGTATAATAACTATCATTATCATTGTTCCTTGACCTCATCTTATCCTTGATCCCTCCCTCTGTTCTTTGACCTTTCAACAATCATCTGTGTACATAATATATTGATTTGTATATACCAATACAGACGTTACATACATCATACGAAGTGCAAGAGTGACAAAGACAGAACAATATAATCTGTCCTTGTCAAGTCAGTATGTTATCACGGAAATTTCCTCATGAGCTGTTCCTTAGATAAATCTAGTAATATTCGTAATAACATTTTTTCTCCTCGAAGAAATGAGATTTTTACATGAATTTTATTTTTAATATATTCTTTATAGAATTATCTAGCGCGCCACAGAGTCGGATTTTGCATTTTGGCGCTTAAAAATTTATAATAAATAAAATACACGGACGATACCCAACTGTACCTGACCTGCGAGTAGCTGCATAGTTCCGCAAGCAACTTGAAAATTTTTTTATCATTTTTCCAAAAAATAACTCTGTGGCGCGATAGAAATGATCCTGTTGATTATAAATATCATAATTTTAATACAATTCTCTTTGTATTTTGGCTAAAATAATGTTATTACGAATTGATAGTTCCCGACTCTCCGCGGGAGGTCTCCATCGTCTCTCCTGTCGACCCTTAAAGTGGTCGCATGAGAAAGTTTGAAAAATATTATTTATTATTAAATTATATTGAAATAGAGATTTTACAAAAATAAATATTTTAATTACACACACATATATATATATATATATATACATACATACATATATATATATATATATATATAGTAGTAGTAAACTTTATTCACGGACTCCCCTCAGGGTTGCCGTCTCATCAATACAATCATCATACATTTTCGTATCTTTACAGCTTCATACCTCCTCTCCTTTCCATCATCTTCACCAAACCCTAACTACTCTACACGTCCTTCTTATAAAAATATATAAACTTAACGTTTAAAAAATAAAACACTCACATCCCTCCACGCTCCTGACTAGCGGGCCTTACATTCTTCCTTTTACCCTCTCCCTCCCTTCGTCCTCTCCTCCATTCTAACCCTCTAATTCTCATCCATATCTCACACACTCAGTTTACATTTTCCCTATCATTCATTCTCTTTACATTCCGTTACTTCCACCTTTTTCTACACTCTTCATCAACAAACCCTAACTACTCTCTCTACCTGTCCTTTCAGTATAATCTAACATTTGGTACACTCAGCCCTCCGCGATCCTGACCGACTTGCGGCCTTACAATCCTTCCTTTTACCCTCACCCACCCTCCGTCCTCCCCTCCACTCTACTCTTTGTCTCCCTCATACTCTATCCTCGCTTTTCCATACTCTAACATACATTACACACATTACCTGCATTGCATACATAATCCTCCTCCCCTCCTACACCGGTCCTGACCGCCTGCGGCCTTACAAAGTTCTTTTCCCCTCTCCCTCCCCTCTCCCTCCCCTCTCCCTCCCCTCTGCGTCATTATATCTCCTCCTATTCCTCCTTCTCGCTCTCTCTCTTTCTCATACTCTATCCTCGCTTTTCTATTTCCTAACATACACACATTACATACATTGCATACATAACCCTTCTCTCCTTCTGCACCGATCCTGACCGCCTGCGGCCTTACAAATGTCCTTTTCCCCTCTTTCTCCCCTCGACCTCCCCTCTGTTCCTCACACCACTTCCTTTTCCTCCACCTGTTCCTACTTTAACCTACCTCACCTCCTCCTCTCTCTCTCCTTCCTTAAACCTTCTGCCCTCTTCTCCATCAATTCCCACGCGTCCTCCTCACTATCTATCTCTTCCTCCTTCTCCCTTCCCCTGTCCTCCTCCATTATCTCCACCCAACTTTTCCTATCTCTACCTGTCTCTATGTACCCTCCCCCCTCCCTTTCTAACCTATCTATCTCTCGCGACCCCCTTCCTCTCTGCCCTCTTTTCCTTTCTCCTTCTCCCCTACTAACCTCCTTTCCTATCTCCCTTTCCCTTTCCCCTTCGCTTGCCCTCTCTAACCTCCTCTCTAACTCGCTCTTTCTACGCCCTTGCCTGTCCTTCTCCTTCTGTCTCCTTTTCTTCTCACCTTCCTTCTCCTTCTGTTCCTCTGCGCCCACCGACTTCTTTTTTCTTCTTCCTTCACCCTGTTCTTCTTCCTCCTTATTGATCCTCTTCCTCACCTTTTTTCCTTTTCCTTCTTCCACCGCTATTTCCGTTCCATTCATCCTCTCTAGATCCTTATCGCTTCCTCCTTCTCCATCCACATCTTTCTTTTTCTCCAATTCCTCTGCTGCTTTTCTCCTACCTTCTCCTTCTCTTCCTCTCTTCCCATCTCCTTCTTCGTCCTCCCCTATCCTTACAGACTCCTTCCTGTCCTCTATCCTTTCTTTTCCTTTCCTTCTTCCTTCATCCTGCTCCTTTTCCTTTTCCTTCAACTCCTCTTCCTCCTCTTCTTCCTGCTTTTCCTCCTTCTCTCTCATCTTTTTTTTATCCTTCCCTCTTTGCCTCTCTGCTTGTCTCTCTTCTCTCTCCACCACATTTCTCTCTTCTGCCTCTTTACCTCCTATCATCCCTCCATCCTTCCTTCCTTGCCTCCTCACCCATCCTAGTATCTCCTCCACGTTTACCGCGATCCTCTCCACCTCTCTCATCAACCTTCCCTGCTCCCTTCTCATCTCCCTCAGCTCCCTCCATATCTCTCTCCCGCTCTCTATACTCTCGTCTCCTCCTCCGTCTTCGCTCCTTTCTCCTTTCCTTCCTCAATGTCTCCCTTCACCTTTCGCTCCACACACTCTTTGCCACTTTGTTCTTTTACTCCTCCACGTGTCTACGTTCCATTCTCACTGTCCCGCCATCTTGGATCCGGCCCTTATTCCTCTATCCATGTCGCCGTTCTATCACTTGCTGCCATCTACCTGCTTTCGCCTCTATTCCTCGCTCTTCCGTCCCCCTCGCTGCGTTATCTCCTTCCTCCTTCCTCACGCTCCCCTTTCCTTCCACGTCATCCTTTCCAACTGTCATTACACTTCACATTTCTTTCCTCCTATTTTCCTCCACCGACTCTCCTCTTCCTTCCCTCCATTTTCCGGTGTTTTTCCTTTTCCCCTCTTCTCTATGAGTCCCCTCCCGCCTCTCCATCCTCCCTATTTACTCTCAATTTCTCGTTTTACTCCTCTCACCCACAAAACACCTGCCTCTCTTTCAACCGCCATTTTTGATCTCCCTATATATATATATATATATATATATATATATACATGTAGAATATATAATATGATTATAAATATGATTATAAATTTACATATTTTTATATATTTATATTATGAAATTATAATTTTTATATACAAAATATTTTATATGTACGTGAAATTAATTTTTTCTCTTATGCTTTCTTATGCTCGATGTACATAATTGTGCGCATCAACTTTTGCGCATAAAATGCTTTCCATTTATTATATTTAAGGTTACTAACTCCAGTTAAGCTAAACTCATCGACATAGAGCATGGACTGCGCCATCCGTATGAAAAAGTGGTCCTCGAAAATGAGAAGAATAGGACGTGAAGACGGCCAATCTCTGTCCTTTTCTAACAACACTGTAATACTGGTTTTCCGGGCCTCGAGCTTAAAAATATTTTTGTTAAATAAGGATTGTAAAAAGGATTTTAGAAAACAAAAAATTAGAAACATTTTATTACTAAACAATAATATAATTTTATTCAAAATAAAGTATTATTTATTGATTTTTAAATAAAACAATTTTTGTATTTTTAGCTCTTATTCTAATTTCTTCTGGAAAATTATAAGTACTTTCGTGATTTAAACGAACATCAAAAAATTTATTTAAAATTTTTTTAGTTAGAAGTTTTTGATGATTTCTTGAACAATTTTCTTTATTACTTAAAATATATAAGGGAATTCTCTGCATTGTTTTCTCAATTAAAACGTTTTTAACATTTTCTATTTTAAAAATTTCTGTTTCTCTTAAAGTACGCTCTGCGATTAAACATATTTCAATAACATCCGCAGAAGCTGAAATTAGTTTACCTCTACTTTTAATTTTTTGTAAGGAAGACAAAGTTTGATCAGTTGTTAATAACTTTTTACAAGCTAAACATTTAGTCAATTTAAAAATCTTATAAACTACAAAGCCCGCTATATATGCTACAACTTCTTTAACATACGATTGATTAACATTATGGAAGACCGCAGGAATATTATAATTATGCTCTAATAACATTAGAAAAGTATAATTTCTAATTGCACTATCATTTGTACTTTTATTTGTACTTTGTTCATCAAAATTTGATACATCCAAATTAAAATTATTGGAAGACGAAACTTGATTTTCTGCATTTCTTGATGCATTTCTGACGAGTTAATATCTTTGGCAATAGTGCTAGTATTTTTTTCTTTGGTTATTTTTTCTTTTACAAGATTTTTAGTCTGTAAAATACAAGTATCATCTTTCTTAATACAATTAGCATAATCAGAACTCCCAACTTGTGCATAAAATAATAACTTGAATGCAGATTGAAACTGTGTAGTGGTTGGATTGTTGTTATTACCTCCACGAGATCAAATACTTGAAAAAAAAAGCTCAAGATGGTCTTGTGATAATTTGTACGTCAATAAATACTTTAAAGGTGATTCAACATTCGATACATATTTATCAAATATAGCTATGCAATTCCGCATTGATATTATGAGGCCATAAAAACCTAATTTTCATTTAGTTTCTAAAATAGGCTTTCCATCAAGACGAAGTGATTTAATATAATTTTCATATTCTATAATTTTTAATCGAATTTCAATAATATTATTCCGATTGATAGGACTTTTATTTGAATCTTTGACAAACGCCTGTCTCGAATTAAGCAAATCAAAAATATTATTTTGCATACAAAATTTTTCAGTACCTAAAGAATCTGTAAATTCAGATATGTTGATTGTCATTCTTAAGAAATTTAATGCATTACTAACACTACAACTTAATAATTGAGTAGCTAGCTTAACTTTCATTTTCTCTGTTTGAAAATTTATATGACGTTTTCTAATTTTAGTTCCAGCATGTAAACCATATTGATATTGATATGTAACTAATTTTTTTAAACAAATTAAAATAGATAAAGAATTAGGCTTTGAAATGTATTAAACAACCGATATACGAGAAAAGAGCGATAAGAGCCATCGCGGATGATAGTGCGTAAAATTTTGTAAAGATTAATAAATCGCGAAAAATAAGACGCGAAAATAAGACATGCATATATTTTACTTGGTGCATAAACCAAGATAGATTCTCCATTCGAGAATACTATATAAGACCCCTCTTTACCCCCCCGCAGAGATGTAAGCGAGAAAAATATCGGGGCGAAGTCGCTGAATCGGGAGTCGAACCCGAGTCTTTCGCTTGCCGGACGACTGCTCTAAACCAACTGAGCTATTCAGCCCCACACCAGAGCCACCAGTAAAATATATGCATGTCTTATTTTCGCGTCTTATTTTTCGCGATTTATTAATCTTTACAAAATTTTACGCACTATCATCCGCGGTGGCTCTTATCGCTCTTTTCTCTTATATCGGTTGTTTAATACATTTCAGAGCCTAATTCTTTATCTATTTTAATTTATTAAATTTACGCGGAGCTAATCGCGTTCCCACTATTTCTACAAATAGGCGAGAGGGATGTCGGTGTGGGGCTGAATAGCTTAGTTGGTTCAGAGCAGTCGTCCGGCAAGCGAAAGACTCGGGTTCGACTCCCGATTCAGCGACTTCGCCCCGATATTTTTCTCGCTTACATCTCTGCAGGGGAGGTAAAGAGGGATCTTATATAGTATTCTCGAATGGAGAATCTACCTTGGTTTATGCACCAAGTAAAATATATGCATGTCTTATATTCGCGTCTTATTTTTCGCGATTTATTAATCTTTACAAAATTTTACGCACTATCATCCGCGGTGGCTCTTATCGCTCTTTTCTCGTATATCGGTTGTTTAATACATTTCAGAGCCTAATTCTTTATCTATTTTAATTTGTTAAATTTACGCGGAGCTAATCGCGTTCCCATTATTTCTACAAATAGGCGAGAGGGATGTCGGTGTGGGGCTGAATAGCTCAGTTGGTTTAGAGCAGTCGTCCGGCAAGCGAAAGAGTCGGGTTCGACTCTCGATTCAGCGACTTCGCCCCGATATTTTTCTCGCTTATATCTCTGCAGGGGGGGTAAAGAGGGGTCTTATATAGTATTCTCGAATGGAGAATCTACCTTGGTTTATGCACCAAGTAAAATATATGCATGTCTTATTTTCGCGTCTTATTTTTCGCGATTTATTAATCTTTACAAAATTTTACGCACTATCATCCGCGGTGGCTCTTATCGCTCTTTTCTCATATATCGGTTGTCTAATTTTTTTAAATAATTCCATTCGATTGTATTTCCATCACCATCTAATAATATTTTTTTATCTGCCAATGTATTTCGTACTAGTTTGATGGCATGGCATGCATCAAATATTAAAAAAATTGGTTCCTTAGTTACAGGATGTGAAATAAATAAATCAAAATTTGTAGTATAACAAAATTTTGCTCCTAAACTCTCGGCCATTCTTATATTCGATGACCCACCATCAAAAGTTAATAATATAACATTTATACCAGTAGGATGTAACTTTTCCAAACATTCCAAGATTATATTAGCTCTGTCTTTGCCACTTAATCCATCAATAAAGTGATAAGCTACTGGAATTTTCCAATGTTCATTCAAACAAACAACCATAATAACCATGGCTTCTGTAGCTCTATTTGATAATCTTTGTCCATTATATTTAGTAGCTTTTTCATTCTCATAAGTAACAAAACCAGTAAATTCTTTACCATTCCATCTTACAGATTTTCTGATTGCCATCAACCATAATACTACATAAGAGTTTTTTTCCAGTGTTATTAGCTTTAACATGTTTGTCTCTTAATACATCTAATGCCGATTGACAAATACCCGGTTTTATATTAATTTTACTGAGCCATTTTCTGAGGGTGGCAGAATGTGGAAGCGGAAAAATATTTCGAAGATATTTATATGCTTTTGCTGACATAAAAGACATTGTTGACGCAAAAATTCTTAGTGAAAGTGGATAAGATGCAACTTTTTTTCTTGACTTGAGTAGAGAAAATATAGCTTTAGGTATCGGTTCCATTTTTGACTGAAATGTAAAAACATTTTATTAGGCCGGTATTCATAGTTCGATCTTATATTTAAGATCGTCTTAAGTCTGCTTCGAGGTTGACTTAAGACCTCGAAGATCAGATAGAAAAGGACGGGAATAAGAACCTATATATTTATAACTAGATTGACGAGACCTCTAATTTGATATTTCTGATTTAATTTCGAAATTGATTAAAACAAAAATTGTGAAACATTTCGAAAGCACTCTTTAATTCGATTTACATCAAATAACTTTAATGCATATTGAGTAGCATCAAGTAGTTTTATTTTCATTATTTTGTCCTTTACATCGAATATTCGATTTTGATATTCTCTTTGCAATTGAAAGACTTACAGGTAATAATTTTTTTCTGCTGCTTGCTTCACATTCTCTCTCTGTAACTGTTTAATACGATATTTCATTTTTAATTTACTCTGATGTAATCGTCGAATTAACCGTTTGAAGAACAATATTTCTTTATTTTGCGCATTTAATTTCTGTGTTACATATTGCAATTGATTAGTTGTGATTGAATCATTTTCCAAAGGCAAATTCCTTGAACAAATTTGTTTTTCTGGAACTTCATTTTTTATAACTTCGCCAGATCTAAAAGTATAAAAATAAATAAATACAATTCATTAAACTTTTGAAGTTAAAATATACACTATATTTTTATAATCAATAATGAAGTAATAAAATAACCTTTTTAAAGAATTTTTTTCAATAGAACATTTTTCATTTAATGATGCAGAGAATTTGCATGATGATTCACAGAAATCAGGTCCAACAGTTGAAAATTTATTTTCTTCTTTCCCTAAAGATAAATCCGCTGCAAATATAATGAAGTATGATCAGAATATAATCTCTTTTCATCATATTATTGTTTTATTTAACAAATTATTACCTGTTATTGTTGATAGATGTAAAGATGGAAGACTGCCCTCTTTTAATAATGTTCTTCCGGCAATTTCACCATAGCGAAAACATTTTTTTTCAAAATGCAATGAACAAATTGTAGCTCGATCTCCTAAAACTACATCATTCTTTCCCAGAATGTGCAACCATCTTTTTCTTTGATTTTCATCAGAAGGAAACCTTTAACATTTATTCAATTATTTTATCTTACATTTTTATTAAAAAACAATTACAAAATGAATATAATTATCTAAAACTTTTCATGAACCTAACCTAATCTTTTAATTACTGTTATACTTATTTATGAAATGATCTTCGAGGTTCTTTATTTCCTCGCCACTTGCATATACAACATTTGCATATACAACACTTGCATATACACCATTATTTTTAATAATAGTGGACTCTGTATTAATCATAAACTTGCACAAATAATTATCATCTGATCAAGCCCAAGCATGGTCATATACCGCATCCTCTATAGCACTAAAAAAAGGATAACCGATTGCTTAATACATTCCTGTACTATCAAGAAGGAACCAATCATAATCTTAGAAAGAGAGAGAGATTGGCCGTCTTCACGCTCCATCTCTTTCTATTTTCGCGACCATATTTCATACACTGCTTGTATACGGATGGCGCAGTCCATGCTATATGTCGATGGCTAAACTCCAGTTGACACAAGCTAACACAAACGTATATAGATGGAAAGCATCCATTAAGGGTCTACAGGAGTGACGGGCAAACTCCGAATTGATATTGGAGACCTCGCGCGTTGACAATGTGAAACTCTAGTTTCAGGGTTGCCAATACTGAAAAATAAAATCTGAGTTTTATGTATAGGTATGTGTACATATACGTACACTATTGTATTGCTCGTACGAGCGCATGTAAGATGGAAAAGGATGGCGCAATCGTGCTAACCTTGTTCCTCTTCTATCGTATATCGGATTACCGAGATACGGCTTGAAAATGCTTTCTGGCCTTTCGTAGCAGAAACCAGTAATGTAACAAGGCTAAAGGGCGCCCACTTTTTATGAATTTTTTATTTTTATATATACATATATGTATATATACCCAAATTGTAGTTAAAATTATATGTATAGTATGATAAAATAAAATATAATATATGGGTAATGATAAATTATTGTTTGTTAATTTAAATTTCTAGAAATATATATTTTTTTTTCGGTGGAGGGGAAAATGCCTTATGCATTCGGCCGTTCCGATGGAGTTATGTGAGACTCGCACTCACTAAAAACCCCTCTCTACAAGCAAATCAGGATGTCATTCATCAATATATTTAAATAAATATTTAAATTATTTAAATAAATAAACTATTATATTATATAACATATATACAAACATTTTATATACAAACATTTTATATATAAATAATATATGTTATTTTTCAATGACACTCTTTCTTTTTCTGAGCCGCTTTCTTTGCTTCAATGACATACTGCGGCCCGAATTGGCATATTCCTTGCCGCTCTATTATCGATTATTTCAGGAACTATGCAGTCCTCGTAAAATCGTTTAAGCTGTGATAACATTTTTGATTCCCAAAATCTGTCATCACGCTCGACAACTGTGTACTTTAATCCATAGGGTGTCTACACAGCAAAAATACAATATTTTCTTTGTGTTATGTGGAGCTGCCCCTGTACTTGGAAGTAGTACGCGTGTCTTTGATTCATACGAGTGTCATCTGTTTTATCGAAAATTCTATGAACATTAGCAATCTTATTCAGCATTGCATCAGTGGAGGACACTTGCCGCGCCGCATAAGGACATTTAATCTCAACGATAGTATCGTCTCCGACAATACCGTCAAGCGTTGCAGCAAGATATGGAATTTCTTGATCAATAAAAATTACACATTTTTCTATTTTTATTCCCAACTCCATCTGCAATTGCTCTCGTGCTACTATCTCTTTTTCTTTACTCCACTCAACAGCCGCATTCATCAATTGAGGAGGATAAAGAATTGCTTTTACAAGATTTTGGCACGAAGTTGTTTCTCTCCTACTACAAACTTTTGCAAAGTTTGAAGCAGTGAGAAGATTCCGCCGTACGTTGTGCCACTCCGCGTTTTCATGCTGATCCCGTGTAGCACATTCCAATACAGCGCGATTGCATTGTTGATCTCTTAATATTTGATAATGATTAGATTTCAACTGTTCATACATGCGATCTTCTATATCTGGTCGTTCTGCATTTGGTCCATAATCTTTATCAGCCGTAAATGTTTTAGCAAAATATTTTGATGTACGAACAGAGAGACCTAATATTTTGCCGCATGCATACGTAGTTGATAAGCTTCATTTCTTTTAATATTTCTATTTTCTATTATTTTTGTATATGTCGGTGGTTCTTTACCCATTACGTGACACATAGAACTTAATGCTTGTTTAGTATTAAATTGTATTACGGATGTTTTCACGCGAGCTTGATAAGAACCTTTTTTCCAAAATGAATACATTTTGCCAGTAATTAATTTACTAATAATTCCATTGCAACTTTCCACGGAATTACTAGTAAATTGATATAATAAACTATCAGCATTCTCTATTACACGTTTCATCGCAAATTCTATTTTTAATAATAATCCTGCCTTTCGTAATTGCGGCATCTTCTTCACCTTCTTTTCGTTCTCCAGTACAAAATTATTTAAGGGAAGAACAACCTTTATGTCCATCAAATACATGACTAGATATATTTAATAAATCTTTAATTAATCCTGCAACTTTTTGGCTTCGAGATCCTTTGCTATTGCGACGAAACGTTACAGCTTTTACTATAGCGTTACGAATTTTCATCACGCTATTCGTAACGACTTTTTTTAATTTAGAGATATTTCTACCACCACTATTACCCGCTTCGCGTATTTTAGCACACATATTGCGGAGAAGATGATTCATGCATTCAATCTTCTCTACAACAATATTCGGATATGGTGGGAAATCTCTCAATTTCTTAAATACGTTACTATCACCGTCACCAATATATTTATTATAAATTAATCCATGCATTTCTAAACTAAGTCGGAAGCCTTACAAGATTATGTTACTTTCCATACTGATGGAACTCTGATTGCTTCCCCAGTTTTTAAAACATATATGATTCTTTGGTTTTGTATTAATTTTAGCTGCTCTTGCACAAACAACACAATATTTATTTCTAACACCGACATGTAGAACTCTTTTAGAATAATATCCCATAATAATAGCTGCTCCAGATTATAACTACCACTACGGTATGATCTCTTCATCCACGAGTCATCAACTATTACGGGTATATGTGGAATATTATCTACGACATCTCCTCTTTTAATTGCCAAACATTTTTCCTCTTCGGCAGCCGCACGCATTTCTTCTTCTGCGGCGACGGCGAAGGCTTCCGACATTTCATTGTGATAATTAATATATGTTTTATTGCTTACATGCACGGAACATCCATAGCAGCAAGAAGTTCTTCAAGCTGTTTATGACCAGTCCCTGTCAATAAAGTACCGCATACAGCACTTTGATTAACATCCAATATTCTATCGTCTGCCGGTTCATTCCAGAAATTATCTGTAAAGTGACACATTCGACATTCGACAAAAATTGGGTTTTCAGACCATGACGCTTCGTTTTAGTTATTACAAGATCAATTCAGATTCGCCAATCCAATGAGTGGACAGTCTCTGCAATTCACAGCAAAAACATGCCGAAAATCGACGATACATCGCCCACTAATCTCTGCAGAATACAAACGACCTGCGTCGATGTTATCGTCAACATGTAAACTTATATTTTCTACATCTTCGGTATCCATATTATTTTGCAAAGTAATATTTTCGATATTTTCGATATCATTCATATTATTACTTTGCAATGTAATATTTTCGACACTTTCAATATTGTCTATATTATTGTTCTGTATTGTATTATCTAATTCTATTGTGTGGGCATGTAAAGAATTTTCAGGAAATTTATTGAATAATGACTGCGATGTTAACGCATCATTATCTATCACATTTCTCTTATTTGTATATACATGCGGTTCGTTCAACAAATTTGTATTTTCACAAAATTCGCGAACATCAGACACAGATCCTATAGAATTATCATCGAAAATATCTATAACTTTTTCTGACAGAACTTCATGTGTCGAGCAAGCATCAACAGATAATTGAGAAACTACATTCGTGAAAGATAACGATTGCGATGTATCACTATCTACATTTCCCTTATCCTTACATGCATATAATTTATGAGACGTACTTAGAAAAGACGTACCTGGTAATAATTTCGATACGTCTTTGAAGGTTTCTTCCGCAGGAGAATCCTCGACATCTTTTTTTTTTATAAAAAGGATTTTTCTTAAATTCTCGCGCGTAACGCATTTTCCTTGATGAAGAAACGCGTTTCGACGTCCACCATCTCCTTGTACTCATAATTTTTACGATAATCACTAACTATTGACTATTCATTCACTCGTCCGTATTATAAACAATAACGTGCTTTACGTTATAATGGGCAATTCACAATTGCGCTTAATCCACAAATGTTTATTCCCATGATACGCTTGTCATTGGTACAATAAGTACCTATAGTATATACACTGTACAGTGCATGAGTGTATGTACTATGTGAGACATCGCGAGAATACACGTGCCGGACACGATGCCACTCGACGAACGTGGTAAGATATAATTGTACTTTTTATATGTACATATACATAATATTTTATTAACGATATAATATTACATTTGCCACGTAATAACATAAATTGTGTACATGTAGCGAGTGTATATAACTAAGAAAAATAATAATTATACGTAACCTGAATTATTTGTACTGAGCAATACATGTACGCAATATATTATACAATATATATATATATATATATATATATATATATATATATACATATATATATATATATATATATAATTTAACATTTTTTTCAGCAATTCCTATGCAACCTGCGGAGTGGACTCCTCCCAGCCCAGAGGTGGCCATACGAGACGCGGCGAATCAGTCTCGGCCGAACCGATATAATATATATATCGTGCCAGCACAATCAGCATTCGTAAGTATAACATAATTAAATAATATTTATACATTTATAATAAAAAGAGAGAGAAAGAAGCTAATATACGGAAAAGTCCGAAACGGTCGAATATATAAAAAATACAATTTAGAGAAAAATGCTTAAAATAAAAGTTGTTTGGTTCGAAGGGGGTCATAAAATGGTTTCATTGGCCTTGAATAGTCGTTTGAAGGTCATATGAAAGGCATCTTGAATTTTTTAAACGGAACCCTATATCATTGCTTATTGTAATAGCTTACCTCGAGAGCTTTCCAAAATACTATAATAAAAAAGTTTTTCATTAAATATTTGTACAATTGTGAAGTTTGAAAGTTATAATACCACCGCATTAGCGTTATATCCGAGACGTACCACGTGACGGTCGATTTTCGATCTCTTTTGTGCACACGTATACAAACACACACACAATGTGTGTTTTATTTACAAAATTCAAGGTGACCTTTATAAGATCTTCAAACGATTATTTAAGGTCAAATCAATGGCAATATAACTTTCTTTTATAACTTTCTTTGACTCAATTAACAAATTATATATTGTATACTATTTGTTTTTTTAAATAAAAGTTTTCATATTTATTTTTTTAGCATCCTCAGACCGAGCGACGACGACGTTATCGTCAACGTCGCCGGGAACGGCGACAGCAGCAACAACAGCTGTAGCAACAACAGCTGCAGCAGCAGCAACTGCAGCAGCAACAACTGCATCAACTGCACGAACAATAGCTGCAACAACCTTTGCAGCCTTTTTGCCCATACTAGACGCCGCCGCCGCTGCTGCCACCCTTTCATGAAATGCCGCCGCCGCCACTCCTTCATGAAATGCCGCCGCCACCACTCGGGCATTATGATGTATGTGCCATGCGGTCAAGGAGGATGGGATCGGAGGGGACAGGGCAGGGCTCGGGGCGGGGCCTGGGATGGAAAGCTTCAGATTTTTTATATAAACTAATTCGTATAAAGGTTCAGAGTTTTTATATAAACTAATTCATAATAACAAACTCATTTACTTTTTTTTATGTATCTGTTTTATACAGGGCTTTCGAAAAGTAACGGACCCCCCCCCTATCTCAGAATCTATGTATCATAGGGCAAAATGACCCGAACAAAAGTTTTATGGTTCATAAAGTTCTGTTTTTTTGTGACTTCAATTTGACCTTGATCTTGACCTTGAAGGTTTTTTGAAGGTTAATTTGCGTTTTTTAAATGGGAATTGCTATTTTTGACTCCTGATTTGGAAAGAGCGGGAAATTTTACGTTCAGATATGTAATCTTGTGATGGTAAAAATGACATCCAAATCCTACTTTTATCCTACTTTTAGCGCTATCCAGGAACAACGACGTGGACGTAGTAGAATTCTGTTTCCTTTGGGGTGTTTGGTTAATGTGAGTCCCTTCTCCCCTCACGAATCGGGGTGCTTGATTAACGTGAGTCCCCTCGCCTCTCACGAATCGGGGTGCTTGGTTAACGTGAGTCCCCTCGCCTCTCACGAATCGGGGTGCTTGATTAACGTGAGTCCCCTCGCCTCTCACGAATCGGGGTGCTTGATTAACGTGAGTCCCCTCGCCTCTCACGAATCGGGGTGCTTGATTAACGTGAGTCCCCTCGCCTCTCACGAATCGGGGTGCTTGGTTAACGTGAGTCCCCTCGCCTCTCACGAATCGGGGTGCTTGATTAACGTGAGTCCCCTCGCCTCTCACGAATCGGGGTGCTTGGTTAACGTGAGTCCCCTCGCCTTTCACGAATCGGGGTGCTTGATTAACGTGAGTCCCCTCGCCTCTCACGAATCGGGGTGCTTGATTAACGTGAGTCCCCTCGCCTCTCACGAATCGGGGTGCTTGATTAACGTGAGTCCCCTCGCCTCTCACGAATCGGGGTGCTTGATTAACGTGAGTCCCCTCGCCTCTCACGATTTGGGGTGCTTCTCGCGACTCATTATTTAGATTGATTGAAACATCTTACAACAAATGTTCGAATTGTTGTCCTTGAACTGCTTGGCAATGTGCTAATCTATGATAAAACCCTGAAACCGAATTCCTGTAAGTTTCCTCTGGTATGGCGTCTATTTCACGGGTTATCCTATTGCGCAAATCATCTAAATCTTCAGACTTCGTAGTGTAGACTTTCCCTTTTAAGTACCCCCAAAAGAAATAATCTAGAGGATTCAGGTCTGGAGATCTAGCTGGCCATTCAATGGCACCCCTACGCCCGATCCATCTGTCAGGAAATGTTTCGTCCAAATATCGACGAACATTAACTCCATAATGTGGAGGAGCCCCATCCTGTTGAAAGTAAATGTCATCAAAATTACCATCTGCTAAATTCCGTATGGCTGGTATAATTTGTTCTCGAAATATGTTTTCATACATCTGAGCTGTTAAATTGCCCTCGATGAAAAATGGCCCAACTGGTCTACCGTTGAAAATACCAGCCCACACATTAACTTTTTGCGGATGTTGGGTGTGAGCTTCTCTCATCCAATGAGGATTATCATCACTCCAATATCTGCTATTTTGTCTATTTACTGGTCTATTTAACTGAAATGTGGCCTCATCGGAGAAGATAATGTTGTTGAGGAGTAAAGGATCATCGTTAATCATCTGCATCATAATTTCCCAAAACTCCACTCGTCTGTCAAAGTCATCTTCAGATAGTTCCTGAAATGGATTTTATATGGATGCCATTTGTTGAGCCTTAGAATTTTATGTACAGATCCAACCCCAATTTCATGCTCTTGTGAAACGCGAGGTATGGAATAATGAGGATCTTCGACGAATGACTGTAAGACACTTAACATTTTTTCATCATTCGTTACTGACTTAAATCTACCAGGTTTTTCACGATCTTTAATACTACCAGTTTCCTGAAAACGTTGAATTGTACGTACAACAGTACTTTTGGAGATAGGATTTTCCTCTACTCTGAAAGTTTCATTAAATAGTCGCAATACCTGTCAAGGTCAAGCCTGTTGTCCTTTATGGCCTGTATGCCATGTTTGAGTTAATTACCTACTCGTCTTTGACTCGTGCGTCCAACTTCCGAGATTTGGGCGATTTCTAATTCCTCCGCACTTGTATCGTAATGTACTAGATATTTACCCATATCTTACATGATATCTCGAGGGTTTTTTAATGATTGAATTGTCGCAATTATTTAGTTAACTATTGAAACTGAGCATAACTTCTCTGTTCACTTATACGTTCATTTTCTGAGTTCAAATAGGTAATTAACTCAAACATGGCACACCTCAATGAACGAGAACGAATATCTCTGTTAATGATGCGAGGGTGGGGTGATCTGCAAAGAGGGTATAAGCAGGTTCACAAAAAAAACAGAACTTTATGAACCATAAAACTTTTGTTCGAGTCATTTTGCCCTATGATACATAGATTCTGAGATAGGGGGGGGGGGGTCCGTTATTTTTCGAAAGCCCTGTATATTTAATAAACTAACATTTATTTCATTTGCAAAAGTATATTATGTTCATGCAATTCTAATAAAGTATATATGTATGTATTATTTGTAATAGATATATATGTATATGTATATATATATATATATACATATTACAAATAATACATACATATATAGTGATGATAATACAATATATATATGTATGTATTATTTGTAAGTATATATGTATGTATTATAATATTTGTAATAATAATTATTATCAACACTGATTGTGCTAATTTATTTTCTGTAAAAATTATAGTTTTGTCTATTAAGGTTGGTTTATTATCTGTAGTAACACTAGAAGAGCTAGAATGCACATGAAAAGATTTCAATTTAAAATATTCTAATTGTTCCTGTGTTTGTTTACAAATTTTCAATAATATAAATAAAGAAAAAATTATATGCAAGTTATTTATAACAAAACAGTGCGTTATTTTTTTATGTCTTTGTATAGTCAACAAGATTACGTAATTACTGACGGAGAAATTTTATTTAAAGAAAGAGATAGTAATATACGAGAAAGAGATTGTTATTTATTTTTATTGGCAATTTTATTAGCTAAAAAACAAATATATATTAGTTTTATTAAAAATAAAACATACTATGACAACTATATTATGAAAACAATTTTTTTTTCAAAAGTCATTTTACAGTATAATAAAAAGATGTATCCTTATGTTTCACTATAAATTTTTTTAAATTAAAAAGTATAGCAATATATATAAAAGGCATGTTATTGTAGTTATATTATTGAGTGGAAAATTATAACTAATAGTTATATTATTGTTACTTTGTGTTTGCTATTATATATATATATATATATATATATATATATATATAATATAAAAATGTACAAAATATATATATATATATTGTACATTTTTATTATATATATATATATATATAATATGAAATATATATATATATATATATATATAATATAAAAAATGAAAGAAAAATATAAAAAAAATCTTTGATTATATTTTATATTTATGAACTATTTTATTTTATATGACGTAAATAAAATTGCATTATTGTTAATTAATAATTTTATATATTTTAATAGCTCAGTTGGTTTAGAGCAGTCGTCCAGCAAGCGAAAGACTCGGGTTCGACTCCCGATTCAGCGATTTCGCCCCGAAATTTTTCTCGCTTACATCTCTGCAGGGGAGTAAAGAAAGGTCTTATATATAGTATTCTCGAATGGAGAATCTACCTTGGTTTATGCACCAAGTAAAATATATACATATGTCTTATTTTAGCGCCTTATTTTTCGCGATTTATTAATCTTTATAAAATTTTACGCACTATCATCCGCGGTGGCTCTTAATCGCTCTTTTCTCGTATATCGGTTGTTTAATACATTTCAGAGCCTAATTCTTTATCTATTTTAATTTGTTTATATATTTTGTTTTTCCATATACTTCCCATATACTTTTCCTTTATTTATTATCCGTCAATAATTACATCCAAATAATATGTTCCATTATCATATTTGTGCCCCTATACGGCGAAGGCGATCGGACTGTAACATAATGGTGGCGCGCGGCGAAGCGGTGATTGGGGAGGGGAGGAGCCTTCGCCACGCGCTTACACACTCATCGCTCCTCCCCTCCCCAATCACCTCTTCGCCGCGCACCGCCATTATGTTATAGTCAGACCGCCTTCGCCATCGTGTGTTTCTAACCACGCGCATTGGCCGATCTTCTTTATTTAATTTTTCATTAATTATTGCGACAATCACAAAACAATAGAGGTCATTCCTTCTTAATTTGAGCCAATCTACCTCCTTACTTCGTCAAAAATTTCCTGACACCCTGTATATATATATACAGGGTGTCCCTGAGCATGTGCTCACTCACTTGTAAAAAGGTAGAGCACAATAAATTAAATAAAGAAATCCTATTCTATGTAACGATTTTTGTAATAACAATCGAAATATTAATTATTGAAATCGGAGAATGAGAGAAGCACTCGAGCGCTAGAGCTTTAGCACGGCCCACCGTGTCAGACGTTGCCTTCTGGCGCGCGGCGAGGGGAGGGACAGCGCTACCCGTGGTTACCGCTATCACCATTTTCATTGCATCGCGTCAAGACTCGCATCTCGCGTCTCATTTCTGAGATTGTTTGCGATTATAATTAATTTATGTATGATAAGAGATATGTATAAACACAATAAAAAAACGAAGCTGAATTAGATTTAGATGCTATAAATAAGATACGAAAAAGATAGAAATGTAAGAAATCTATCGTGAATTTATGATAAGTTTTTGATTAATGTATTATTTACAATTAATAGATAACAGCTTTTTCTATCGATTTTTTTTGCTTCTTTTGTCAGGGCTACAACAAATAATCGTATAGAAATATTGGAACATCTTATCATATCAAAATAAACCATCTATTAATATAAAAATGATACAGCATTTTCCGTAATATACTTTCGATATATGACATAACAAATAACGAAGCGATTCTAGCGGCCTTTAATAATATCACGCTAGATATAGCACACCGAGTGACGCAACAAATAATTCAAAGAGCTGAACTCTGCTTACAAGTACGAGGGAAGCACTTTGAGCATTTGTTGCATTAAATGATGAGAGTGGATTAGGCCCATTGGGAAAACACTTAAAAAAACGCGCCAAGTTATCTACCTCAAGGTGATGCGGAAACAATAGTATGTTTCCTTGCTACGAAATAATTTTATTTGAAAAATGATATGAATGAAGCACGATTCTTTTTTCACACGATTGTAAATTATATTTGTTATGTCATAAAAGTCATCGAAAAGTATATTACGGAAAATGCTTCTTATATCATTTTTATTAATAGATGGTTTATTTTGATATGATAAGATGTTCCAATATTTCTATACGATTATTTGTTGTAGCCCTGACAAAAGAAGCAAAAAAATCGATAGAAAAAGCTGTTATCTATTAATTGTAAATAATACATTAAACAAAAACTTATCATAAATTCACGTCATAGATTTCTTACATTTCTTTCTTTTTCGTATCTTATTTATAGCATCTAATTCAGCTTCGTTTTTTTTATTGTGTTTATACATATCTCTTGTCATACATAAATTAATTATAATCGCAAACAATCCCAGAAATGAGACGCGAGATGCGAGTCTTGACGCGATGCAATGAAAATGGTGATAGCGGTAACCACGGGTAGCGGTGCGCTGTCCCCCCCTCGCCGCGCGCCAGAAGGCAATGTCTGACACGGTAAGCCGTGCTAAAGCTCGAGCGCTTCTCTCATTCATCCGATTTCAATAATTAATATTTCGATTGTTATTACAAAAATCGTTACATAGAATAGGATTTCTTTATTTAATTTACTGTGTTCTACCTTTTTACAAGTGAGTGAGCACATGCTCAGGGACACCCTGTATATATATATTCAAATATATAAAATATTTATAAAAAAATATATATATATATATATATATATATTCTCCAAAAACTTTTTAATTTGAAAAGAAAATTTAAATACATTATCCCTTTTTTCACAGTTGTTATCAATTTATAACATCATCAAAAATACATTAATGTATTCCAAAAATAAAAAGTTTTTTATACACATATATGTAATTATAAATAAGTAAAATATTTTTAATGTTTTAATAATTATTCTTAAATTAACAAAAAAAATGTTGTATTTTTTTTAAAGAAACATGTTACAAAAGAAAATTGAACGTGCACGGATTCGAACTTGAATCTACGGGATGATAACCTGAACACTTAGCATCATTCGCCATTATGTGTTATTCAAATCCATCTTTATATTACTAATATTTATGTGACAGTATATGTGATTATGAAATCGATGTAATTGAAAAAAAGTATCATCTATAAAATATCATTGGTCTATAAAACTATGATTATAATTGCTAAAAAATAATCAAAATAAAATTGACATCATGCTATCTCTCTATCCCGCTGACATGATATATGAAGTATCAATAATATGAGAAAGCAATAAATTATCAAGTCTAATAGGCACCCGTGTCTTAGATATTGTATATTTGTTTACCCTATAATCCTACTGTTATTATTCATCAACATATAATATTTAATCGCACATAATTTAAACATATATATACATATATGTATATAAACAAATATAAAATTTACAAAAAATGGGCGCCCGTTAGTCTTGTTGCATTACTGCTTTCTGCCACGAGAGGCCAGAAAGCATTTTCAGGCCGTATCTTCGGCTGTAACATGATACGCTAGAAGAACAAGGATAGCATGATTGTCAATCCTTTTCTTATCTTTCTTCTTTGCGGTGCGTCCGCGCGAGCAATGCAATAGAGTGCGTTCGTTTATGCAGCAGTTAGTGCATCCACTGCATCTCTCTCTGCTCAGTCACGTGACGTAATTTCCCGAACGGATTTCTGCGCAAACCGCTGCTTGAATTGTATTGGATCGTATCTGCCAATAAGAACATTAAAAACAGTAAACATTATAAATGTATAGTTTTTTGAAACATATGTCTATTTTATTTACAAAAATCATGAATGTTTTGAATAATGCTATTTATGATGCAATAGACTTATTTATTAATAGCGATAGCTCATCAGATTCTGATTTATGGTCAGATAGTTCGGATGAAGAGCTGTTACTATTAGATGAAACAGTAATATTATTTTTTTATTAGTTTAATTAATATTTTTGTAGGCAATAATATTATTTTGGAGTATGGGTCGATTTCGATAACGGTCGATTAACGAATGTCATTTTGATTTTATTTTGTTTTGGAGCGGTTAGCTCTCTTTCCTTCGGGACGAGAGTTATCTCCTCGAGAGTCAGAGCTGAAATGTGTCGAATTCGATCCGGGAGGATCCCGTTAGCCCACGAGCCCGACAGCACACAACCACACATATCGCCCGATGCTTAAAGAAACCAGCACAATTGACCAATCAGAAGGTCCTAGTGTTCTAACTGACCAATTAGCAACACTCGTGCACTATCGGGCTCGTGCGCTATCGGAACCCGTCCATTCGATCCCTACCACCGAGACTGCGATCAATCAGAGCGATGGAATTTGGCTAGCGTTAATAATTGGTCCGACAATTATGGTAGGGTGCTCCTTCCCGATCGATCTATTTAAGAGATGCTGTGTGAGGAGATCTCGCTCTCTTTCCTGGTACGAGCAAAAACCGATCGAGACCGAGCTATTCGAGGGATTTCTGGAGCATTCTCATATTTCTCGCAATAATAAAGTATCAGATCTATTTGACCTGTTGTATCCCGACACTCCCGACGAATCCTTAGATTTGGGCGAAGGATTGAATCGAGCCATTCTATCTACGACCACAGCTTTATCAGAAGTGGGATACGGACGCTGCCTCCGGTTTTGCTGATTGCTCTTACTGTGAGTAAAATAGTTTTCTTGTGACGCGTGTCGTGGGGACGCTGAGTGTGCAAACGCGAACATAATTTTGGGCACGGAGAACTTTTGTGCGAAAATGAGTATCGAACTTGATCCGGGAAACAGATTCACGATAGTGGAGTTAAAGGAGGCTCTTCGGAAACAGGGCTTAACGACAAACGGGACTAAGGCCGAGTTAATTAGACGCCTTAACGAAGACGATCCGGGAGTGTGGAGGGGACTTATTGCACGGAGGGGTGCGTTGCTCGCGACGGACTCGTCGGATTCCGGAGCTGTGTGTCGACCGACGGAGGAGTGTGTGGCTGTCGGGGCAGCAGGAGCAGACGGTGAGGCGTTGGTGCGCGAGGAGCGCGTGGACGGTGAGGCGTTAGAGGCGGAGGAGTGCGATGATGCGACAATGACGGAGCTTGGTTTTGCGACGAGAAAGGGAGCTCTGGAAGCGGGAACAGCGGCTGCTGAGGCAAGAATTAGAAATGCTGCGAGGTTCTTCCTCGATAGCGAGTGCGGCGGCGAGCGACGGTTCTATTCTGATGTCCGGTGGCGTGAGGAGCATTAGGGAGTTACTGCCCGAGTATGACGGGACGGACAACACTTTCTGGAGATGGAGGCAGCAGTTGCAGCTACTGAGATCCTCATACAGTTTGGATGAAAACTCAACGCGAATACTAATTAGCTCACGATTGAGGGGGCGTGCACTGTCTTGATTTTATTCGCGAGCGGAGTTCTTGACGATGACTATAGAAGAATTGCTCCAGGAAATGGACCAGATGTTTGATTTACGCCCGGATAAACTGGCCTTAAGGAGAGAATTTGAGTCTCGGACGTGGAAAGGAGGGGAGTTATTTTGTGATTATTATCACGACAAGATGATTTTAGCCAACCGTATACCAGTTGCTGAGGACGAAATTATTGATTATTTAATTGAGGGTGTGCCGGACCAGCGACTGCAAAACCAGGCTCGTCTGATGAGTTATCGAACAGGAGCCCAGCTATTAAAGGCGTTCGAAAAGATTTAACTGGACGTTGGAAAATCAAATGGTATCAGATCAAGAAAGGATGGAGCAAGAGCAAGTGGTGGAAGATTTGAGGCGCCGCATGCAAAAAGGAAGCCGACCAGATGTTTCAGGTGCCATGAGACGGGACATATTGCGGCGCATTGCAAGAGGACACGGCGGGACGAGCGTGCTATGGGTGCGAATCCGCGGAACACCTAGCGAGGGAATATCTGAAGCGGAGTCAGCTTTTGATGTCGGATGCAAGCAGGGACCTTGCGCGCGTTGCGTCTGCGAATGCGATACAGCCCGTCGAGCTGCTGGATCCTTACATGATCCGTGTAAAAATTGTTACTGAAACTGCGAGTAGTGGACCGTGTAATTATGTTGTTGACGCGATGATCGATTCGGGATCGCCGATTAGTCTGGTGCGGAGCGATGTGATTCGGGTCGAGTCGCATTCGCGGGAGCGGGTTGGTCAATTTTACAAACTCGGTGGTCTGCGGTTGAGAATTGACGGTGTATTTTCCGGCATCTTGGAGATCAGTGGCGTGCAGGTCAAAATAAAATTTCATGTAGTACCGAGCGATATGATGGCATACAGCGTTGGGAAGAGATTTTTTTAAGATGTCCACGAATATGTGTTATCCTCGGGGAAACCGTCGGGATCTCGGGCGTCGATGAGGAACGGGCGATTAATCAGTTAATGAACATTGAGTATAATAATAATTTTATTCGTCCATCCGACGAATTGAATATTAATCCGGATATTGATGAAAATGTGTCCGCACGAGTCCGCAGGGCTTATGATTCACTATCTGACGAGTCTGCGAGGAAAAAAATGCACATTAGATTTCGAAATGGTTATTGCATTAAAGCACGAACAGCCTATAAGTTCGCGTCCTCGTCGATTATCATTTGCAGACAAGGAGATTTTTTGCGAAAGATCCTAGACGATCTTCGGAAAAATCGATCCTAGACGGAAAAAGCGGTTATTCGACCGAGTTGTTCCCCCTATGCGAGTCCAATTGTGCTCGCGAGGAAGAAAGGTGGCCATCGATTATGTGTTGACTACCGCGAATTAAATAAGATTACCGTGCGTGATAATTTTTCGACGGAATTAATCGACGATAATATCGATCGCCTGCGAGATAAGAGGTATTTTACTGTTTTGGACTTGAGGGACGGATTTAATCACGTAAAGATGAACGAAGCTTCTGTAAAGTATACATCCTTCGTGACACCGCTAAATCAGTTTGAATATTTGTATATGCCGTTTGATTTAACGAACGCGCCGCGTGTTTTTCAGCGTTTTGTACATGTTGTGTTTGAACCTTTGGTTCGAAGAAATCAAATATTGATTTATCTCGATGATTTATTGATCGCGACTAAGGATATAGACGAACATGTCGATATTTTGACCGAAATTTTCGAAATAGCGGGTAAACATCGTCTACAATTCCGTTTTGATAAGTGTTATTTTATGCAGACGGAAATAAAGTACTTGGGGTACTGCGTTAATGAGTACGGCATACGACCGAGCGATGAGAATGTCGAATCCATCCTTAATTACCCCATACCACGAAACGTAAAGGATATGCAAAGATTTATTGGTCTTGCGAGTTATTTCCGGCGATTTATCCTCGGGTTTTCTGTGGTGGCAAAACCATTGTATGACGTAATAAAGAAAAACAATACCTTCAGATTTAGCGTTGCCGAGAACTCCGCTTCCGAAACACTCAAGCGACATTTATCGAGCAGGGCAGTACTTGCGATTTATTCGCCCTTAGCAGAGACAGAGCTACATTGTGATGCGAGCGCTAGTGGTTTTGGTATCTTACTTCAGAAGCAAGATGATGGAGCGTGGCGTCCGATTTCGTTTTGGAGCCAGCGGACGACGCCTGTAGAAGCAAAATATCATAGCTTTGAGTTAGAATACCTCGCTGCCGTATATGCATTGAAAAGATTTCACGTATATCTCGCCGGGCGAAAATTTAAAATTGTTACGGATTGTGATAGCTTCCGGTTAACCTTGAGTAAAAAGGATGTGAATCCTCGAATTTCGCGGTGAGCCCTTTTCTTACAGAATTACGATTACGAAATTGTTCATCGTCCGGGTAAACGGATGAGCCTTGTCGATGCGCTTAGCCGATGTTATAGCATACTTGTACTTGAGGGCAGTACGTTGGAAAAAACTTCGTCCGTTTGTCAAGACCGCGATAAAGATATTTTAAAAATTCGTGACGAACTCGAAAAGAGAGATATGAAGCATTATGAATTGCGAGATGGACTTGTATATAGGAAAGACAAAAACAAAAAGTTGCTCTTCTATGTTTCTAATTCTATGTAGTCGAACGTAATACGAACATGTCACGATGACCTAAGTCATGTAGGCATTGATAAGGTTGTAGAAAATATTATCAGGGTCTATTGGTTTCCTCGTGCGTGAGAAAATTAAAGATTATATCCTTAATTGTTTAAAATGTATCGAATTTTCCCCGCCGAGTGGGAAGGCTGAGGGATATCTGCATAATATACCGAAGGAAGGCTTGCCATTTGTAACTATACATGTTGATCACATGGGTCCGTTAGAAAAAAACCGGGAAAGGCTACCGATATTTACTTGTAGTTATTGATGTGTTTACTAAATTTATTAGACTCTATCCTTGTAAATCGACTGGGACGGACGAAGTTTTGAGACATCTTTGTGATTATTTTCGTGCTTATAGTAAACCAAAACGTTTGATTTCCGGATGATCGCGGAACTTGTTTCACATCTGACATATTTAAAGAATATTTAAAGTCCGAGATGATCGAACAAGTATTGGTCGCGGTGAGTACACCGAGAGCAAATGGGCAAGTTGAGCGGTTCAATCGAGTGATTACTCCAATGTTAGCGAAATTGTGTGAGATGCCCTCGAAGTGGGACCGCGTATTAGACCAGGTAGAATTTTCATTAAATAATACCGTTTGTCGTACGAGATGCCGGCCCGTTTATTATTTGGCCTAGACTAGCGAGGAAAGACGAGTGACGTGCTACGTAATTTTGAACACGATCAATTTGATATCAAGCGAAATTTTAGTGTAATGCGAGAAATTGCTCAAGAAAAAATAAGCGAAATACAGCGTAAAAGCGCTGAGCGATATAATTTGCGACGAAAGGCTGCACATAAATATGAAGTCGGTGATTATGTTGAGATCCGTAACGTGGAAACAACGGCGGGAATTAACAAAAAATTAATACCAAAATTTAAGGGTCCCTATGTTGTGAGAAAGGTTTTGGATCACGATCGTTACGTCATAACCGATGTCGATGGTCATCAATTGACTCAGCGTCCTTGTAATGGTGTTTTAGCACCGGATCAGATGCGCCCTTATGTACATGCATAATGTGAGAATTTAATAATTGCGAGCGGTTATATATTTTTATTTGACCGGGACGGCCAAAAGTCAGAATGGCCGAACTGTAGGCAATAATATTATTTTGGAGTATGTCGATTTTGATAACGGTCGATTAACGAATGTCATTTTGATTTTATTTTGTTTTGGAGCGGTTAGCTCTCTTTCCTTCGGAATGAGAGTTATCTCCTCGAGAGTCTGAGTCGAAATGTGTCGAATTCGATCCCTACCACCGAGACTGCGATCAATCAGAGCGATGGAATTTGGCTAGCGTTAATAATTGATCCGACAATTATGCTAGGGAGCTCCTTCCCGATCGATCTATTTAAGGGATGCTGTGTGAAATCTCGCTCTCTTTCCTGAGCAAAAACCGATCGAGACCGAGCTATTCGAGGGATTTCTGGAGCATTCTCATATTTCTCGCAATAATAAAGTATCAGATCTATTTGATCTGTTGTATCCCGACGAATCCTTAGATTTGGGTGAAGGATTGAATCGATCCATTCTATCTACGACCACATTTTATAATTTTTAATAAATTATACTAATGTATATGTTAAAAAAGTTTTAAGTTTGATTTAAATTTTAAATAAAAATGTTAACAATATGTATTATATATATATATATAATTGTTACATGTTATTATAATATTTTAAAACTTTTTTTAACACACACACACACACACACACATAAATATATATATATATGTACATATATAGTATTATTTATCTAAAATTTTAAAATTAATTATACATACACACATAATGTTTTGTTTACAGGAACGTACAAAAATATTTAAGGTTAAAAACTATTCTAATACAATTTCTTAAATGCATGATAAAACATTTCAATCGCATTTTCGGCTCACAAGAGGTTCTTTTCATTTTTAATTTTTAACATACACGCGTAGACTGTCTTCTTTTTAATCATGGTGAAAGTGCGTTCGTTTACGCAGTAGTCGCAGTACTGTGAGCAGAGCATCCAGAGCAGGACCTCTGAGTTGACTGCACAGATAGGATGTATTCCTGCGTAAACGAATGGAAAACTGCGCTGCAGTCGCTTTTGCAGATGGAGTAAACGAACGATCATCTGCGGCAGTCCTGCATAAACGAACGCACCCATAGTGTTTGTACATATACGGACGTACACCTCTACATAATGATCGAGAATTTATTTCTCAGATTGGCAACCCTGAAATCGGAGTTTCGCATTGTCATTGCATGAAGTCTCTAATATCAATTCGGAGTTTGCCCATCACTCCTGTCGACCCTTAAGGCAAATACCGAACCTACAAACATTATAATCAAATCAACAATCATCAGCGAATGATTGCGTATCGATTTAACCGTTTTTTGAACGAAAATGAAATTTTTCCGGCTAACTTCATGCTAATTTTTATTTTTTTGTTTAAAAAAAAGAATATAAACCAACAAACGTTGAAATTAGGCCAACAATCACTGACAAACGACCAACAAACGATTAACAAAAAAAAATTAAGAAAAGTCGAAGTTGCCCGGCTAAGTTCCCAGAAGTCAGCACAGACTTCTATATTATAACTAGATCGCTAACTTCCTTATATACTAAGGTCCGATTTCACCAACGCGAGTTAAGGGTCTACAGGAGAGACAGTAGAGACCTCTCGCGGAGACTATTTCGTAATTCTTATATTTTGGCCAAAATACAGAAAAGATCGCAATAAAATTATGATATTCGTAATCAGCAGAATCAATTACACCGCTTTATAGAGCGATTTTTTGGAAAAAAAGTCGAAATAAAATTTCTAAAAATGTGCTGCTGATCGCGAGTTGCCATGAGTCAGGTGTAGCTGTCCCGGAATTGATTTTGTATTTATTAGAAATTTTTAAGAGCCAAAATGCAAAATCCGGCTCTATACAGCGTTTCATCTTTTTATAAAGAATATACTAAAAATAGATTCATAAAGAAATATGACTTTTTCGGGGCTAATTATTGGAACTACGAATATCGCTATCTGTACCAAAGGAACAGCTAACAAAAATCATGTTGGTAACATTGCGTGAGACAAGCACATCATTGTCGCGGTCGGAGAGACGCTCTGAATGCTTCGACACATCATTCTATCTTTATTTTCGATAAAGATAGAACGATGTTTTGAAGCATTCAGAATGTCTCCCTGACCGCAACTTTAGTATAGTATTATCTTTCAATAATCGCGTCCAATGTGCTTACCATTATATCGATATATATATATATATATATATATATTGTACATTTTTATATTATATATATATATACATATATAATATATATATTATATATATATATATATTATATATATATAATACGAAATATATATATAATATAAAAAATGAAAGAAAAAATCTTTGATTATATTTTATATTTATGAACTATTTTATTTTATATGACATAAATAAAATTGCATTATTGTTAATTAATAATTTTATATATTTTGTTTTTCTATATACTTCCCATGTACTTTTCCTTTATTTATTATCCGTCAATAATTACATCCAAATAATATGTTCCATTATCATATTTGTGCCCCTATACCCAGCAAACACAAAGTAACAATAATATAACTATTAGTTATAATTTTCCACTCAATAATATAACTACAATAACATGCCTTTTATATATATTGCTATACTTTTAATTTAAAAAAATTTATAGTGAAACATAAGGATACATCTTTTTATTATACTGTAAAATGACTTCTGAAAAAAAAATTGTTTTCATGATATTGTCATAGTATGTTTTATTTTTAATAAAACTAATATATATTTGTTTTTTAGCTAATAAAATTGCCAATAAAAATAAATAACAATCTCTTTCTCGTATATTACTATCTCTTTCTTTAAATAAAATTTCTCCGTCAGTAATTACGTAATCTTGTTGACTATACAAAGACATAAAAAAATAACGCACTGTTTTGTTATAAATAACTTGCATATAATTTTTTCTTTATTTATATTATTGAAAATTTGTAAACAAACACAGGAACAATTAGAATATTTTAAATTAAAATCTTTTCATGTGTATTTTAGCTCTTCTGGTGTTACTAGATACAGATAATAAACCAACCTTAATAGACAAAACTATAATTTTTACAGAAAATAAATTAGCACAATCAGTGTTGATAATAATTATTATTACAAATATTATAATACATACATATATACTTACAAATAATACATACATATATACTTACAAATAATACATACATATATATATATTGTATTATCATCACTATATATGTATGTATTATTTGTAATATGTATATATATATATATATATATATACATATACATATATATCTATTACAAATAATACATACATATATACTTTATTAGAATTGCATGAACATAATATACTTTTGCAAATGAAATAAATGTTAGTTTATTAAATATATAAAACAGATACATAAAAAAAAGTAAATGAGTTTGTTATTATGAATTAGTTTATATAAAAACTCTGAACCTTTATATGAATTAGTTTATATAAAAAATCTGAAGCTTTCCGTCCCAGGCCCCGCCCCGAGTCCTGCCCCGTCCCCTCCGATCCCATCCTCCTTGACCGCCTGGCACATACATCATTTGATGCCCGAGTGGCGGCGGCGGCATTTCATGAAGGAGTGGCGGCGGCGGCATTTCATGAAGGGGTGGCAGCAGCGGCGGCGGCGTCTAGTATGGGCAAAAAGGCTGCAAAGGTTGTTGCAGCTATTGTTCGTGCAGTTGATGCAGTTGTTGCTGCTGCAGTTGCTGCTGCTGCAGCTGTTGTTGCTGCTGTCGTCGTTCCTGGCGACGTTGACGATAACGTCGTCGTCGCTCGGTCTGAGGATGCTAAAAAAATAAATATGAAAACTTTTATTTAAAAAAACAAATAGTATATAATATATAATTTGTTAATTGAGTCAAAGAAAGTTATAAAAGAAAGTTATATTGCCATTGATTTGACCTTAAATAATCGTTTGAAGATCTTATAAAGGTCATCTTGAATTTTGTAAATAAAACACACATTGTGTGTGTGTTTGTATACGTGTGCACAAAAGAGATCGAAAATCGTCACGTGGTACGTCTCGGATATAACGCTAATGCGGTGGTATTATAACTTTCAAACTTCACAATTGTACAAATATTTAATGAAAAACTTTTTTATTATAGTATTTTGGAAAGCTCTCGAGGTAAGCTATTACAATATGCAATGATATAGGGTTCCGTTTAAAAAATTCAAAGTGCTTTTCATATGACCTTCAAACGACTATTCAAGGTCAAACCAATGAAACCATTTTATGACCCCCTTCGAACCAAACAATGGGTGTAGTTCCGAAAACCGATTACTTCCGATTTGAATGAAATTTTGAAAAAAGCTTCCTTTTAGCTTAAAATACAAGCCTGTAAAAGGAACTTTGGCGAGTCCTATAAAAAAGTCATTTTTTTAAAGGAAATGAAAAATATAATAATAAGGGAAATATATATAATAACGTAGTTAAATTGTCTTAACCTTGACAAAATATGTCAAGGTCACTATTCTGAATACTCTCCATATGATTTTTAGTAAAAAAAATTTTTATTAAACAAAACATAAACATAAAATAGTATACATTTTTTAACATATTTTAATTAGCTTTTCCTGGATAAACTCTTTTAATATCTTTCAAAAGTTCAAAAGATCAAATGGATCTATATTAAGTTTTCGTATGCGACGACGCCACATAAATTCGCACATATGATCAGCTATTTGACTTGAACTGACACCACCACGAGATAATTGACGACGCATCCATCGCCAAGATGATTCAATGTTTTGTGTATGCGCGCCAATTGTAGAATTAACAAATTCTTCACAATGATTTACCGTCTTATGTATGTATCCATTATCATTGAGATTAATATATCCTTTCCAACAATCTGTATGAATTTCAGTACCAGGTGCAACATGTTTCTTGATTAAACTCAATAAAACATCTTTGTTTCTTTTATTTTCTGGACAAATTTCTAAGCGATAATTATTTGAATGTCCACGATGAATCATTCCAAGAATCCAATGTCCTTCTACAATACGACCTCTATGATACTTGCGCCGACCTATTTTGCACTCATCAATTTCTATTATTTCATTGATACCACCAATTAATCCTTCCTCTTCAAATTTAGCATCTAATGCAAGCATACAGACTTCTCTACAATAAGATATCCTACCTGCAACGGTTTCCCTAGATGTTTCTTTGTTGGTAATAATACTACTTTCACGAATGATTTGTTCGAATGACATATTTACAGAAAAGCAGTATGTTATAATAATACAAGTTGCAGGAGATATATGACATCTTTCAAACCATGTATTTTTTGCGACGGACACTTTATGATTATATTTGCCTTTTTTTTTGGCAACAGAAAATACCACAAATATTCTCAGACTCATGAAGAAACATATAACGCTTGTGTTTTCGACAAAATCTTTCTTTTGGTATTAATCCAATATCACGCAACCATTGCAACGTGCTAAACGAATTTTTTAATATATTCGATAATGTATACAAATTATACATCGTATTTTTTATTATATGTACTCATATAGTGATTACCTATTAAATACAAAAAAAAATTTATTAGCTTCTAATGTTGAAACAATACACAATCGTCACGAATAAGAATTTGTAAAAAAATCATACCTCGATAGATAAGATTAGAATATATACACAAAGAAATACTGAAGAAAGCTTTATTAGTTTGCTAATTAACGTTACTTCTTTGAACGATATATACATACTGAGCATAAATTGAAATATAGACCACGAGTAATGGCTAGCAAAAAATATAAACAAATGTAAGCAAGGTCACGCAATAAACCAAGCACATACATACACACATACACCATTTAGCCACTTTCGGAGCGGCCACGTAAAGCGAGGTGGACGGGGTGGGTGCGGGAGGGGGGCCGAAGGCCCCCCTTGCACCCCTCCCGTGTGTGTGTGTGTGTGTGTGTGCGCGCGTGTGCGTGCGTTATATATATTTCTCTTATTATTATATTTTTCATTTTCTTTAAAAAAAAGATTTTTTGTAGGACTCGCCAAAATTTCTTTTACAGGCTTGTATTTTAAGCTAAAAGGAAGCTTTTTACAAAATTTTGTTGAAATCGGAGGTAATCGGTTTTCGGAACTTTATCCCAAACAACTTTTATTTTAAGCATTTTTCTCTAAATTGTATTTTTTATATATTCGACCGTTTCGGACTTTTCCGTATATTAGCTTCTTTCTCTCTCTTTTTATTATAAATGTATAAATATTATTTAATTATGTTATACTTACGAATGCTGATTGTGCTGGCACGATATATATATTATATCGGTCCGGCCGAGGCTGATTCGCCGCGTCTCGTATGGCCACCTCTGGGCTGGGAGGAGTCCACCCCAGGGCAGGTTAGGAATTGCTGAAAAAAATGTTAAATTATATATATATATATATATATATATATATTGTATAATATATTGCGTACATGTATTGTTCAGTACCAAATAATTCAGGTTACGTATAATTATTATTTTTCTTAATTATATACACTCGCTACATGTACGCAATTTATGTTATTACGTGGCAAATGTAATATTATATCGTTAATAAAATATTATGTATATGTACATATAAAAAAAAGTACAAAGAAGTACAATTATATCTTACCACGTTCGTCGAGTGGCATCGTGTCCGGCACGTGTACTCTCGCGATGTCTCACATAGTACATACACTCATGCACTGTACAGTGTACATACTATAGGTACTTATTGTACCAATGACAAGCGTATCATGGGAATAAACATTTGTGGATTAAGCGCAATTGTGAATTGCCCATTATAACGTAAAGCACGTTATTGTTTATAATACGGACGAGTGAGTGAATAATCAATAGTTAGTGATTATCGTAAAAATTATGAGTACAAGGAGATGGTGGACGTCGAAACGCGTTTCTTCATCAAGGAAAATGCGTTACGCGCGAGAATTTAAGAAAAATCCTTTTTGTAAAAAAAAAAGATGTCGAGGATTCTCCTACGGAAGAAACCTTCAAAGACGTATCGAAATTATTACCAGGTACGTCTTTTCTAAGTACGTCTCATAAATTATATGCATGTAAGGATAAGGGAAATGTAGATAGTGATACATCGCAATCGTTATCTTTCACGAATGTAGCTTCTCAATTATCTGTTGATGCTTGCTCGACACATGAAGTTCTGTCAGAAAAAGTTATGGATATTTTCGATGATAATTCTATAGGATCTTTGTCTGATGTTCGCGAATTTTGTGAAAATACAAATTTGTTGAACGAGCCGCATGTATATACAAATAAGAGAAATGTGATAGATAATGATGCGTTAACATCGCAGTCATTATTTAATAATTTTCGATATTTTCGATATCATTCATATTATTACTTTGCAAAATAATATGGATGATACCGAAGATGTAGAAAATATAAGTTTACATGTTGACGAGAACATCGACGCAGGTCGTTTGTATTCTGCAGAGATTAGTGGGCGATGTATCGTCGATTTCGGGCATGTTTTTGCTGAATTGCAGAGACTGTCCACTCATTGGATTGGCGAATCTGAATTGATCTTGTAATAACTAAAACGAAACGTCATGGTCTGAAAACCCAATTTTTGTCGAATGTCGAATGTGTCACTTTACAGATAATTTCTGGAGTGAACCGGCAAAAGATAGAATATTGGATGTTAATCAAAGTGCTGTATGCGGTACTTTATTGACAGGGACTGGTCATAAACAGCTTGAAGAACTTCTTGCTGCTATGGATGTTCCGTGCATGTAAGCAACAAAACATATATTAATTATCACAATGAAATGTCGGAAGCCTTCGCCGTCGCCGCAGAAGAAGAAATGCGTGCGGCTGCCGAGGAGGAAAAATGTTTGGCAATTAAAAGAGGAGATGTCGTAGATAATATTCCACATATACCCGTAATAGTTGATGACTCGTGGATGGAGAGATCATACCGTAGTGGTAGTTATGATCTGGAGCAGCTATTATTATGGGATATTATTCTAAAAGAGTTCTACATGTCAGTGTTAGAAATAAATATTGTGTTGTTTGTGCAAGAGCAGCTAAAATTAATACAAAACCAAAGAATCATATATGTTTTAAAAACTGGGGAAGCAATCAGAGTTCCATCAGTATGGAAAATGACAATCTTGGAAAGCTTCCGATAATCTTGGAAGGCTTCCGACTTAGTTTAGAAATGCATGGATTAATTTATAATAAATATATTGGTGACGGTGATAGTAACGTATTTAAGAAATTGAGAGATTTCCCACTATATCCGAATATTGTTGTAGAGAAGATTGAATGCACGAATCATCTTCTCCGCAATATGTGTGCTAAAATACGCGAAGCGGGTAATAGTGGTGGTAGAAATATCTCAAAATTAAAAAAAGTCGTTATGAATAGCGTGATGAAAATTCGTAATGCTAAGGCTGTAACGTTTCGTCGCAATAGCAAAGGATCTCAGAGCCAAAAAGTTGTAGGATTAATTAAAGATTTATTAAATATATCCAGCCATGTATTTGGTGAGCATAAAGGTTGTTCTTCCCTTAAATAATTTTGTACTGGAGAACGAAAAGAAGGTGAAGAAGATGCCGCAATTACGAAAGGCAGGATTATTATTAAAAATAGAATTTGCGATGAAACGTGTAATAGAGAATGCTGATAGTTTATTATATCAATTTACTAGTAATTCCGTGGAAAGTTGCAATGGAATTATTAGTAAATTAATTGCCGGCAAACGTTCATTTTGGAAAAAGAGGTTTTTATCAAGCCCGCGTGAAAGCATCCGTAATACAATTTAATACTAAACAAGCATTAAGTTCTACGTGTCACGTAATGGGTAAAGAACCATCGGCATATACAAAAATAGTAAAAATAGAAAATTAAAAAAATGAAGCTTATCAACTACGTATGCATGCGGCAAAAGATTAGGTCTCTATTTTACATAAAAATATTTTGCTAAAACATTTACGGCGATAAAATTATGGACCAAATGCAGAACGACCAGATATAGAAGATCGCATGTACGAACAGTTGAAATCTAATCATTATCAAATATTAAGAGATCAACAATGCAATCGCGCTGTATTGGAATGTGCTACACGGGATCAGCATGAAAACGCGGAGTGGCACAACGTACGGCGGAATCTTCTCACTGCTTCAAACTTTGCAAAAGTTTGTAGTAGGAGAGAAACAACTTCGTGCCAAAATCTTGTAAAAGCAATTCTTTATCCTCCTCAATTGATGAATGCGGCTGTTGAGTGGAGTAAAGAAAAAGAGATAGTAGCACGAGAGCAATTGCAGATGGAGTTGGGAATAAAAATAGAAAAATGTGTAATTTTTATTGATCAAGAAATTCCATATCTTGCTGCAACGCTTGACGGTATTGTCGGAGACGATACTATCGTTGAGATTAAATGTCCTCATGCGGCGCGGCAAGTGTCTCCCACTGATACAATGCTGAAGATTGCTAATGTTCATAGAATTTTCGATAAAACAGATGACACTCGTATGAATCAAAGACACGCGTACTACTTCGAAGTACAGGGGCATAACACAAAGAAAATATTGTATTTTTGCTGTGTGGACACTCTATGGATTAAAGTACACAGTTGTCGAGCGTGATGACAGATTTTGGGAATCAGAAATGGATCACAGCTTAAACGATTTTACGAGGACTGCATGTTTCCTGAAATAATCGATAGTAGAGCGGCAGGAAATATGCCAATTCGGGAACCGCAATATGTCATTGAAGCAAAAAAAGCGGCTCAGAAAAAGAAAGAGTGTTATTGAACAATAACATATATTATTTATATATAAAATGTTTGTATATAAATATATTATATAATATAATAGTTTATTTATTTAAATAATTTAAATATTTATTTAAATATATTGATCAATGATATCCTGATTTGTTTGTAGAGAGGGGTTTTTAGTGAGTGCGAGTTTCACATAACTCCATCGGAACGGCCGAATGCATAAGACATTTTCCCCTCCACCGAAAAAAAAATATATATTTTTAGAAATTTAAATTAACAAACAATAATTTATCATTACCCATATATTATATTTTATTTTATCATACTATACATATAATTTTAACTACAATTTGGATATATATACATATATATAAAAATAAAAAATTCATAAAAAATGGGCGTCCTTTAACCTTGTTACATCACTGGTTTCTGCTACGAAAGGCCAGAAAGCATTTTCAAGCCGTATCTCGGTAATCCGATATACGATAAAAGAGGAACATGGTTAGCACGATTGCGCCATCCTTTTCCATCTTACATGCGTCCGTGCGAGCAATACAATAGTGTACGTACGTATATGTACACACACCTATACATAAAACTCAGATTTTATTTTTCAGTATTGGCAACCCTGAAACTGGAGTTTCACATTGTTACCGCGCGAGGTCTCCAATATCAATTCGGAGTTTGCCCGTCACTCCTGTAGACCCTTAAAAATGAAAAATAATCTCTTTTATTAAGATCACATTTACAAAAATCGTTAGGATCTATCACAGTTGAAGGTTAAACATTCCTCGAATATGATTGTTAATATGGTAATATGTTAATTTCTTCGCAATAACGTATGCTATTGTTTCTTACGACTTTAGTGTGGGTCCACAACCTTGCTTTAATGTGTTGTAAGCTCTAAGGCGCAGTACGTAAGTGATGTCACGTCCGGGCGTAACAATGTTTTAAGCCGGATCACGTAGGACAGAAAGGAAATGGTCAAATCCATTTTTTAACGCTAAAGTTAAAAGCATAGAGCCCAATACATCATCGCGAGCGGAAAGTGTTTTGGGACGTTTCACAATTTGTGGAAAAAATGAGCGATTGTATAAACGAAAATGTTGTTGAAGACATTGTACACATTAATGATGAAGCTTTGGCCGCTCTTGTGAAGAGCAATCCATATTTATACAATAAAAAGCATAAAGATTTCAAGAATGTTGAAGTGAAAAAAGATACATGGAAAGTCATTAGTACATGTTGTGGTGCAACTTCTGGCAAGTATTTTCTATATTTCTATTTTTCTATATAAAAATTATTGACTATTTATGTCTTAAATATGTAACGTGAATTAAATTTAGGTTAGGGTTAAGTTAGATGTTTTACATATCCATGGTATAATGTATATCAGGTTCATTATAACCTTTAATAAACTGAAAAATTATTGATTTCAGGAGAAGAAGCAGAAAATAGATGGAACCAACTTCGAAACCAGTTAGGAAGGAAGTTGCGGGAGATGAAACGTAAACCGCCCAGTGGTTCCGGAGGTGGAGTGAAAATGACCACTTGGGATTTAATGCCAGCCATGTCCTTTCTCATACCTCACATTGAACATAGAAGGTAAATAAAATTCTTATAATTCTCATATGGTACAAAAAGATCCTTTATTTTACTGAGTTGTAAGTCATAAAAGATATACTGTGTAAAATGTCGAAAAAAAAGAAAAGATTTCTTTTCCATTGTATATGATACATAACTTAAGAAACTGTTATAGTTGGACATAACTTACGCAGTAAACTTTTTATGACTTACAATTTTCTCTATGTATTAAAGTATGCCTTAATATTAATTTCCAAAATTTTTTTGACAGAACTCGAGGTTTCATGACTTTCTCACATAACTCTGGATCGTCAACACCACCAAGCGGTTCATCTTCAAACTCTGAAAATTTTGTGATATCATCATCACCATCTTCACTCGATTTGGTGAGTGACGAAATATCAATCGAGTATGATGCAGAAGGGAATACATGCAGTTTCTCGCCTGTAAAAATTGTATCGGATGATTTAGACAACGTTTTTATTGACATGACAAACAATGATGGTGATAAGAAAAAACAATTAAATGAAAGTGATGAAAAGAATGCTGGATTTCCGTCCAAGAAATATAAAACTGCTGTCCCGTCATTGGATACCTTTTCTCAACAAAAGAAGAATAAAGAGAATAATCTAGAATTGCTGATTGCAAAGTCTTCGTCTGCTATCCAATCTATGACGACATGTTTCACACAGGATACTCTAAATGAAACGAATAAAGAAAAAAAGATGCATCCTTTTGTTGTTACTATAGAAGCAGCATTTGAAAAGGTATTAGCTGAAATGGAAATGGAATGTTTTATGGCTGTTATGAACGTTATCAGCAAATATCAAAAATAGATAAACTTGTACCATCAACTATATTTACACGTCACTCTTAATCAGGTTTAATAATATCTGTAGTTGTAAGGTATTGGCCAATCATAACCGTTCCATTCTTCAGAGTTTCAGAGGAATGGCTATGATTAGCCAGTCTTAGAACTACGAATATTAGAAAATCCGATTAAAGGTGACGTGTAAACATAGTCATCGATGAATACGTTTCCATTCCAAAGAACCTTGATTATAAAATCAAAAGTCAATTTTTTTTCTAAATTTGTTTTTAATTTTAATTATGTTATACAAGGATACATTTTTATTTTTCTAGTGAACAAAATCGTTCCTATAATAAAAGTTAATTATGTAATAATTTTATTTTAGCAAGAATATTATTAATATTCTAAGGAAAGTTTCATATCTTTACAAAAAAGTAGAAGCTAATCAGAACTCGCACTGGTAGTAACTTTATCATAATCTTACTACTTTCCTTAATAAGCTTATTCTCAGCGAGAGTTCTGATTGGCTTCTGCTTCCTGATTTTCTGCCAAAGTGTGATTTCTTTCTAAAGGTGTCATTCCAAAGAACTATTTGTTTTTATTTTTAATTGTTATACATCTTTATTTTTAATTATGAAATAATTTTTATTTTAACAATAATTAATATTATTATTAATCTTTTAAATTATTATTTTAAAGATTTTTATTTCAAAGTATTATTTCAAAGAACCTTAACTAATTGGAAGATTAATTAATTTTTCTAATTTTTAAAATTTTTCATTATATAATGCAAAAGTACAGTATTTATTTTGCTAATGAACAAAATTGTTTTTACCAAAAATGTTAATTCGTAATAAAAATTAATATCTATTATTAGTAATCTTTGTGTTGACATATACTGTGATTTTTATTTTAGTATATAGATATAATAATAATAGTATAAAAATATGTCTACAAGTATTGTAATGTTATAGTTTAAGGGAAAATGTGTTACAGTCACAAAATAAAAAATAAAACTTTTTTCAATGTTTTATTGTACAACTTTTTCAAAGTTTATTACACAAATTTTTAAAAAATATATATATTTAATAAAAGATATTGAAATTGTTTTAGAAAAAAAAATGCTAGTTATAATAATAATAATAATAATTATATTATATTATAATGTAATAATTATAATATACATTATAAATAATAAATATATATATATATATATATATATATATATATAATAAATTATTATAATATAATAATGATAAAATATTATTTACTATGTTTTTTATTACAAATGAAATTAAGGCATATTTATATCAAAACCTCTGTAAACAGTTTGCCACTACCAAGGCACTTTTCCTTCCTCACTCAAAAAATATTCTGCGATTGTGTCTCTCTGATGAGTTGCAACTAATGCACCTCTGTTTGCTCCTAATCGACCAATATTCTGGAGGTAGTTATAGAAAGGATCTCTCCGCCATTCACCAGGTATATTATAACTGTCATCTTCGTGATCCACATATGAAGGGTAATATTGTTTGAATCCCTGCAGGTGTTCTTCTCTTTTCATAATAAAGTTATGAAGACACACTGTGGCAAGAATAATGCTTTCTATTATGAGGATGGTGAGCCAAAGTAGTGCGTAAAACTCGCCACCTATTAGAATTAAAATAAAAATAAATATGATTGAGTTACTTGTCTTTATATAATAATTCATTGTCAATACTATTATGTTAATGGAAATACCTTGATGTCAAAATTCCAAAGGCATTCTCGATTGTGAGTCTTCCACGAGATAGCCTGTAATTAAAAATTCGATGTGCCTCGCTTAGGAGATTTCTTCTTGGGTATGGTCTCATTAAGTCGATGCGTAATGGGAATGCTTCATCGCCAACAAGAAAGTAGGGAACAAACACATTACTACCAGGCAATCGTTCTGGATCTGGAAAATTAAGAGACCCTTCCTCCATGGCTATACCAAATGCAGAGGAACTGAAAATACTGCTGTCTGGAAGAGATCCTAAAAAAATGTTGAAGTTATTAATAAGAAACAATTAAATTAAGAAAGAAAGGTCATTTTTATACTATATTACAACGTACCATAGTTTCCTACTTCCATCCATGTAAAGCAATATTTGCTGTCACAGAGTGCCATCAATACAAAGCTAAAATATTGCTTATAATTGAAGAATTGGGAGCCACATTTTGGTGGGCATTGTAATCTGATATGCTTCCCATCTAAAGCTCCACAACAGTTTGGTAAATTCCATCTTGACCAGTATTCATCTGCTATGCGTTTCCATTCTATCGTGGAAGGTGGTGCTAAATGAGTACCCTTCAAACACTTCCATATAGCTTCACATGTCTCTCGAATCACCTCATATGCAGTAGACTTGCCTATCTTCCAATAGTTTGATAAACTAACAATGCTATTGCCAGATGCTAAGTAACTACAAACCAATATACAATTTAATAACAAAATGAAAAACAAAATAATACAAAATAATAAAACAAAATAATACAAAAAAAGTAATCACAAATGGAATACAACATACCTAAGTGTGATGGCTAAACGAAATTCTGGAATTAAAAACTCTCTATAACTATGTTTTTGAATATCATCTGTGATGATTGTTAAAAGTTCTTCAAATTGTTCAACTGTGAGTCGCATAAATCGGAAAAACTTTTCATGATCTGTATGTTTGTATCTCAAAAAAACAGTCTCATACGTTCCCAGTTGCCCACGCTCCAGAATTAAAGGGTGCACCCACCAACGCCGACTACTGAATTTTTTTAGTCGCTTTAAATATAAATAGAGTTCAAATATAAATATATTTCCAACACACGCAAGGATAAATAAACGTTTTCCAATACCGCAAATAATAAAATACAACAAACGTCGTTTGTTGTATTTTATTATTTGCGGTATTATTCCTTCGTAATGTAAATAAGGTTAAGGAAAGCACACACTTATCTACGAGAAAATAAACATTATGCATTATGCGTTATGGAATTAGACGTATAAATATTGTGGACTATTGTCTTTAAGGTTGTATCTTGCGACTTAAAGCATACGGATTACGGCTTAAAGCTTTCGTCACTTACAACAAGGTTGTAGACCCACATTTAGGCTTAAGCCTGCGGCAAGGTCTGTAGATGAACGATGGGGAAGGAAGGTCTTCGCATAAGCGCCATTTTGGGGCCACGGGGCTATGTGTGAGTGTGTGTGTATGACAAGAGTGAGTGAGTAGTAGTAAAAATGGAAGGAGGAATTGATATATATAGATATATAGTAAGCGGCCGCCATTTTGGGGCCAATGTGTAAATATGAATGCGAAGACTTTCCTTCCCCTCCCGTCGTTCATATACAGACCTTGGCCTGCGGCACACCGTACGATTTTTCGTACTAGATTGCATGCGAGCGTCTTAATTGACCAATCGTAATTTCGTTATTAAAGAATTGTCAAATCATCGTAATGCTCACATGTAATCCAGTACGAAAACAAGCATCGTGTGCCGCTGGCTTTAGACCGAATCAATAAATGTTATAATTAAAACAATCAAATGCCAACAATCATCAGCGAATGATTGCATATCGATTTAACCGCTTTTTGAACGAAAATGAAATTTTTCCGTCTAACTTCACACTAATTTTTATTTTTTTGTTTATAAAATAAATATAAACCAACAAACGTTGAAATTAGGCCAACAATCACCGACAATCGACTAACAAACGATAAAAAAAAAAAAATTAAAAAAGTCGAAGTTGCCCGACTAAGTTCCCGGAGGTCCTTGGTGGTATTTTGATCACAGACATCTGTACTATATACTATATACTAGATCTAACTTGCGTCAAATACATGTCCACGAAATTTCTGTACTAAATTCTCACGCATGCGTAACGTTGGTAGACAACAGTCACGTTTGTGATTGATTGATGTTATGTAAAATGTATATAATTATGTAATTTGGTCCATATTCTGAGTCCTCGTTTATCGATAAAAGTGTCTCTAAAAGTGGCTTATAAGCCTTCTGATTGGCTACGAGCCACTTTTAGAGGCACTTTTAACGATAAAAGAGGATTCAGAATATGGACCTTTGTATATACCATCGACATATACACTGGACTGAGCATTGCGATAGACAGGCGAGCGCCCGCTGTAGAGAGAGAGGCCTTGATGGGCGGGAATAAAAGTTACCAATGAGATACTAGCAAAAGAGACAGAACAGGCCCTAATAGTATCTCTCTCTCTCTACAGCGGGCGCTCGTCAGTCTATCGCAATGCTCAGTCCATTAGGTGCGTTCGGCAAAACACATCTGAGGCATCGGAGTGCTCTTTTACCTCGTAAATCGTTCGGAAATGTACATTTTTTTGCTCATTTCATTTACGTTAGGTATTAACAGATTCAGAGCAAATCGAGCTCCTCAGTTTGCTCTGGATTCAAAAGCCGAGCTAGGGGAGGAGATGGTTGCTTGCGCGCGAAAATTAAATTATAGTTAGTGTACCAACATATCGAAATATAACCTAAGTTAAGACATTAAGACGATACTATTTTTCAGCTGCATTTTGTTACGTTCTATCAATATTTTCAGTTATAAACAATTAATTTGGTTCACAAAATTTATTTAGCTATCAATTATGTTTTCAATTAATTCTGAAAATGTTGAAGATACTGGAACAGTAAAAATATTAAATATTAATGGTGAACAATATTTATATAACCAAAAAGGTAAATTCTTTTTTAATTATTAAGCCGTTATTATTATTGCAAAATAATTACAGCTGTAATTTTTATTTTATTATTAAATGTATTTTATTCACGACTTTAAAGTATTTCCATACTTTTCAGTTTTGCCTGAAGTCAAGTTTTGTGTTATTTAATATTTTTAACGAATCTTTTCATATAATTATTTTTATCTAATAATTTGAGTTACTTAAAATATAATAATATTTAATAAAATAATAATAAAATAATAATAAATTTAATAATATAATAAATTTTTTTGTCAAACTTGTCATAATAAATAATTTAATTCAATCAAGTTTTTGTTATATAATTTGTAGTGTTTAAAAATTTTTTAATTTTCTGTTTTTATAGATGACACTTATCAACGTATTATTATAAAAGAAAATAAAGAAGCAAATAAAGAAAATAATGAGCAAAATATTGGAGAGTAGGTCTGCGACAAGACAAATGAAGAAAAAAGTAAATTGTGGACAAACGAATTGACTTTGGGATTGATAGCTTTAGTTGAAGAATATCAAAATCAATTCCAAAATTCAGTAAAAAAGTATGTCTGGATGAAAATCTCCAACATTTTACAAGATAAATTTAACATTTTGGTTACATGGCAACAATGTGACACAAAATGGAAAGGTTTGTTAAAAATGTATAAGGATATTAAAGAACACAACTCGACATCAGGCAAAGGTCGAAAAAGATGGGAATACTTTGAAGTCATGAACAACATACTTCATAATAAATCAGAAATTACACCTGTAGCTACTTGCAGTAGTAGCAAAGGATTAATAATTAATGAAGAATTAACAACTAGCACTGATGAAAGTATAATGAAAGAATGTACGGAGGAACAAAGCTCTTTTAGCAAAGTGGACACTGCACAAAAATGTTCGTCTAGAAAACGGTTAAACATTAATCCTGTAGAAAGAAGACACCAAGAAAAAATGCAAAGGCACGATAAATTTTTACAATCTTTTAACGAGTATATTCAATTATTGAAACAAAATAAAAAGAACAATGACAGTTAAATCGTCATTTTCAATCAAACCAAAGAGCCACATAGAAGCGTTTTAACATAGCTACTTAAAAAATATTTTTTTTGTTATTTATTTAAAAATAAAATGTAGTTTATTTTTTTTCTTTTTTAGACATCAAATCACTTAAAATTTAAAAAGTAAGCTTTAGACATCAAATCATTTAAAATTTAAAAGTTTTTAAATTTTGTTATTTCTTTAAAAATAAAATTTAATGAGTTTATTTTTCTTTTTTAGACATTAAATCATATAAGCTACTTAAAAAATTATTTTTTTATTTTGATTTTTTAAAGTTAAAGATAAAATTTGATTGATTACTTTATTTTTTTTTTATAATTTATAATCAAATATATAATTTATAATCAATTTATGTTAAAATTATTTTTCTAAGAAACATTTATACATTTAAACATTTATGAGTGTAATATTTGATGCTAAATGTGATATAGCTGCAATAAGCAATTTCATTATTAGTATAAATAATTAGATTTATTTTGTATTCTGTGATTACACAGTGAAGTCTAGCCATATTTCTATTAAAATTGAATACTTGTATAAAAAAAAAGACTAACTTGTTAAGATAAAAATTTTTGTTTAGATTAAAATTAAAACTTTGTATATTCTTCAATTTAAAATCTTTAATTTTTAATAAGATTCATAAATTTTTGTGTTCCATTTCGAATTTTTTTATACTAAGATTTAAAAGTACTTATGTTTATTTAGAGAAAAAAATGCTAAGACTTTCAAAAAAGTTGTTTTAACCAAAAATTTAATAATTATATAGACATTTATAATAAATGTTACGTTTGTATTTTTCTTAAGTTTATAAATAAAGTTTATAAATATATAATATTTAATGTGTGGTTTCTTTTATTATATATAATTACAACTTATAAGTTTGTTTACATTTTTTTCTACTCTTATATTTAAGACAATAAAAAACATTAGAGAGTAAGTCTACGAGAAAATAAAAGAAAAATAAAGAAAAAAATAAAGTATGGACATACATTTACATTTTGTTTAATTAAATACTAAATGCTTATAACTAAATACACTTAATATTAAACCTTTAATACTTCATATATTTTATATTGGAAGAACGTACATAATTTTAATTCGTTTTAACATAGCTGCATTATTATTTTCTTGTCCTTCATAAATTATATCCGCAATATTTTCCTGTGCTCTTATATCTCTCTATTCTATCTCATCTACAAATTCTTCAGGTAAATCCCCATTTAAAATACATACATTATGCAAAATACATGCAGAAATAATTAATAAACTAATTAAGTCCAGTCTAACTGTTTCAAGATATTTTAATCGTCTGAATCGACATTTCAGTAAACCGAATGCATTCTCTATTGCTACACTACATTGTGATAACTTGTTAAAACTTTTTTCTCTAATATTTAATCCATCAATATTTTTAAAGCCTACTAAAAGATTTGTAGATAACTTATACGCTAGATCTCCCACTAGATGACTATCTTCATAAAATTCAACTGATAAATTTTTTATTCTTTCATATAAATCAGATTTTCTAAATAATCTCATATCATGAATGGATCTTGGTTCACCTGTGTAAACATCCAAGAACAATTGTACTGTCACAAACACCTTGTAGAAGAATAGAATGGTAATTTTTTCTGTTGCAATAAGAATTTGGATGTTCTTTTGGTTTTGGTATACGAATGTGTGATGGGAGCGTCCGAAATGACCACGTTCGAAATGGCCACTGGTAAATTTGATCACGTTCGAAATGGCCACGTTCGAAACGACCACGTTCGAAACGGCCACGTTCGATACGGCCACACGCACACACACATAGGTTTATAACTTTTCACACGAAGCGAGGTGGAGGGGGGGGGGGGGGAGGCCAAAGGCCCCCCACCCCCCCCCGCGTGTGTGTGTGTGTGTGTGTGTGTGTGTGTGTGGCCGTTTCGAACGTGGCCGTTTAGAACGTGGCCATTCCGAACGTGGCCATTACGAACGCATGGCCATTACGAACGTGGCCGTTTCGAACGTGGCCGTTTCGAACGTGATCATTTCGAACGTGGTCAAATTTACCCGTGGCCATTTCGAACGTGGTCAAATTATATTCACTCATGTGTGATCCATCGATAGCTCCAATAATCCCTAAAAGCTTAACAATGAACATTTTAAACTAATAAAATGTTTAAGATATACCTACTAAGAAATCCATTAATTTCTTGGAACTGTTTCATTATTGTCAAGGCACGTTCTCTGTTTGGCCATGATATAATTTTTTATCCCCAATTTAACTGGAAAGAAAATTTTCCCCTTCCCCAAACCCCACCCCCCCCCGTGTTTTTGCCCCAACAAACAGCCCCCCCCCCGCACCAAAAAAAAAAAAAATGTAGAAAAAAATTTTTTTTTTTTTTTCTCATAAAAAAAAAAAAAAAAAATATAAAATTTTATAAAATAATTTTATTTTTACTTTTAAAAAATAAAAAAAAAAAAAAAAAAAAAAATTTTTTAATTTAAAATAAAAATTTTTCCCAAAAGAAACAATACTTTACAGGAACCAAAGGTTTAAAAAAATTTTTTTTTTTTTTGGGGGGGGGGTTTCCCCCCCAACAAAAAAATTTTTTTTTTTTGATGTAATTTTTTTTTTATTTTATAATATACCAAAACTTTTCCGGGGAAGCGAAAGTAGGTTTTGGTTTTGTTAGGGAAAGGGGAATTTTTTTTTTTTTGCTCCACCTTTTTCATTTTTTTAAATTTTCTCTCTTCCCTTCTCCTTCATTTCTTTAACCATCAAAAAAAAAATATTAAAAAAAATTAAAATATAATTCTCTTCCCCCCTTTCCCCATTAAAAAATTAGGCTATTATTTTATTTTTTAATTTGGTCCGCCCGGGGGGCCCCCGTTTGGCCGGGGGGCCTATGGGTTGGAAACCGGCTGCGGGGGGCGGGGCGGCCGCCGGCTGGGGGGCCGCGCGCGCGGGCGGGGGGGGCGGTGGGGTGTGGGGGTTGGGGGGGGGGGGGGGGGGGAGGGGGGGGGGGGGGGGGGGGGGGGGGGGGGGGGGCGGAGGGGGGAGGGGGGGTTTAGGGGGGTGGGGAGGAAAAACCAGGCGGTCCCAAAAAAAAAAGAACAAAGATTGGGGGGCCCACCGGGCGGCCTTTTATTTGAAAAAAATTGACGCTATTAAAATTACCTTCACATAATATATATATATATACTAGACTGCTAACCTTGATTCCCTAGATGTACCAGTACATAATATATATCTTGTATATAACTGAATAACCAATTGGAATGTGTCGCCTGCTATGTACATAAATGGATCATCAAGTGAAATGTATCAAATATAATTTGTCAACATTTTTTTAATGTTTATATTTAAAGAATGAATTTTATGAATAATAATACAAAAAAATATTATTAATATTAGGTTATTTTATATAAAAATGCACTTGAGGTTAGGTTAGGGTATATCATTTTTTTTTAGTTTTATTTTTCATAAAAACGTCGTCAGCACATGTTTTTAAAAATGTTATAATTAATACAATATTTTCAAGTTCAAATTAATATAATATTAATACAATATATTAAAAAATAACACATCATCGTATGTTTCAGAAATTAATTAAAGTTATTAAAGCCCATTTTACAATGGCAGAGTAAGCAACATATATAGGTCTATATTCTGAATCCTCTTTTATCGGTAAAAGTGCCTCTAAAAGTGGCTCGTAGCCAATTAGAAGGCTTATAAGTCACTTTTAGAGGCACTTTTATCGATAAAAGAGAACTCAGAATATGGGCCATAGTATATATTATATCACATCTCACTCAGTAACCCATAGTCGTAGGACTATAAAATATTAGTCACATTCCAATCGGTAACTCAGTCTGCCGCCTTTGGGTGCCTTATGTGTACATACTTTTCGGGTACACGCTAAGTGGGGAATATATAACGAGTCTAGCAGTCTAGTGTATTATAGAAGTCTGTGGTCGCTCTCCGAGACATGATGGTGGTTTGCGATATATCGCAATACCGCGCCGAAAAATGACCCGTCCTTTTAGTGGCGAGAAAATGATGCGCTATCATTTCCACATCACCTTGCGGTAGATAGTATGGTGCGTTTTTTTTATAGTGATTTCCCCCATAGGCCTATTCCACTTTCAATTTGAAAATTATTCAAAATGCCATTATTATACGCTGAATGTATCGTAAGTGTAAAAAATTGATGATGACAGCACCTTTACAAAAATTGATCCGTGGTTGAAAATCCCTCGATAAAATGTATTGCACATGTTGGTAATGATACGATGATAAAATGCTTCAAGAATCCTTTCTTCATCTCGTACATGAAGGCGCACTGCTGGACTGGTTATCCCGATATTATGCACGACACCCAGTTTCACATAATTATTGCACAACACGTAAAATTGTACGGCCACTTGGTTTTCGTGCACGCTCGGGAAATAATTCCATGTAAAAATTGCACGATAAGCATTTTCTCCCGCTAGTCCGTATGCCACAATCATATCCGTATATTCCTGCAGAGTATACTTCATTTTCACTGTTAATTTATTACGCGAACACAAGATTTTTATTAAAACGTTTTAACTCTCGTACGCTGTTGCCAGACTGCGTACGCCAGCAGCACGCAACTACAGCTGAGCAGACAATCAGGGTGCTTTCCCATGTGGCGTAAGTTGCGTAAGCGTAAGTTGCGCTAAACCGTGTCAACCAATCAAATCGTTTCAGCTATTATACGCAAATCCGCCTAGTTATTTAACTGCCTAGTTAGTAATATCGATACGCTGAATTCAATTTTTTGCGTAAGCTGCCGAAAGTCATATAGGTGTACTGACATAGGCGTAATAGACGTACTTTACACGATTTATATGATAATTTCAAAATGAACCAAATTCGGGTAAGAAGAAATTGTAACAAATTTATATAAAATAAAAATTATCCATTTAATTTAGGTGTAATTCATATTCCTGCACAATATAACGAAATAATTGTAAGGTTATCTGTGGTAAAAATTATTTTCAGAATCTCTCAATTTTTTAGATTTCTTTTTCTGAACATTTCTGAAAGATGTGTCAATTCATATAGAAAAGCTTAAAATTTTCTGAGAAAATTTTAGAATTTTTATATGAATTGATGCATCTTTCAAAAATGTTCAGAAAAAGGAATCTAAAAATTGTTCTGAAAAATTCTGAAAGTAATATTTACCAAGTAAACCTTAAAATGTTGTGTAAGCAATGAGTTATGTCTAATTGTAAGTATTGAATGAATATTTTATGGCCCAGCATGTCCAATAATTATTCTGTCATTTGCATGCTGAATGAGTTTAAGCAACATGTTGTAGCTTATGTATCTTTACTTACATATTTCTTTTTTAATACACAAATGTGGATATTGTGGATGGATTTTTAGATAAACTTTGCAGAGCACGAATGCTTCAAAGATTATAAGGAAGAGATAGACCATATCAATGTTGATGAAAATTATGTTGTGACAATAGGTATAGTTACTATATGTATATGGTTACTATATGTATATGGTTACTATATGTATATCTTTTCTCTCAGTCATTTTACTCTATTAAATAAATTAAATAATAATTATTTAACAATTAAACACAATCCAACGATTGGCAAAGAAAATTTAAACGAACTCTTAATCGAAGCAGTTAGAAATAAACCTGGCTTATATGATCTTCATGTATCTGCTTCAGAGACAACAATGTTACACAAGAAAGCAATATGGATAGAAGTTTCGAATATACTACAAGGTACATTTTATCTTCTAGAAAAATTTTTCTTATTGTATTGCATATATAAATAAATTAAATTTTAAAATAAATTATTCAAGGTTTGCTTAGTCCAGATGAGGCTAAGGCTTGATGGAAATATTTACGAGACAATTACATAAAAGCTCGTAAAAAAGTTCGAGCATATGTACCTAGCGGATCTAGCGCTAATGCCATTGAAAATAAATCAAAATTTCAATATTAGCTTATTTCAATATGAGCTTATGGCATTTCTAAACGATTCATTGCAGACACGGCTGTAAGTTCTTACTCTTTAATATTTCTCATGCATATATATTGCTATTATTCTATCAGAAATTAAAAAGTTTGTCACATGTGTAATCCATTCATTATTATATTCTAGGACAGTGAGTTCATTGACAGATGCTAATGCTAAAAATGATGAAATAATTTCACTTGACACCGAAAACGAGCAACATGAGAGTAATATTACAGCAGAGCCTTCAACAATGCTTAAAATTTCGGATGACAATTTTCTACAGACATTTTATGTTTCTTCACTAATATTTACACCAAATATTTCTCCACCGATGTTCGATTCTATCAACATTCCTTCACGAACCTCCACCTACGAAAAATTTTTCATGTATTGAAAATGAGTGGATATAATTTGACCACATTCGAAACGGCCACACACACACACACACACACACACACACACACACACACACACACACACACACACACACACACACACACACACACACACACACACACACACGGGTGGGAGGTGCAAGTGGGGCCTTCGCCCCCCCCTCCCGCATCCATCCTGTCCACCTCGCTTCGTGTGAAAAGCTACAAACCTATGTGTGTGTGTGCGTGTGGCCATTTCGAACGTGGCCGTTTCGAACGTGGCCGTTTCGAACGTGGCCGTTTCGAACGTGGCCATTTCGAACGTGGTCATTTCGGACGCTCCCATTGAAAATAGAAGACCTACACAAACACGAGCTATGGGATCGAAACGTAGGTTTCTTTATATTTTTATGTATCAGTGGATGCATCCAATATTATAATCGCTCACTGAGCGGCTAAAGGGCCAGTCGGCCCTTTCATAAACGTAGGTTAATTTTAATCTTCGGTATCTTTGTCTCTTTTTAAGAATGTATCTGAAAAGAGACAAAGATAGTTTAATCGAAGATTAAAGTCAATCAACGTTTGTGAAATTGACCCTTAGCTGCTCAGTGAGTGGTTATAGTACTGGATGCACCCAGTGTTTCTTTTACTTACCGCTGGAATGATATTTTAATTTCTTTGTAGAATTAATACAAAACTTTGATGATGAGTCGCCTGTTATGAAAAGTAAGTACTTTTTATTTAAATTCCTTACATTAATTCCTTATATTAATATGCCATAATGGAGTGGATATAATTTGACCACGTTCGAAATGGCCACGGGTAAATTTGACCATGTTCGAAATGGCCACGTTCGAAACGGCCACGTTCGAAACGGCCACGTTCGTAATGGCCACGCATTCGTAATAGCCACGTTCGGAACGGCCACGTTCGAAACGGCCACGTTCGTAATGGCCACGCTTTCGTAAGGGCCACGTTCGGAACAGCCACGTTCGAAACGGCCACATTCGAAACGGTCTCACACACACACACACACACACACACACACACACACACACACACGGGGTGCAAGGAGGGCCTTCGGCCCCCCCCCCCTCCCGCACCCACTCCGTCCACCTCGCTTCGTGTGAAAAGCTACAAACCTATGTGTGCGTGTGGCCGTTTCGAACGTGGCCGTTTCGAACGTCGCCATTACGAACGCGTGGCCATTACGAACGTGGCCGTTTCGAACGTGGCCGTTTCGAACGTGGCCATTTCGAACGTGGTCAAATTTACCCATGGCCATTTCGAATGTGGTCATTTCGGACGCTCCCGCCATAATGAAACATTCCAAGTGTTAATATATATTAATGTATTTGCGTTCATGTTTTAGAGAAAAAAAAAGATACTGATTTGCAAACAGCTTTAATAGAAGTCTTAAAAGAGCCAATAACACAAACGATTGATCCGCTAGACGGATTTTTTGTCCGCTTGGGAGAAGGTATGCGAAAATTGTCATACAGATAGAGTTCAACTAAAAATACAATTTTTAACATTGTTAGCTGAAAAAGAAGATTTGCTTCAATCGTAACAGATTAACGAAACCGTTCAATTATGCTTCCGACAGACCAACGCGATTTCGCGATGCGCGATATCTAATGAGTATTTTGGAAAAAACTGTACTGCTCAATGGATATCGCGCGTCGCGGGTCATGAAATCGCGTTGGTCTAGCGGAACCATTAGTTGAGAAGGAGACCAAGGCTATTAAGAAAGTAATAGTGTTAAAAATATTTGAAAATATTCGAAAAACCGCTCGTTTCATATTATCATAGAATTGTTTTTTTTCTGTTTTTAAAACATTGTGATTTTTTTTTCTTTCTTTTTTTCGTTTTTTTTTCTTTGATCGTTTATAATTATTTGATTACGATTGAACAGTAAAAATTGATTTTTACTTGTCTTGCCATCTTATATACTATAAGTCATTGAGTTTTCTGTGGAAAATTTATATTGCGTCCGATGTCTAAGGTACAGCATCCAAGAATTTTTTTCAGAATTCTAGTAATATTTTAAAATAGTAATTTTCTATTAGTTATTGGCTGTCATATGTAGGTTTATAGTGCTACAGTGCAATAAACAAGACTGATAGAATGCAATAAATAAAATATTGAAAAAATTTTATATTATATTATATATATAACAGAATAATATATAATATTTTAATTACATTAAGATATATTAAAACTGTTAATATATAATGTAATGTATAATGTTACGTCCCCCGCGCAATTTTTCACCCTTAGTTAGGCAAATTGTCTACACACCAACTGTAAGTAACATCAACTCCCGACACAGTAAGTCACTACCTTATCAACACCCGATCAAAAACCTACCTCTCTTATCGACCTAACTCCCGAACACTCCGTCAGACGACCAAAACCATCCCCACTCCGGACGCACCCCTACTCTAGAAACATCCCCATCAATTCAACCCTTCCCTGACCCACGCGAACCGAGGGACCTCAAGTCAGTCCCAAAATCAGACACTTCTATTCCGAGCCTCGAGCGAACCACTTCTCCTCCAGAAGTGCTCTTCGGACACGCGACTTCTATTTCTAGAAGCATTTCCACATCCGAACGCAATTCTATATCAAACACTTCTATATCCAACATTGTATTTCTACATCTGAGCGAAATCTTATATCAAGTATTATACTTCAACCACGATTCCATTTCGAACAGCGACAACCATTGTTTCTTACCGCCAGCGCCGATAACTCTCAAGCGATCCGAGATTGTAAACTTAACACTGTAAGTAATTTGAATACTTCAAATATATTTAGTGAATCTTATATAGTGACAAAATTGAACCTACATCCAACCTCTGTGCGCATCTCCTTTTAATGAATTAGTGCAAATTTACAACGCATTTATAGATCTGGTTTCGATCATCCGAGGAGAGTGATAATACGGTACCACTCGGCACGTTCATTACTATCTCCTGCTACCGCTGTTTGATGCTAATACTCTGTACATTCGGCATTTACACCCCAAATTGGAACTCCGGTGCGATTAAGTTGCACGTTGTTTTCATCGTTCCCCATGATCGAACCCAGTCTGTTAATTTAATTTTTTTTGTAGATGCCTAGAAGGAGAGGCGGACACCAGTTTTACGCGAGCAATCTATACTACAAATTTAAGTACGCCCTTGTGACAGAAGCGAATACTGAGTTCCTCCGAGCGCATGTACTTTGATATCGAATACGAAACATTTTTCAATCCATGTTTAAAAAAAATCAGACCAACAAGGAAGGATATTCGGATCAAATTAATCGAGTATATACGGTGGCCTCGCAACCTAGTAACCGTGGATAACAATCCATCATTGCCATCCATCAACCACGTTCCCGGAGACCCCCGGAAGAAGCGCTACCTTGAGATCCGTGCGGAAGTTCTGCATACTGAGTACGGTGCCAGTACTCCCGATCACTGGGGTTCCATGGACCAACCGATATTAGATTAATTCGTACACTCCAAATTCAGCAGAATACGTCGAAACACGATCTCTGAAACAAAGAACACTTGTGCGTTTCACTTTTATTACTCACAGAAGGGGCAAGGGTCGTCTGAGCCGGATAACTCTTTACCTAGGTTTTATTGTCCCGACCTTTTGGAGTTTCTCTTTTATGGTCTGTACTAGTTCCCAAAGCGAATTTGCGAGAAAATATCATTCCTTATAACGACTGAACTAAGAATAGTTAAATAAATAATCGAATTATTGCGAACCTGTTCGTCTCATTCCGTTCCTTTATCCCAAATTCGAATAAACTGCGTCCACATGAGTTATAACAATTACCCGACGAAATAAACGACCGACTCGCTAATATACGCTGCACTTACGTCTCCGGATTCGCCCATAGGATCCACCTGATACCCTACTGTGCCTATTATTCGTCAACTCCAACAACATCAATAAAGAATCGTACGCACACTTTAATGTCCACTTGGCCATAGACAGCAGTACCTACACAGGGGTTTATTGCATCGCTTGCCCACGTAACCTCGCAAACTTCTTCCCGTTCGATTGTAACCAGTGCATCGCCGCATACATCCGATTTGCTAGAGAATTGCGACAATAGGGTATTAACTACTGCTCTTTACTCGATCCCATTAAGGTTTTCGTAGGAGGTATGATTCCCACCAGTTTTACTGTTCAGGACTTCCCCTAACCGCCACGGCAAGCGCGTCAGCGCTAAATCCCTTCCCCATTATAACCTAGAGAAATTACTGATGGTTAAGGAGGGAGCTGTTATCAACCCAACAGTTGATAAAACAACTTCCTTATCGGTGCCACGACTGCTAACTCCTTAACTATCGGTAATATCGCTCCCTGCTCTAACATCCCTAGTTTGCCCGTCTATATTGAAGGGAACTCGTCGTTCGGGTTGCCTAGTCGCAGGCGTATCCCCAGGGTCCAGCCCTTGAAAAAGGTGACCAGACTGGCACAAGGCCCGAGCACTCGTTAGAGCCGCGATCCTGCCGGGACGTAACAATAAATATTTATATTAAAATAAATTTATATTTATATTATATATGTAATCCATTATTCCATATATATATATATATATATATATATATATACATACATACATAATTTATGTTACTTTCTGTTATTTTTTAATTGTTTAATGAGAAATAATATACTTGAAATATATAAACAACTATACAGGGCTTTCGAAAAGTAACGGACTCCCCCCCTATCTCAGAATCTATGTATCATAGGGCAAAATGACCCGAACAAAAGTTTTATGGTTCATAAAGTTCTGTTTTTTTGTGACCTCAAATTTGACCTTGATCTTGACCTTGAAAGTTTTTTGAAGGTTAATTTGCGTTTTTTAAATGGGAATTGCTGTTTTTGACCCCGGATTTGGAAAAAGCGGGAAATTTTACGTTCAGATATATAATCTTGTGATGATAAAAATGACATCCAAATCCTACTTTTATCCTACTTTTAGCGCTATCCAGGAACAACGACGTGGACGTAGTAGAATTCTGTTCCCTTTGGGGTGTTTGGTTAACGTGAGTCCCTTCGCCTCTCACGAATCGGGGTGCTTGATTAACGTGAGTCCCCTCGCCTCTCACGAATCGGGGTGTTTGATTAACGTGAGTCCTCTCGCCTCTCACGAATCGGGGTGCTTGATTAATGTGAGTCCCCTCGCCTCTCACGATTTGGGGTGCTTCTCGCGACTCATTATTTAGATTGATTGAAACATCTTACAACAAATGTTCGAATTGTTGCCCTTGAACTGCTTGGCAATGTGCTAATCTATGATAAAACCCTGAAACCGAATTCCTGTAAGTTTCCTCTGGTATGGCGTCTATTTCACGGGTTATCCTATTGCGCAAATCATCTAAATCTTCAGACTTCGTAGTGTAGACTTTCCCTTTTAAGTACCCCCAAAAGAAATAATCTAGAGGATTCAGGTCTGGAGATCTAGCTGGCCATTCAATGGCACCCCTACGCCCGATCCATCTGTCAGGAAATGTTTCGTCCAAATATCGACGAACATTAACTCCATAATGTGGAGGAGCCCCATCCTGTTGAAAGTAAATGTCATCAAAATTACCATCTGCTAAATTCCGTATGGCTGGTATAATTTGTTCTCGAAACATGTTTTCATACATCTGAGCTGTTAAATTGCCCTCGATGAAAAATGGCCCAACTGGTCTACCGTTGAAAATACCAGCCCACACATTAGCTTTTTGCGGATGTTGGGTGTGAGCTTCTCTCATCCAATGAGGATTATCATCACTCCAATATCTGCTATTTTGTCTATTTACTTGTCCATTTAACTGAAATGTGGCCATCATGAGAAGATAATGTTGTTGAGGAGTAAAGGATCATCGTTAATCATCTGCATCATAATTTCACAAAACTCCACTCGTCTGTCAAAGTCATCTTCAGATAGTTCCTGAACCAAACAGATTTTATATGGATGCCATTTGTTGAGCCTTAGAATTTTATGTACAGATCCAACCCCAATTTCATGCTCTTGTGAAACGCGAGGTATGGAATAATGAGGATCTCCGACGAATGACTGTAAGACACTTAACATTTTTTCATCATTAATTAACTCAAACATGGCACACCTCACTGAACGAGAACGAATATCTCTGTTAATGATGCGAGGGTGGGGTGATCTGCAAAGAGGGTATAAGCAGGTATTGCGACTATTTATTGAAACTTTCAGAGTAGAGGAAAATCCTATCTCCAAAAGTACTGTTGTACGTACAATTCAACGTTTTCAGGAAACTGGTAGTGTTAAAGATCGTGAAAAACCTGGTAGATCTAAGTCAGCAACGAATGATAAAAAAATGTTAAGTGTCTTACAGTCATTCATCGAAGATCCTGATTATTCCATACGTGAGGGGAGAGGGGACTCACGTTAACCAAACACCCCAAAGGGAACAGAATTCTACTACGTCCACGTCATTGTTCTTGGATAGCGCTAAAAGTAGGATAAAAGTAGGATTTGGATGTCATTTTTACCATCACAAGATTACATATCTGAACGTAAAATTTCCCGCTCTTTCCAAATCCGGAGTCAAAAATAGCAATTCCCATTTAAAAAACGCAAATTAACCTTCAAAAAACCTTCAAGGTCAAATTTGAGGTCACAAAAAAACAGAACTTTATGAACCATAAAACTTTTGTTCGGGTCATTTTGCCCTATGATACATAGATTCTGAGATAGGGGGGGGGTCCGTTACTTTTCGAAAGCCCTGTATAATATATAAAGAGAAATGATATACTTGGAATATACCAGGTGTATGCATAAGTTTTTTCCGGTTTAACTAAGAGATGGCACCAGCGAAAAGTACGCAGCGTATTAATTTGACACATATGTCATTTTGTTCGTCTGACATTTAAACTACAAACATACACAAGTTGAATTCGTCAAAAACTAGCGTCTTTGTTTTATCGTTCAGTGATCATGTCGAGTTTTGTGTCTGAAAAAGAACATTTGCGGCACGAACTGCTTTTCTTATTTAATCAAAAAAAAAAGGCTGTTGAAAGTCATCGTTTGCTGGTAGAAACATATGGTGAACACGCTCCATCGATTAGAACATGTGAGACATGGTTTCGACAATTTAAAAGTGGTGATTTCAATGTGAAAGACAGTGAGTGCTCTGATAGACCACAACAATGCGAAGACAAGCAATTGCAGGAGTTATTGGATGATGATCCAACTCAAACTCAACGGCAATTAGCAGAAGCATTACATGTGTCACAAGAAACAATCAGCAGACGTTTACGAGCAATGGGGAAGATCAATAAACTCGGTAAATGAGTCCCACACGATTTGAATGAACGTCAAATGGAAAATCGCAAAGTCACTTGTGAAATGCTGCTTCAACGCCACGAAAGGAAATCATTTTTGTATCGAATTGTGACGGGTGACGAAAAATGGATTTATTTTGAAAACCCGAAGCGGAAAAAATCGTGGCTTTCACTTGGCGAAGCCGAAGTCTCGGTGTCCTTCAACACCAAGGTCAAATCGCTTCGGCAAGAAGATGTTCTGTGTCTGGTGGGACCAGAGCGGTGTGTATTATGAACTCTTGAAGCCCGGCGAAACCGTTAATACACAACGCTATCGCCAACAAATGATTAATTTAAACCATGCATTAATCGAAAGACGACCGGAATGGGCCAGAAGACATGGCAAAGTGATTTTGTTACACGACAATGCGCCGTCTCACACAGCAAAACCAGTGAAAGACACCTTGAAATCATTTGGATGGGACATCCTTCCGTACCCGCCGTACTCTCCAGGCGCCATCTGACTATCACCTCTTCGTATCAGCGGGGCACGCGCTCGCAGAGCAGCACTTCAGTGATTTCGAGGAAGTTGGAAAATGGCTCGATGAATGGTTTGCCGCAAAAGACAAGCAGTTTTTCTGGCATGGTATTCATAAATTACCTGAAAGATGGGCGAAATGTGTAGAAGCCGATGGCCAATATTTTGAATAAAAAAAAATTAATTTCCCTTGAAAATTATGTTTTTTTTACCAAAAAAACCGGAAAAAACTTATGCATACACCTAGTACAATATTATATAAAACATTAAACTTATACATTAGACTTACATTTTTAAAATTAAATTATTTAATAACACTTGTTTATCGAAATGCGGTATGTACCTAAATAACAAAAGTAATCATTTTGTTATCTAGGTAAAACAAAAATAAAAATATATATTTAATGTAATGTAAATGTATGTGATATAATATAAAAATATATCTGTGTAAGTAAATCTAAATTTATATATATAAATGTAAATTAAGTTTATACACAAAAAGAATATCGGGCAATGTTACAAAAAGTTGAACATAAAGGTCCATATTCTGAGTCTTATTTTATCGATAAAAGTGCCTCTAAAAGTGGCTTATAAACCTTTTGATTGGTTACGAGCCACTTTTAGAGGCATTTTTATCGATAAAAGAGGATTCAGAATATGGACCAAAATCTATAATTTCTCATGAGAGTGTGAAATAATTGTTATACGCGCATATTACATCCTTTATTATAAAAAAAGGAAGACTAATATTTTTTTTAACCATGGATTTAAAATAACCTTGAAACATAAAAATTTTAACCGGCATTCAAAATATATTAAAAATCATTGTTGAGAACTTTCTGCCACTGCCAAGATACTGCTCTGTCGTTTTCAAAATATGACGCAAAATCATCCTGGATTTTGGAGACAAGTCGAGAGTGAGGGTTAGTTCTGTCGGCATTGTTAATTTCTTGCAATGCGCTGGAAATCGAGACATCATTTCCGTCGATGCGAATGTACCGCCTTTGGAAATTCTGTAACTTGTTTTCATTTTTTATGAGAAAATTGTGTAAGCATGTAGTCGCTTGAACAATTTTTATTGCAACGGAGATAGACGAGATTATCGGTCGCCGATAGATTCGCCATCGTGCTGCCATAATTTCAAACGAGCTTTCAACTACTCTTCTCGCTCGACTTAAACGATAATTGAATACCTTTTAAATAAAAAAATAAATTAAAATTCCTAGTTCATTAGATGCCAAACAATTATAATTAAAATAATAAAAGATGAATATATAGATGTTAAAATTAAAAGTTATTTTGATAAAAAATGCAATATGAATATGTGAATACCTTTTTTTTGCCGATTTAATCTACATCGAGAATACGGTTGCATCATATATTGCTTCAGAGCGAAAGCCTCATCTGCCACTAACACATATGGTAAAAGGGATCCATTAAGTTCTACTGTACTCTGTTGTGGCAAATCCATTTTATTTTTTTCAAATCGTTGACCAAATTTAGAGTTCACAAAAATAACTCCATCACTTTGTCTTCCCTCTGCTCCAATATCAACTAGTGTACAGCAGTAATTGGCATCCGAAACTGCTAACAAGTTGATACTATGAGTCTTTTTATAATTAAAATATATTGATCCACTATGAGGTGGTGCCTAAAAAATAAATAGAAAAGTTGATCATAGATTAATTTTTTAGCACTTCTCAGTAAATAAATTCTGAAAAAGCAAATAAATTCTAAAAAAACTCACTTGAATCACAACATGCTTTCCATCTATAGCACCTACACAATGTGGAAAATCCCATTTTTTCTCAAATTCCTTTGTGATTCTCAACCAACTTTCTTTATTTGGTAATGGCATTACATCTTCATGAAGAGAATTCCATAATATCTCGCATGTCTCGGAAACAATCTTGGAAACAGTGGTCACTCCAATCCTAAATGCATAGGATATTGAGACCATACTGTCACCAGAAGCTAAATAACGCAAACATACTAGAAGTCGTATGCGAGCTGGAATTGGATCTCGAACAACAACTTGTTTTTCTAGAAGAGCCCCAACAATACTCAGTAAATGATCAAATAGTTCTTCAGACATTCTACAGTAATTGTAGAATATTTCTTGGTCTTGTAACTCCATTTCTTTGATCAGATTATCACTATCTTCTTGCATATGTCTTCGCAATTGTGTAAATATTGACCGAACCCATATCCTCTTGCTTTTTTCTTCATGTTCCTCTAGAAGTTTCCATATTGCAAGGAGTTTCAATATTTTCTGTTTTGTAATATTTCGGTGTTGAAATTTTTGTTTCATCTTTCTCCATCTTTGCAGTTGTATACCAATAATTGCTAACACAAGATTGGAATCCATATTCAAGGATCATTCCATGAACTAAAAACGAGTTCTTTAAAAATATATTGATCTAATCAAGATTAAAATAATAAAAATTAGAATATTTTATTTTTAATTAGTTAATCAAAATTAATAATTGTTATTAGCACTTTTGAGTATTTAATCGCGAAACTATTTGTGTGAAATCTGTTAAGATATTATTTTTATTTATTTATTTATTATTATTTATTATTTACATACTTTTTATTTATACACGCTGCACTTCATCCATTTACTTCACCGTACATTATTTCTATAACTTAACCGTATGATTACGCATATTTTACGATAAGTACCAGGTACTTAATTTACATGGCGCGTATTTAGCAATACGCCTAAATAATAATAACCAATAGAAAATCGATTTTAGTATTTCTGCTGTATTCTACAACAGAAAGTCTAATCTTTATTAGTTAAATTTGTTATGCTTTACGTAAAATTTAACGAAATACGCTTCATGTAAAAGGGCCTTTTTTAAATGGCGTAAGTTCTGGCATATTACTAGAATACGCAAGGTACGCAGCAGTACGCGCGTACGCATCTTACGCTGCATGGGAAAGCACCCTCATAGTGCGCAGGCATCGAACTCACACGTACGCTTACACTTACAGTCCGCTCAACTGTCAGCTGTAGTTGCGTGCTGCTAGCGTATGCAGGTTAATGTGTGAGCCGTTGCCACGAATGGCAAAGACTCGTGCTACCTCGCCCTTTCGGGCACACGCCACATTTTTTACATCCACTTGCTAGCGTATGCAGTCTGGTAATAGCCCTACCAGCACTATACGTGACAGAGACGTGCTAGCTTGGTCACAAAGTCACAAAAATATGATACGTCTTTCGCACGTTACCGCGACGTAACGTACAAATAAAATTTAATTAGCTATTTGTCTGATTTTCTGTAGTTTTATAATTATTACTTTGAAAATATATTTAAAAAAAAAATCAAATTATTAAATTTATGAAATTAAATTTAACACGTAACCGTTACGTCGCAAAGACATTACATATAATAGTGGCCGCATTCAGCGGACTCAACCGCTGAGTAGCAATCGAATATGATTAGTTTCTACTTTTAGGTCCGACTAATCAGCGTAGAGTTACATCGGAAAATTTAGTAATGTTGCCTAACTACTGAGCTACTTCCGCTGAATGTGGCCATTGGTAATACTGCTGCTTATTGCAGTAATGTTACATATAGTTGATAAAATTGATTTTCGCCGGTTTCTCTTTTTCTGGCGGAAACGAACGTATCAACACTGCGTTAACACGTGTATTTCTTGCAACTATTTCCTTATATTGATATTTTTGTATGGTGATTATAAATATTGCATTGAAGATCATATAAAAATGAGTTATCAATGGGAGGATCCCAGTTGCGCACAAAATGAAACGGACACAACCAATCATATCGACCGATGCCTAGAGGCCTAGATGCCTGGTTGACCAATAGAAAGTCCGAGAGAGTCCTGTGTCCGATTTATTCTGTGCGCAACTGGTACTCACTCTTATCAATCATAGCCAATCAAAGCCAAATAAGTTTTTTAATAAAGCTTACAAGAATAGACCAACATGTAAGTAACCAATTTTAATACATTTAATTACTCTTTAATACACTCTTTGTCATAATTATTTTCAATTGCATTATGTTCTCTTTTTCTTTTCCTTCATTACTCTTTTTAAATCTTTGACTTCTACGTCAAACTTGTACATAATTAACCTAATTTAATCTAATCTAATCTCTATGTTATGTGTTAAAGAAATAAGAATTATATTTGATTTCTTTTACCTTTTTATTCTGTTGGATGAGTGCTATTGCATTTCATATTTTATTACACATTGTTAAATATATTTTATGTAATTGTATCTTTTATGATAAATCACACTTTTGTTTATACAATAAGCATAGTTAAAATATTTTGCAAGCGTTTATATATAAGAAATTTATTAAAAAAGTAACAGATAAAATTTAATTCAATGTTTCTAGTTCCATAATGTCACAAATTATAAGAAGCAGAAAATTGGCAAGTCAACTTTCAAAGAAATATTTTCGCTATCGAATAAGAAAAATAACAAATTGTCATTATTTGAATAAACAAAATGTAAATCGTGCTAGATTTCAAAAGGATAAAAGTAATGAAACCTGTGAAGATGGCAACAATAATGCATTTCATAATATAGATAATGACAATGAAGAAGATGAGAGCGATAGTAATAATAGTGATACCAGTATCTATTTCTGCAGAATGGTTGAAGCATGCGAAACAAAGAGTACAAAGAAAATCTCCCTAAGTTTAAAAGACAATACAAACAAGTTTTTTTTATATAGGTTTTTTTCTAATATAGTTCAAACAAAATATTTTTACAATATACCCAGACAGCACAGAATGTTCCGAAAATATTCTAACAAGATGCTTTCCATATATTCCGAGAATATTCGGAAAGAATATTCTTATATGGTTCTAAGAATGTTCTCAACATTTTTAGAATATCATTTATTAAGTTCTCAGAATATTCTAATAACATTTCAATGAATATTCTCTGAATGTTCTAAAAAAGGCAATTTCCAATATTCTCAGAATATTGGAAATAATATTCTTATATAGTTCTAAGAATATTCTGAATATTTTTGAAATATTATTTGTTAAGTTCTCAGAATATTCTAACAAGACGATTCCCAAATATTCAGAGAATATTCGAATACAGTTATTTTCGGAACATATCCTATGGCGCTACAATCGCACTCGTGCAGAAGCAGATAAAGGTTAGGGTACGGCCACATGGACTGAAATTTTCCGCGTAATGCGTATCGCGTAACCAATTAGAGGCGTAATTCTGTTGTGCTCCTGTTATGCTATAACAGAATTACGCCTCTAATTAGCCATGCGGTACGCGTTACGCGGAAAATATCAGTCCATGTGGCCCTTAGAGATTCTCTAAGAATAGTACAACAACTACGAATCGTGATTGTGTTCAAAAGATTTAAGTTGTCTTAAGTGTAATCTTATTATGTTTTAAACTAATCATAGAGCCGTATTAGTATTTTAAGACATTACTCGAAGACTTTTAGTGATATTTTCTAGTAAAAATAAGTGTTTTGTATTATATACAGGGTGTCCGAAAAATCGCCTACTCCACTTCGGGAGGTGATTCGGGACCCAAAAGCAAGCAAAAAAGTTCATAATAAACATAGGTCCGGAAATGAGCCGTTTCCGAGTTATAGCCACTTTTATGTTCAAAAATCAATTACAAATATTGAAAAATTGAAAAAAACTAAAAAAATTATAATTAAAAAAAAATTAAAAATAAAAATTTAAAAATAAAAATTTAAACATGAAAATTGAAAGTTAAAAATTAAATAAAAATAACAAATAAAAATTAAAAAATAAAAATTTTTAATTTAAGAAATAATTAAGAAAGAGGGATGCCAAGCGGATTCTAAATTACGATTTTTGAACATAAAAGTGACTATAACTCGGAAACGGCTCGTTTCTGGACCTATGTTTATGAACTTTTTTGTTTGTTTTTGGCTCCCGAATCACCTCCCGAAGTGGAGTAGGCGATTTTTCGGACACCCTGTATATATGTGTGTATATGTAACACTGTATAATTTAGTACCTGAAAGAAGTGATTTTTAAGTGTTAATTTTTCATACATATATTTTTTATCATATATTTGTATTTATAATTTTATAATTATATAATAATTATATATATATATATATATATATATATATATATATGTGTGTGTGTGTGTGTGTGTGTGTGTGTGTGTGTGTGTGTGTATATTTTATGATATAAAATCTTTATTAATTGTATCTATATCTTATTTCTTTCATTATACCTTTTCTTATTAGCCTGAGATTTTACTTTACATTTATCGATGTGTCGGATAGCAATTGACTATCAGATAGAGAATTTCTTAGAATCTCAATAGAGACTCTAGAAATTCTCTTTGACAGCTAATTGCTACGTTCGGCAACGTCGACAAACGTTAAGTGAAATCTCAAGCATGGAATATTCAAAAGAATATTCCAAAAGATTCCATGAAAATACGCAGAATGTTCTCTGAAAGTTCATTTTATATCCTAGAAATGTTCTCATAATATTTACGGAATGTTATTAAAATATTATATGTAGTAATTATAATATTCATAGAATATTCTATAAAATATTCATAGGATGTTCACAGAACCTGACTTTTTGTCTACTTTTAATGTTCTATTGGAGGTTCAAAGTAGGAACTCCAAAGTATTATATAGGAACATTCTAGGAATATTTAAATATTCTCCAATGTTATTCTATGAATGTCTATAGAACATACTTGTGTTGTCTGGGTATTTTCATTTATTTGTTTCAGCAAAGAGGAAAAATACCGACAAAAAGAACCTCAAATAACTTCAAGTTCAAATGATTCGGAAAATAATAAAACTATTTAAATAAGAAAAAACTAATTATTGAACTTTTGAATTGAGAATTGCTTACAAAAATATACTCGCGGGTGAGAAAAACATTTCAATTTGAAGAATCATGCGTAAACTGTATTATTAACTATATTATTTTGATTTTATTATTTTTAAAATTTGCGAAAATTTTCATTTATTTCTTATGTGCAATATATACGCCCAGAATGCAGCACAAAATGTTCGGAGAATATTCTAACAAGACATACTTTCCAAATATTCCAAGAATATTCGAAAAGAATATCCTTATATGGTTCTAAGAATGTTCTCAACATTTTTGGAATATTATTTGTTAAGTTCTCAGAATAACATTTTCTAATAACATTTCAATGAATATTCTCTGAATGTTCTAATAAGGCAATTTCCAATATTCTCAGAATATTAGAAATAATATTCTTATATAGGTCTAAGAATATTCTGAATATTTTTGGAATATTATTTGTTAAGTTCTCAGAGTATTCTAACAAGACGATTCCCAAATATTCAGAGAATATTCGAATACAGTTGTTTTCTGAACATAGCCTATGGCGCTACAATCGCACTCGTGCAGAAGCAGTTAAAGGTTAGGGTACGGCCACATGGACTGAAATTTTCCGCGTAATGCGTTCTAAGAATAGTACGCAACAACTGCGAATCGTGATTGTGTTCAAAAGATTTAAGTAAATTAATTGATTTAAGTAAATTAAAGTAATATTGTACAAAGTTTGAAAATTTGTGATTTCTTTTGAAATATTCTTCGCATACCCAGACAACACAAGTATGTTCTATGGACATTCATAGAATAACATTGAAGAATATTTAAATATTCCTAGAATGTTCCTATATAATACTTTGGAGTTCTTATGAACCTCCAATAGAACATTAAAAGTAGACAAAAAGTCAGGTTCTGTGAACATCCTTTGAATATTTTATAGAATATTCTATGAATATTCTATGAATATTCTATGAATATGAATATTTATATAATTACTACATATAATATTTTAATAACATTCCATAAATATTATAAGAACATTTCTTGGATATAAAATGAACTTTCAGAGAACATTCTGCCTATTTTCATGGAATTTTTTTGGAATATTTTTTTCGAATATTCCATGCTTGAGATTTCACTTAACGTTTGTCGACGTTGCCGAACGTAGCAATTAGCTGTCAAAGAGAATTTCTAGAGTCTCTATTGAGATTCTAAGAAATTCTCTATCTGATAGTCAATTGCTATCCATCCGACACATCGACAAATGTGAAGTAAAATTTCAGGCTAATAAGAAAAGATATAATGAAAGAAATAAGATATAGATACAATTAATAAAGATTTTATATCATAAGATACACACACACACACACACACACAGACATACATATATATATATATATATATATATTATATAATTATAAATATTATATAATTATAAAATTATAAGTACAAACATATGATAAAAAATATATGTATGAAAAATTAACACTTAAACATTAAATCACTTCTTTCAGGTACTAAATTATACAATGTTACATACACACACATATATATACACGGTGTCCGAAAAATCGTCTACTCCACTTCGGGAAGTGATTCGGGATCCAAAAACAAATAAAAAAATTCATATAAACATAGGTTCGGAAACAAGCCGTTTCTGAGTTATAATCACTTTTATGTTCAAAAATCGTAATTTAGAATCCGCTTGGCATCTCTCTTTCTTAATTATTTCTTAAATTAAAAATTTTTATTTTTTAATTTTTATTTGTTATTTTTATTTAATTTTTAATTTTCCATTTTTATTTTTAAAATTTTTTTAATTTTTATTTTTAATTTTTTTTTAATTTCAATTTTTTAGTTTTTTTCAATTTTTCAATATTTGTAAATACGATTACATTAGTTTTAAAAGAAATCAATTGTTTTCACGATTACTTAAAGGCAGTTGTTTTCACGGCTACTTGAAATCAATTGTTTTCGTGACTATTCAAAATCATTTGTTTTCACAGCTTCCCAAACCCAGTTGCTTATATCAATAACTACATTAACTTCTTTTTTAAAAAAATTAGTTTTTTCTAATATCAAATCAATCTAATATCAAATTAAATTAATATCAATCAAAATAAAACTAATTTTTTTCATTCTTCATTTTGCATTTACTTATTGAAAACAATTTTCAATAAGTTTCAAATTATTATTTAGCAACACCTTACTATTAGATTGTATCTAATCTTTCCGTATTCATCAATGGATCGTTTAAGTTAAATAACAAATAAAAATTAAAAAATAAAAATTTAAGAAATAATTAAGAAAGAGGGATGCCAAGCGGATTCTAAATTATGATTTTTGAACATAAAAGTGACTATAACTCGGAAACGGCTCGTTTCTGGACCTATGAACTTTTTTGCTTGGTTTTGGGTCCCGAATCACCTCCCGAAGTGGAGTAGGTGATTTTTCGGACATCCTGTATATAATACAAAATACTTATTTTTACTAGAAAATATCACTTAAAGTCTTCGAGTAATGTCTTGAAATACTAATACGACTTTATGATTAGTTTAAAACATAATAAAATTGCACTTAAGACGACTTAAATCTTTTGAACACAATCACGATTCATAGTTGTTACTATTCTTAGAGAATCTCTAAGGGCCCCATGGACTGATATTTTCCGCGTAACGCATACCGCATAACTAATTAGAGGCGTAATTCTGTTATAGCATAACAGGAGCACAGAATTACGCCTCTAATTGGTTACGCGGTACGCATTACGCGGAAAATTTCAGTCCATGTGGCCGTACTCTAAGGGCCAAGGCACAAACATTGCCGTAGCGTCTTACGCCACCTTACGTGAGAACCTTACGTTACGTGACACGTAAGCCAATACTACGGCAACGTACAAGAAATTCTAACGTTACGTTAACGTAAGAAGAAGGCATCTGTAATAAGGATAAATAATTTAAACTATTAAATAAGTAATTAAGTTAAAGAAAAGAAAAAAAATAATATATGTTTAAAATCATAAGAAGAAATAATGTCAATATTGCATATTAATTGTATAAAACTATTCAATGTATATGTAGAAAAGATATAAAAATTGTTTTATAATCTTTTCCAAACATTCTTTATAGAGTGTCTGGAGGAGGTTATAATGCAATTTTTATATCTTATTTTCTATATATATATTTAATGATTTCATGAAATTGACATGTGCAATATGGATATTATTTCTTTTATTATGATTTTAAAGATATATATATATATATCTCCCTTAAAGATATATATATATATATCTCCCCTTCTCTCTCTTTCTCTGTATACCCATATAACATCCTATGTCCAAAAGACATTAACAGAACATCCTGAAGATGTCTAATCGCCTAAAGATATCTTTTGGATACCTTCTGGACATCTTTTGGATATGTATACTATGTGGGATAGAATATATTAACTCATCAAATTTATGAACTGTTGAAATTGTATTTATAGAATATATTATTGTTAAAATTAAGTGGGTAAGTAATGAACAAAAAGAGTTTTTCTAATTTTTTATTAGCAACTTTCTTTTACAGTTGCTCCAGTCATCAAATATGAATACTAATAAATCTTTGAAGCTTAAAATTGTACTTTTATTATTACTCTTAATTTATTACATGAGATTTAAACGGAAAAGTACACACAAAAGATGGAAAAATAGAAGATGGTATGTAAGACCAATAAATCAACAAAGAAAACAGCAAGGAGAATACGATAATCTTTTTCAAGAATTAAAGAATGATGGAGAAATGTTTTTAAAATATACAAGGATGAATATTCAGCATAAATTATCAGCTATGTTAGAAGCTAAAAATTTTTAAGCTAAAAAATAAAAGAGCTCTTCTTCCGGAACAAAGATTACTAATAACATTAAGGTGAAATTTATTTACTGATAAAGAATTGTTTGTATTCTGTATGTGAGAATTGTCTATTGTCTATTATCTGGTATAGCTATTTTATTTATGTTTAAATAACATTATTATTAAAAATGTCGCAAGAAATTATAATATAGCAAATTTTTTTTTATCCATTTTTAGATATCTTGCAACAGGAAACTCTATATCGAATATTGCATTTTCTTTTCGAGTTGGACAGTCAACAGTCAGACAATTAATTAAAGATGTGTGTCCAATTATAATAAATAAATTAAAGCCTATATATTTAACATGTCCAACTGAAGAACAGTGGAAGAATATCGCTGATGGAACAGATGGAATATGCCCAACTGTTTTGGAGCTATTGATGGGAAACATATAGTTTTGCGATGTCCCCCTAATTCTGGAAGTTTGTTTTACAATTACAAGAAACAATTCAGCATTGTTCTTATGGCCATATCAGATCATTATACAGATTTAGTTTAGTCGATATAGGAGCCTATGGAGGAAATAGTGAGGAGGCATTTTTGAATCTTCAAATATTGCAAAAAGTTTAAACAATAATGGACTTAATTTGATCACTTCATTCGCTAATCTTCCAGGAAGTAATATCTCTATTAAAATAAATAAAGAATTAGGCTCTGAAATGTATTAAACAACACGATATACGAGAAAAGAGCGATAAGAGCCACCGCGGATGATAGTGCGTAAAATTTTATAAAGATTAATAAATCGCGAAAAAATAAGACGCGTTGGTTTAGAGCAGTCGTCCGGCAAGCGAAAGACTCGGGTTCGTCTCCCGATTCAGCGACTTCGCCCCGATATTTTTCTCGCTTACATCTCTGCAGGAAGGGGGGGGGGTAAAGAGGGGTTTTACATAGTATTCTCGAATGGAGAATCTACCTTGGTTTATGCACCAAGTAAAATATATGCATATGTCTTATTGTTTTATTTCGCGTCTTATTTTTTTTTTAGTTTATTAGTTATTTCATAGAAGTATTAAGCATGCCAGTGCAAAAAATGTTAAGCTTAAGTTCTAAAAAGACTGTATTAATTGTTTTGAATTTAATTATAAAGTATTAATTTATTTTCTTTAGTTTATTAGTTATTAATGTTAAATATTTATATTAAATATAGAAATATTAAGCAGTACAAAAAAATGTTAAGTTTAAGTTCTAAAAAGTCTTTGTTAATTTGTTTGAATATAATTATAATGTATATTACTTTATTTTCTTTAATTTATTAGTTACAAATAATGTACATGTTACATTTTTAAAACTTTATTTTTTAGTTATTTTTACATACATAACTAAAAATCTCGGCTAATACCGGCAACGTTTGTGCCCTGGCCCTAACCTTTAACTGCTTCTGCATGAGTGCGATTGTAGCGCCATAGGATATGTTCAGAAAACAACTGTATTCGAATATTCTCTAAATATTTGGGAATCGTCTGGTTAGAATATTCTGAGAACTTAACAAATAATATTCCAAAAATATTCAGAATATTCTTAGAACTATATAAGAATATTATTTCCAATATTCTGAGAATATTGGAAATTGCCTTATTAGAACATTCAGAATACTCATTGAAATGTTATTAGAATATTTTGAGAACTTAACAAATGATATTCCAAAAATGTTGAGAACATTCTTAGAACTATATAAGAATATTCTTTCCGAATATTCTTGGAATATATGGAAAGCATCTTGTTGAATATTCTCCGAACATTCTGTGCTGTCTGGGTTCATACTTGATTGTGATTGGTCAATCTCTTAAATCTTACGTCCCCTTACGTCTCCTTAAAATCTCATTGAGTGCTTTCCATTAAGGCTGATGACAGAGAACGAGATGTTAGCGCTTAAGGCTGATGACAGAGAACTAGATGTCTGTCGTAGTCGTAGACGTGAAGCAAGGCAGAGAAAAACGTATATCGTACAAAGCCATTGTGATAATGGCCTTGTACGACATACGTTTTTCTCTGTCTTGGTTTACGTCCATGACTACGACAGACGTAAGTGCTCACGTCTAGTTCTCTGCCATCAGCCTTAGAGATACAAGTCGACACAAGCGTCATTCTATCTTTTTTCAATGAATACATTAACAAAGATAGACACTTGTGTAGACTTGTGTCGCTAAATGAAAGCACTCATTGTAGGTGACGCTTAAGTCGTAGGCAAATTGACCAACCATAATCGATTTTTTCAAAAATAATCAACTATGGTTGGTCAATTTAAGCTAGTCACACACATTTTCCATAAGACATAACAGTAAGGTTTCAATCAATCGCGTTGCTCAATTTGGCCGGCTATCCAGACAAACTTGCATAGGTGCATATGTATAACATAAAACCATATGGACCAATAAGCATAGAGTATTAAATCGCCATATTGACTTACATAACATAATACTCCATGCGCATTTGTCCATATATAGTTATAAAATAGGTACAATTTTATATATATAATATATGTATGCGTGTCCCAAAATTCTAACTTGAAAATCTGTTCCGATTAATATTTACATTTTAGGCATGGATATAGCTATTTGAAAGAAATTAAAATTTCATATTAATACCCAGATAGCACAAACATATTCTATAAAGATTCTATAAATATTTTCCGAGAATATTAAAATATTCTTAGAATGTTCTGTTATAATGAAAAGAACATTATAAAAATGTGCAGAGAATAATAAAATGAGACTACTTATAATATGCTGAATACATATATAAAATATTCCTTGAAATATTCTTGTAATATGCAAAACACATTTTAGGAATATTTAGGAAATATTTATAGGACATTCTGTATAGGTAATTGTAGGGTACACATAGATTATTATAATTAAATTGTAGATTAATGTAAATACGCGCGTATTTGAATGAAAAAATAGATAGGAAATTATTACAAAATCAAAATATCTGTTAACATAAACAGATTATGATTTTAGTATTATTTTTCTATCTTTTTTTCTATCAAAATATATGTATTTGCATATATCTACAATTTAATTACAATTATTATACACAGAATAGTTATGCATAGACTATGATAAATAATTAGTGTATTTGAAATAATATTTTAATTAATGTTTTAATTAATGTAATTTTCATTCATTAGGAGTAAAAGAACATATTAGAAACAATTATACATTTTAAATATCTTTTATTATAATTATCTTACAATATCACATATTCTTTGGTAAATAAACTTAAATATGTGTTGAGGAGTACAAAGTAATGTTCTAGGATCCTGAGGTAAATTAATATTTGGTATTGATTGTAATAATTTTAATAGACTTCTTAAAGTGTTATGTGGAATTTTATAGGATACTGCCCATGATCGCAGTCTGTTAACAAAAGTATCTTGGATATTGTCTTTTACAATGTGTTTCAAATATATTGGATCATTACAGTTAATGTCAGAATTATCAAAAGATTGGCTACTTGAATAATATAAATTATAATCTGAATTAAAGAAAGAAAGTGATAATTCATCCTGCTTGAATTCATCATTATCATCAATATATTCTAAGTCTTCTACATTTTTTGTGTTTGCATTAAGCACAGAAGTTTTATTATTAATATTATAGTAGATGTAGTAATAAATTATCATTATTAAAGGAACAATCTTATGATAAATCTAAACATGCAGCTGTTTCTCTTTTTATTTTTCTATACAAAGAAACTTTAGAATATGTACGTTTCATTTTTATTCTATTTTACAGTTATTTTAATTAAACTATTTATTATTAAACTAATTATTATAAGTTATAGCTAGCAGTATTATTATTGCTGGCAATATTATTCTTCTACTTATTTTATATTTTCTCAGCTAAATAAAAAAGTATAAAAAGTTCAAATTTAAAAAATATGCTTGTAATTATTTGATAATAGAAATTTACTTGTAATAATTCTGATCGTAAAAACATCTCACGTTCCTCTTCTTTTTCTATTTTCTTTGCCAGCACTGGTGTAGTTTTTTCACCTTATATGTATGTTATCTTGTGCGACTTTCTTCAAGCATAACCTTAAAATTTTTAAAGTGTTTTATCCTGATGAACTGTTATATACCCAGACAACACAAGTATGTTCTATGGACATTCATAGAATAACATTGGAGAATATTTAAATATTCCTAGAATGTTCCTATATAATACTTTGGAGTTCCTATGAACCTCCAATAGAACATTAAAAGTAGACAAAAAGTCAGGTTCTGTGAACATCTTATGAATATTTTATAGAATATTCTATGAATATTATAATTACTACATATAATATTTTAATAACATTCCGTAAATATTATGAGAACATTTCTTGGATATAAAATGAACTTTCAGAGAACATTCTGCGTATTTTCATGGAATCTTTTTGGAATATTCTTTTTGAATATTCCATGTTTGAGATTTCACTTAACTTTTGTCGATGTTGCCGAACGTAGCAATTAGTTGTCAAAGAGAATTTCTAGAGTCTCTATTAAGATTCTAAGAAATTCTTTATCTGATAGTCAATTGCTATCCATCCGACACATCAATAAATGTGAAGTAAAATCTCAAGCTAATAAGAAAAGGTATAATGAAAGAAATAAGATATAGATACAATTAATAAAGATTTTATATCATAAGATACACACACACACACACACACACACACACACACACACACACACACACAGACATACACACATACACACATACATATATATATATATATATATATATATTATATAATTATAAATAAATTTTATATAATTATAAAATTATAAGTACAAATATATGATAAAAAAATATATGTATGAAAAATTAACACTTAAAAATTAAATCACTTCTTTCAAGTACTAAATTATATAGTGTTACACATACACATATATACAGGGTGTCCGAAAAATTGTCTACTCCACTTCGGGAGGTGATTCGGGACCCAAAAACAAACAAAAAAGTTCATATAAACATAGGTCCGGAAACGAGCCATTTCCGAGTTATAGCCACTTTTATGTTCAAAAATCCTAATTTAGAATCCGCTTGGCATCCCTCTTTCTTAATTATTTCTTAAATTAAAAATTTTTATTTTTTAATTTTTATTTGTTATTTTTATTTAATTTTTAATTTTCCATTTTTATTTAAAAAATTTTTTTAAATTTTTATTTTTAATTTTTACTTTTTTTTTATTTCAATCTTTTTAGTTTTTTTCAATTTTTCAATATTTGTAAATACAATTACATTAGTTTTAAAAGAAGTCAGTTGTTTTCACGACTACTTGAAATCAGTTGTTTTCGTGACTATTCAAAATCAGTTGTTTTCACGGCTATTTGAAATCAGTTGTTTTCGTGACTACTCAAAATCAATTGTTTTCACGGCTACTTGAAATCAATTGTTTTCGTGACTACTCAAAATCAGTTGTTTTCACGGTTAGTTGAAATCAGTTGTTTTCACAACTATTCAAAATCATTTGTTTTCACAGCTTCCCAAACCCAGTTGCTTATATCAATAACTACATTGACTTTTTTTTCAAAAAAATTAGTTTTTTCTAATATCAAATCAATCTAATATCAAATTAAATTAATATCAATCAAAATAAAACTAATTTTTTTCATTCTTCATTTTACATTTACTTATTAAAAACAGTTTTCAATAAGTTTCAAATTATTATTTAGCAACACCTTACTTTTAGATTGTATCTAATCTTTACGTATTCATCAATAGATCGTTTAAGTTAAATAACAAATAAAAAATAACAATTAAAAATTAAAAAATAAAAATTTTTAATTTAAGAAATAATTAAGAAAGAGGGATGCCAAGCTGATTCTAAATTACGATTTTTGAACATAAAAATGGCTATAACTCGGAAACAGCTCGTTTCCGGACCTATGTTTATATGAGCTTTTTTGCTTGTTTTTGGGTCCCAAATCACCTCTCGAAGTGGAGTAGACAATTTTTCGGACACCCTGTATATAATACAAAATACTTATTTTTACTAGAAAATATCACTAAAAGTCTTCGAGTAATGTCTTGAAATACTGAACTAATACGGCTCTATGATTAGTTTAAAACATAATAAGATTACATTTAAGACGACTTAAATCTTTTGAACACAATCACGATTCGTAGTTGTACTATTCTTAGAGAATCTCTACAAGGGCCACATGGACTGATATTTTCCGCGTAACGCGTACCGCATAACTAGAGGCGTAATTCTGTTATAGCATAACAAGAGCACAACAGAATTACGCCTCTAATTAGTTACGCGGTACGCATTACGCGCAAAATTTCAGTCCATGTGGCCGTACCCTAACCTTTAACTGCTTCTGCACGAGTGCGATTGTAGCGCCATAGGATATGTTCAGAAAACAACTGTATTCGAATATTCTCTGAATATTTGGGAATCGTCTTGTTAGAATGTTCTGAGAATTTAACAAATAATATTCCAAAAATATTCAGAATATTCTTAGAACTATATAAGAATATTATTTCCAATATTCTGAGAATATTGGAAATTGCCTTATTAGAACATTCAGAGAATATTCATTGAAATGTTATTAGAATATTCTGAGAACTTAACAAATGATATTCCAAAAATGTTGAGAACATTCTTAGAACCATATAAGAATATTCTTTCCGAATATTCTCGGAATATATGGAAAGTATCTTGTTAGAATATTCTCCAAATATTCTGTGCTGTCTGGGATATAAACACGTGAAAAATATTACTAAAAATATTACTAAATATATAGAAATAGAATAAACTTTATTTAATATTTGATAGAATAAAATTAATGAAAAAAATAGGATAATTACCTCTGATTAAAATATGTTATCACACACGCGACGCGTGTACGAAAAGGCACGGCGAAGACACACGACAACAAAACTGCACATGTGCACTTAAAATGTGCAATAAATAAACTCAACGAATATTCTAAAAATGTTCTTCTCTATTATAAATATACGATTTCCGATTGTAACATTCTACGTATATTCATATAATATTCTATTCGAATATTCCAAAATTAAGAATATTCGCACTATATTAGAATATTCATAGAATATTGTGTGCTATCTGAGTAAAGTAATAATGCAGTATTCGCTAAGACAAAAGTAGGATAGCTTTATGGATTAATTTTTTCTTTAATAATATGATAATGCCGAAGAGATCTCGCTAGTTTTTATAAAAAAATAAGTACAGAACTAAATAAAAATTTAGCATTACTTTCTCAAGACTTCATAAATGAAAATAGAAATGATATAGTAAGTAAAGACACACACATTACTGAAACTGTGTTACCACTAAAATCTGATAATAATAATGTTATTGAAGAAACTTTGGACAGAGCGATATTAGAGGATAATTTATATTTTATAAATGATGTAAGCGATGCACAGAATGAGCAACTAGTAAATGAAAAATGTACTGTTTCAACTTCAGATTCATCTTTTAAAAGCAATTTAAAAGCATGGGCATTAAAACACAAAATTAGTCATTTAGTTTTTTCTGATCTTTTAAAATTATATAAAAACAAATGACATTGATCCAAATGACTTGCCTTCAGATGCTAGAACTCTTTTATCTACTCCTTTAGAACTTTAGACATTCAAATAATACAGCCAGGAATATATTACCATTAAATTATATAATTATTTACCATATAATACCATTTTGGTCTCTCTGATGCAATAAGAAAACTTTATAAAAATGACGGTTCAAACACAATCGAAATATTAATAAATATTGATGGGCTACCTTTGAGTAAAAGTTCAAGTAATCAGATATATCCAATATTATGTAGCTTATATTCAAATCCTACAAAGATAGCTGCTATAGGAATATATCATGGCTATGAGAAACCAGCAAATGCTAACGAATTTTTATTACAGTTCGTTAATGAAGCACTTGATCTAAATAGTATAAATATTAATGGAAGTATAAAACAATTTAAAATTAAAGGATTTATATGTGATGCTCCTGCCAAATTTTTTATTTGTTATATTAAAGGTCATACAGGCTTTTATTCTTGTACAAAATGTTTTCAAAAAGGAACATACTTGGTGGAAAGGTCGAATTTGTTTTCCTAAAATTAATTGTAAAAAAAGGACAGGTCAGAATTTTAAAAATAAGAACCAAATTCAACATCATATTGGTAGTTCTATTATGGAAAGAGAATTGATATGATTCCATATAGATCCATATAGATTCCAGGAATTGATATGGTTTCTCATGTGCCATTAGAATATATGCACTTGATTTGTTTAGGTGTCATGAAAAAATTATTGACAATGTGGATTTTTGGAAAACCACAAATGAATTTAAAATCTAAGAAAGTTATTAATATTAATAGACAATTGTTATTAATAGTTGAATGTACACCAAATGAATTTGCTCGAAAGCCACGTCCTTTAAATGAACTTAAGAGATGGAAAGCAACTCAATAAGATTCTTTTTATTATATGCAGGGTCGTTTTAAAAGGAAATATTGAAAATGAACAGATACATAAATTTTCTTTGCTTACACATTGCAGTGACAATTTTTTCGAATGACGAATATATTCAGAAACATGTAGAATATGCGCATTCATTACTTAAATGTTTTGTTCAAAATTTTTATAAATTATATGGAAAAGAAAATATATCACATAATATACATGGCTTAGTTCATACAAAGTGATTCAAAATAAGTATAGTGTCCGTGAAATGACACATTCTTGAGTCAATTCTAAGACGATTTTTCCTTTAGCAAAATTTCGTCCGACGCTTAGTTTTCGAATTATTAAAAGAAGTAATTAACTTATAATGGATACAAAAGGCAGGCAAGGGTGGCGCGAGTCACTGTCAGACGCGGGTGCTTACGCGGGGCGATCGCTGCGATTAGCTGGTCGTTACATACACACACATGCGAATACATAATTCTCATTTTCTCTCTCTCTCTCCTCTCTCTCTCTCTCTCTCTCTCTCTCTCTCATTTGCTTATTATTACTCTTACTAAAATTATTATTTATTTTTTATTGTTACACATTTTCACTTAAATTATTTTCTTATTCTATTGTACCGTTTTTTTTTTTTTTTTTTTACGAGAGAGGGAAAAATGCATTTTATGCATACTCACCGGGCGATCCGGTGAGTTATGTGGGACTCGAGTATCAAGTCGAATTACCAACTCGGTACTCCCTACCCACTAAAAACCCCTCTCTTTCGCTAATTTTCTCTAACACTGTTTATTTGACATCCAAATTTGTTTTCACACAACACCAAAGAATAGTTATTATTACCTTGTTCGATGTATTGTTGTAATTTCTTGAGAAATAAATTTTTCAATAGATCGTACTTTCACTCAAATTGAATGTAGATATCACGTTTTAAAGAACAGAGATCCACGCTAAATAATTAATCGAAAATTCTTTTTTCTTTTATAAACTGTATTCTTGTATAAACTTCAAATCACATTCATTCACTCACTCGATAAGACGAGAAATTTATCAATGACTCTATCACTAATCACTATCAATCACTATCGAATAATCACTGTTGGCAATTAAAAATCACTCGATTAAAGAAAGACACAACGACGTGACGACGCGACAACGCGACGATATTTACCCGGCGACAGCAAACAGTTTTTGGGTTAGGCTAGGTTGCGGTAGGTTAAGACACTAACAGCGCTGTCGAACATGTGCTTGATTGAAGACGCGATAATTTAGCGTATAATATTATTATCATATGATATTTATACATTGTATGAGATTTGTTTTAAAATTAATTAAAATAAATAAATATTTAATACTTTCACTGTTAATGTTAAATATTATTTATTATTAATATTAAAAATTATTATTAAATATTCTTAAATATTATTATTAACATTAAATATTTATTTATTATTATTAAATAGTATTATTAATATTAAATATTTATTTATTATTATTAAATATTATTATTAATATTAAATTTATTTATTTATTATTATTAAATATTTATTAAACTGTTGAAAATCAATAATAATATGAAAATAATATAAAAAATATCAAAAAATATTAAATTCTAGCGTTTCGCTATCTCTTGGTTTTTTTCTTATGGTTTTCGTAAAACGTAAGAAAATGTTCCAAATGTTCAAAAATATTGGTCGCTCTGAAAAGAGCGGATTGTTTCTGATCGCTCTAAGAAGGGCGGATTAATTTAAAAATTATAATAGGTGCTCGAAATGGCCCCCATCCATTCTAACGCAAGCTCTCATGCGTTTCAATAAATTTTCTTGGACATTCTCCATTACGTCTTCTTCGATAGACTAATATATGGCATATCGCAATCTTGTTTCTAAATCTTCGATGTCCTCAGGGAGCGTTTTATAAATTTTTTCTTTGCAATATCCCCAAAGAAAAAAATCCAACGGATTGAGATCCGGAGATCTTGCAGGCCAACGTATCGGACCATATCGGTCCATCCAACGTCCAGGAAACTCGTTGTTTAAAAAATTCGTCACAATTCTGGCATTGTGAGGTCCAGCACCGTCTTGTTGAAATATAATTTTGTTTCTTTCCAATAATGGTATTTCTTCTAGGAAATCTGGTAGATTATTTTTTAATAAATCGATGTATGTTGCGCTGGTCAAAATATCCGGGAGAATAACTGGGCCTAATATTTCAGCCCCCATGATTCCAGCCCAGATATTGAGCTTCCAACGAGTCTGGAAATTCCTGACTCGTGTAGCTTTGGGATTTTCATCGCTCCACAAATGCATGTTATACGAATTAAATAATCCTTCTCGTGTAAATAGCGATTCATCGCTAAATATTATACGAGAAGGGAATCTGGGATCTCTATCCACGCTCCTCAGAAAATTTTCACAAAATACTCTTCTCAGAGGATAATCTTCTGGTCGTAAGTGTTACACGCGGGTATAATGAAATGCGTGCAATTTTTCTTCTCGCAATATCCTCTGTATTGTCGAATATGATAAGTTATGCTCCCGAGCAATACTCTGAATACTTTCAGGTTCCAGCTCGAGAGCGACATGCGAGTCCCGACTCGCGGATTCCCGGTCGCGGGAGGCGCGGATAACTTATCATATTCGACAATACAGAGGATATTGCGAGAAGAAAAATTGCACGCATTTCATTATACCCGCGTGTAACACTTACGACCAGAAGATTATCCTCTGAGAAGAGTATTTTGTGAAAATTTTCTGAGGAGCGTGGATAGAGATCCCAGATTCCCTTCTCGTATAATATTTAGCGATGAATCGCTATTTACACGAGAAGGATTATTTAATTCGCATAACATGCATTTGTGGAGCGATGAAAATCCCAGAGCTACACGAGTCAGGAATTTCCAGACTCGTTGGAAGCTCAATATCTGGGTTGGAATCATGGGGGCTGAAATATTAGGCCCAGTTATTCTCCCGGATTTTGACCAGTGCAACATACACTGATTTATTAAAAAATAATCTACCAGATTTCCTAGAAGAAATACCATTATTGGAAAGAAACAAAATTATATTTCAACAAGACGGTGCTGGACCTCATAATGCCAGAATTGTGACGAATTTTTTAAACAACGAGTTTCCTGGACGTTGGATGGGCCGATATGGTCCGATACGTTGGCCTGCAAGATCTCCGGATCTCAATCGGTGTTTTTTCTTTGGGGATATTGCAAAGAAAAAATTTATAAAACGCTCCCTGAGGACATCGAAGAAACAAGATTGCGATATGCCATATGGTCTATCGAAGAAGACGTAATGGAGAATGTCCAAGAAAATTTATTGAAACGCATGAGAGCTTGCGTTAGAATGGATGGGCCATTTCGACCTATTATAATTTTTAAATTAATCTGCCCTTCTTAGAGCGATCAGAAACAATCCGCTCTTTTCAGAGCGACCAATATTTTTGAACATTTGGAACATTTTCTTACGTTTTACGAAAACCACGTTTTAAGAAAAAAACCAAGAGATATCGAAACGCCAGAATTTAATATTTTTTTGATATTTTTTTATATTATTTTCATATTATTATTGATTTTCAACAGTTTAATAAATATTTAATAATAATAAATAAATAAATTTAATATTAATAATAATATTTAATAATAATAAATAAATATTTAATATTAATAATACTATTTAATAATAATAAATAAATATTTAATGTTAATAATAATTTATTATTTATTTATTGCACATAATCCTCGCCTTTCGGCTTCCGGTCTGTACATACATACATAATATTTTACATAAAACATCAAAACATAAAACATCTCCCCTATTAATCCTTTACATCTTTAAATAGTAAATCTTCAAATAATAATTATCTTACTAACTAATTCTTATCTGCGTTAATCAATTACTTAATTACTTAATTAACCAGTCAATTAATTAATTTCACATTTCAAATAAAACTAAATTGCCAAATAATCAAATAACTTACTAACTAACTAAACAATTAAACAATTAAACAATTTAATTTCAATATAATCAATAATCAATAATCAATCAATATAATAATTGATATAATAATTGAAACAGACAAACAGACAAATATTCAAATATTCAAACATTCAAATGTAATAAAATATAATCAAATTATCAAATTATCAAATTATCAATCAACCAAATAGCCATATGTTACTTTGCATTGTCTATATACTATACAGTAGTATACAGTACAGTCTATTCTCTCTTCTGACTCCGCCAACGTTACTATTCACCTCATCTTATATTTTACTCTCCTTCGCCTTTCTCCTCTCTTTTTAATCTTTCTCCTTCCATTCTTCTCACCTCCTCTAGTCCTCTACCGTCCCTGTTAAGCTGTTCTTCGATTTGAATATTACTCTTTGTTGCTTGGCAAGATCTTATCATATGTTCCAAACTCTCTATCTCTCTCTCACATATCCTGCAAATCTTATCTTCTTCTTTCTTCCAATGCTTCCTCTACATTCGTTATCGCATCTATATTATGCTATTAAACATCTATCTTTTCTTTTCCTCCTTCCTCTCAGATATTCTGGTAAATTTTCAGTTATTACCTTCTTGTATAATCCATTGTATCTCGTTTCCTCAATCTTCTTTCTTCTTTCTTCTTTCTCCTTCCTCTCGCTTCTTTCTGTTATCGTTTCTACTAATTTTTTGGTTCCTTCTTCTCTCTCTTTCCTTATTTCCTCTTTTTCTATTCCTAATCCTCTTAACCACCTCTACCATTTCTTGCCGCCTCCCACCTGTTCTCCTCTTTTACTGCTCTTTCCTTATCTAAATCCTTAATGCATTCTAATACTATCCTCTTCTCACTATTCCACGCTTTTTCCTCATATTTTACAGCTCTCTTTACTGCTTCTGTCCTTATTTCTTTCATCTTCGTCTCTTCTATTACGATATAATTCGGAGTCACTCTGTCTAAACCTAAAATCCATTTTATATATTTCTTCTTTATTCTGTCCAATCTCGCTTCGTTCCTCCATCCCCAGACTTCCGCTCCATATAGTGCTACGCTTCCTACTAGTGCATCGAACATCTTCACTCTTCTTTCATAATCATCTTTAAACAACCTTTCTCCTATACTCCATGTCTTCTTCATCGTTATTGTCGCTTTCTTGAACCTTTCTGTTATCTGCTTTTCTGTTCCTCCGTTCTTCTGCAATATATATCCTAAATACTTGATTTCCTTTACCTCCTCTATTTTTTCTTCATCCCATCTCTATTCCCTTTTCTTCTTTCTTCCTCTTCCGTCTTCGAATACTAATATCTTCGATTTCTCTGCACTCAATATCATATTTTTCTTTTCTAAATCTTTTTTCTTAAATCTCCTTAACATTCCTTTTAATTCTTCTTCACTCTTTGCTAGTACCACGATGTCATCTGCGTATGTTATTGTCCAGAATTTCTCTTTTCCTATTATAACTCCTCCCGTTTGCTCCTTCCTCATTTCCTCCTCTAGGTCCATCATATATATATTAAATAGGGTTGGGCTCAATGGGCATCCTTGTCGAACTCCTCTTTCCGTCCAAAACTCCTCTGTCTTTCTTTCTCCCACTCTTACTTTACTCTTGGTCTCCCTGTACGTTTCCATAACTCTTTTCCTTAGCTGATCCTCTATTCCTATGCTTTTCATTCTCCTATTCAGTTCTTGTCTGTCTACTCTGTCAAAGGCCGCTTTTAAGTCCGCGAAAAACGCGAATATCTTTCCTCCTTTTCTACCTAGCTCTTTATTGATTACATAATTTAGCACATATATCGCATCTATCGCTCCTCTTCCTTCTCTAAAGCCAAATTGGGATTCTTGCAATTTATCTTTCACTTCTCTCATTAATTTATCATTCAATATGCTCGCATACATTTTATAAGCCGTGTTCATTAATGTCACTCCTCTATAGTTTCCTACTTCGCTCATCTCTCCTCTTTTGAAGATCGGGCTAATTATGCCTTCATTCCAATCTCCAGGTATTTTTCCGTTCTTCCACACACTGTTCAACAGTCTTCCTAATACATCTCCTATCTCTATCGTCATATATTTCCATGCCTCATTTTCTATACCGTCCTCTCCTGGCGCCTTTTCCATCTTTAGTTTTTTCCATTGCCTTACCAACTCCACATATGATATTTCCTGTATCTCTTTCTCCACTTCCTCCGCCGACTCATCTTCTCTTTCTTCTAGTTGCCACACTGATCTTTCCTCTTTTCCTCCCAATAACTCCATGAAATGTTTTTTCCATGTCCCTAATTCGATTCCTTCGTCTATCCCTTCTCTCTTCTTTCTGTATTTATTTATGTACTTCCATGCCTCTTTTTCTGTCCTGATATTTCTTATTTTTCTCTCTTCCTCTTCCTCATGTCTTCTTTTTTCTTCCTTACAGCATATCTTGTAGTTCTTTCTTTTCTTTACATATTCTTCTCGGCTGATCTTTCCCTTTTTCATTCTTCTTAGCATCGTTCTCAAATATCTCTTTTCTCTCTTCCATTCTTTATTTCCTAACTTCCATATTCCTATTTTCTTCTTACACTTCGTAATCGAACTCTTCACTTTTAGCTTTAATTCCTGCCACATACTCTCATTTTCTTTCTGCTCGCATGTCCATTTTTCGCAGCATTTTCTATACTTCTCTCTTCCTTCCTCTCCCTCCAATCGCTTTTTTCTACTACTTTAATCCTATCTTTTTTCTTTTTTATCTGTATATCCGATCCTTCCAATTCCACTTCCATTGGTACATGGTCCGACTCCGTTCTGTCCCCTTCGTCAACCTTCTTGATAATTTCTTCCGCCTTCTCGTTTGCAATCACGTAATCTACTATTGACATTCCTACTTCTCCAATATAAGTCCATCCTCCTTCTTTATTGAAGCTTCCATTCAAAATCATCCAGCCTCTCTCCTCGATTTTACTTATTAATATTCTTCCTTCTTTGTTCACCTCCTTGTCTTTTGATTTCCTCGTTGTTCTTACCTTTCCTTCTTCTTCTCTTATCGGTCCTCCCTCGTTTCCGGTCCTAGCATTGAAATCTCCTCCTATTACCATGTGCTCTTCCTCCTCCTCCTGTATTTGATCCGTTATATTATCCATAATCTCTTCTATATCCTGACTATATACCATAACAATCCTCCATTTATTTCTATTATATTTTAGTCTAACCTCTGCTACTCTATGACTCACTTCTCTGAACTCTATATTTTGTAAGATCTTATTTACAGCTACAATTATACCTCCTTTTGCTCTCCCTTTCCTGTTTTCTCTTTTTGCTGGAATGCAGTTCCATCTAAACTTATTTGACAATCTTCTTCTTATCCTTAGCCATTCCTCTGCTTCTATCCATGTTTCCGTTAATCCTATAATGTCGAATTCTTCCAAATAGTCCCATGTATCCTCGTTTAAATGTAAGAGACCTGCCACATTCCAGAAACATATTCGCAAACCTCCTCTCCTCCCTTCCTTTCCCTCCTTATCCTCTTCTCATTCATACCTTTTTTCCTCTTCCAACTTTCCTCTTCTCGTTCCATCTAAAAACATGATCTCCTACGTACAACTTCATATATCCTACTTTTACCTTATTTCCTTTCTCCCTTTCTTCCCTCGCTCTCTCTCTCATCCGTCTCTGAATTTCTCTTTCTTCCTTCGTTAAATCGTCTTCTATCCATATTCCTTGTCTCAGATTCTTCTTCCTGTTCATAACTTCTCTCTTCTGCTCCCAGTTTCCTAAACTTGCAACTACTATGTCTTTATTCTCTCTTATCTTTATTCTATATGCCTTTTTTACTCTTACTTCTATTTTTAATTTTTCTTTCACAAACTTACTCACCTCTTCTTCTATTCCCTCTCTTCCCCAGATTGCTCCTTTTATAACAATGTTTTTTCTACGATCTTCTCTCTCCTTTTTCTCATTTTTCCTCTCTACTTCCTCTAACCTACTTTCGATATTTTCCTTTTCCTTTTTCCATTCTTCTTTTTCTTTTCTTTTTTCCTCCTCTCTTTCCTCTCCTCCGTTATCTCTTTCCTGATTTTCTCCATTTACTCTTCTAAATTCTGCTTCATGTTCTCATGCATTTTTTCCATTTGCTTTCTCATACTTTCCATCTCCTTAATTAATCTTTCCATAAGACTTGTCTGTCCTTCTTCACCTCCTATCCATTTGTCCAACTTAACCTTACTGTCCTGTTGTACTTTCTTGCTGGTCTGTGGCGCCATCTCTCCGTCCCTACTCTCACACTCTAAGCTCTTCGTTCTCCCGCTCTTAATGCTCTCAGCGCCCCCTACACTTTCAACTCTCTTCCTCCTGTCTCCTAACCTTACTTTTTCTACACTCCCTTCTCTGATATTTTTCTTCTCTTCCTCGTACTAGCTAGCTTTCCTTCCTTTTTCCCTTCTCTCTATCCTTATTCTTCCTCACGTACCGCCTCCTTGATCCTTACTCACTTCTTTCTCTCTAAATTTGCTTCTCAATAACGCGTTATTCCAACTCACACTCTCTCTTCATTCAATCCCAACCGGAAGTCCAATGTTAATAATAATATTTAAGAATATTTAATAATAATATTTAATATTAATAATAAATAATATTTAACATTAACAGTGAAAGTATTAAACATTTATTTATTTTAATTAATTTTAAAACAAATCTGATACGATGTATAAATATCATATGATAATATTATACGCTAAATTATCGCGTCTTCAATCAAGCACATGTTCGACAGCGCTGTTAGTATCTTAACCTACCGCAACCTAGCCTAACCCAAAAACTGTTTGCTGTCGCCGGGTAAATATCGTCGCGTTGTCGCGTCGTCACGTCGTTGTGTCTTTCTTTAATCAAGTGATTTTTAATTGCCAACAGTGATTATTCGATAGTGATTGATAGTGATTAGTGATAGAGTCATTGATAAATTTCTCGTCTTATCGAGTGAGTGAATGAATGTGATTTGAAGTTTATACAAGAATACAGTTTATAAAAGAAAAAAAGAATTTTCGATTAATTATTTAGTGTGAATCTCTGTTCTTTAAAACGTGATATCTACGTTCAATTTGAGTAAAAGTACGATCTATTGAAAAATTTATTTCTCAAGAAATTACAACAATACATCGAACAAGGTAATAATAACTAATCTTTGGTGTTGTGTGAAAACAAATTTGGATGTCAAATAAACAGTGTTAGAGAAAATTAGCGAAAGAGAGGGGTTTTTAGTGGGTAGGGAGTACCGAGTTGGTAATTTGACTTGATACTCGAGTCCCACATAACTCACCGGATCGCCCGGTGAGTATGCATAAAATGCATTTTTCCCTCTCTCGTAAAAAAAAAAAAAAAAACAAAAAGGTACAATAGAATAAGAAAATAATTTAAGTGAAAATGTGTAACAATAAAAAATAAATAATAATTTTAGTAAGAGTAATAATAAGCAAATGAGAGAGAGAGAGAGAGAGAGAGAGAGAGAGAGAATGAGAGAGAGAGAAAATGAGAATTATGTATTCGCATGTGTGTGTATGTAGCGACCAGCTGATCGCAGCGATCGTCCCGCGTAAGCACCCGCGTCTGACAGTGACTTGCGCCACCCTTGCCTGCCTTTTGTATCCGACCCGTTATAAATTAATTACTTCTTTTAATAATTCGAAAACTAAGCGTCGGACGAAATTTTGCTAAAGGAAAAATCGTCTTAGAATTGGCTCAAGAATGTGTCATTTCACGGACACTATACTTATTTTGAATCACCCTGTATATATGATAACGTACAAATTTTTGGAAATTTTAATAAATACAGTGCATTTCCATTTCCAAGAAAATTTTCTTCAAAATTTAAAAAATTTACTTAGAAAACACGAAAGGCCATTACAACAAATTGTAGCACGGTTAAAAGAATTGGAATATGAAATAGAATACTCAAAAGTCAATAAAAAATGTGTTTTATGTGAGCGAGAACATTTTGAAGGTCTAGTTCCTAATCAAAGTTATAGCTATATTAACCCTTGAAAAGTTTAGTTTCAATATTGAAAGGCTTGCTGATTCATTTTGTTATTTAACAAGTGGGCATATCATGAAAATAGAAAATATTTTAGTAAGAAAAGATACTTATGTGTATGGAAGAATATTCCTCGAAATTAATAATTTATTCGATTGTCCTTGCGATTTAAGTATTTTTAACATTTGTATTGCAAAGAATTTGAGTGAATATTGTATAAGAAGTGTGGTAGATATAAAGAATAAAATGGTGGCTTTTACTCAAACAAATGGTTTCATAGTTTATCCACTTCTTCATTAGAATTTTTATTATAAATTTTATATTATCTACACATGTAATCTATAATATTACTATTTTAAAAATACTACAATTATATTATTAGTTTTAAAGTAAGTAAAACACTATTTTAATTATTCAATAAGTTTCTATTAACTTGTTTCTATTTTTTTAAAGAATTTTATTATCCTTATATATGGCAATGAGCTGGAGGGTAGTGCACTTTATCAAAGAAGATACATTAGAAACGGTGCCAGCATCCTGAGTCAAGGATATTAATACATGCTTTTGGCCACCATATAATGGATTAAAATTAAAGAATTTAATAAAAAATTGCACTCCACCTGCTGATGATTGGGATTTTTATCAGTCCAGACTAATTGGTGAATTATATGGTAGGTATTGTTTGAAAAAATTTACATAATTTTTCTATATAATTATAAATAATAGCCATACAACAAAAATTTTAGAAAATCTGAGTGTTGCAAGAAACAAAGCAGCTCAAGCTGAAGAAACTTCTGATTTAACATCAGAAAATGAAAAGAAAAAATAAAAGAAAAGACTCTGTGACTACACTTATGATTTATATTCTGATCCGAATATTGCCAATTCTTTCCTTAAAAAAAGAAAGATTATGGATATAAATGAAAATGAAGAAAATACAAGTGAAAATAGCGAAGAAAGTGAAGAAATTGAAATTCCAATTTTAAAAGACATCACCAAGGGTAACATATTGTGATATATTTATTAAATTTATTGTATTTAATTCATGAATTGATCAAAATTCTTTTTTTATTTTAAGAAAATTCTGTAACATTGGTTTCAAAAAATATGGCCAATATTCAAACTGATGCAGGTTAGTTAGCAATAAATATTCACATATTTTGTTTGATCTTCATAGGATTCTATTTTTTTAGTACCATGTACATCAAAAGAAATACCAATAAATAAACTTCAAGACGAAAAGGTATTGTATTTATCTATCTATTAAATATTTTTACTTATTAAATATAATATTTATCCTTTTACCTATTAAATATTTCTTATTATACTAATTTTAATATTTATTAAAATTATATAATTGTAATATTTTATTTTCTAAAAATAAAGTTAGAATCTCTTTCATTTAATTAATTATTAAATTTCTTTTTTAATTTTCAGAGCAGCTTATAAAAGGCAGGTGTTAAGGATGCTGTCAATTCTTAATTATAAAATGGATCAAATGGCGGAAGATTTAAACAACCTAAAAACAGTTAATAATATAGAAAAAAATATTTCTAAAATAATGGAATCTTTCTTTGAAAAATTTAATTTTCCCTTAAGTTCAATGGAAGAACTTAATAATTTAGAAGTTTATTTAGAAAAGGAAGAAAAGAAGAAAAAAGCTGTAAGTTATTAAGAGATAAGTTTTAATATTAAAATATAATTTCTTCCCTAAGTCAACAAACAGATACACGACGCGCCCACACACACACACACACACACACACACACACACACACACACACACACACACACATAGCGATTTTATTATTCTTTATTAAATTTTTAAGGTGATAGAACTTTCAAAATTGGAGGAACAAATTCTAAAAATATGGTTAAAAGAATAATGGAGAAAATTTTTGAACAATTAAATTAGAAATTAAATATGTAAAAAAAAATATTTTAATTTATATATATATATATACAGGTGATTAAAAATACGCTGTGTAAATGATATATTATTTAGACATATTCATAAGACATATTTTCCTTTTGAAAATTTCGTCAACTTAGTTTTCGAGTTATTAAATAAAGTAGTTGACGCATGACGGGTCGGATACAAGAGCAGACAGGGGGATTACTAGGGGCGCTTAAATAAGGCCTGCTGCAATCTGATCACTACATGCACAGAAACACATAGCGAGCAAAATTCTGTCCGAAGCTAGTTTTCCTCTTTTTATTCGCGTCACTGACGGGTCGAATTTTTTTTTTTTTACGAGAGGAAGAGCATTTATGCATTCACCGTCATCCGGGTGGCGTAGACTGGCCCAGTCGATACACCGCACTCCACCCATCAAACCCTCTTTTAATTTTCTTTGCATCTGTCCCTCTTTGCTTCCATCTTTTCACCACTCAAAAAAGGTATCATTTTGTTCATGACGATTATGGCGTAATGTTGAGGAGAAATACGTCGAATATCGTACTCCACCACTTTAACTTATGAATTCACTCACACGCGCAAATCACACAAATTATTAACTGAATTTTCTCTTTATGAACTGCATTCTTATAGAACTTTCATAACGTATTGTTTTCACCCTTACGATATGACGAGAATTCACATGACTATCACTAATCACTGTTCAGAATCTTGGCTATATTACATAACACTCGATAAAGAGAACGGCGCGGACATGTCACTTGCGACCACGACGCAACGACGCAACATGAGAGCAGTTTGTCAATGGCGACGGCAGGTTAAGGCGTACTCTGGCGCTATCGAACGCGATTATGTGTTCGATTGAAGAATGCGTGATAGATAATAAACATTTAACATAATAATATTATTATTATTATGAATGTGTGATATATCATCGTTGATATCTATTTAAAAATTAATTAGATTAAATAAGTGTTTTTAAATAAATATTTTATAAACACTTATTTAATCTAATTAATTTTTAAATAGATATCATACGATGTATGGATATCACACATTCATAATAATAATAATATTATTATGTTAAATGTTTATTATCTACCACGCATTCTTCAATCGAACACATGATTGCGTTCGATAGCGCCAGTAGTACCTTAACCTACCGCAACCTATCATGACAAAAACTACTTGCCGTCGCATTGTTGCGTCGTCGCGTCGCGCGTCACAAGTAACATGTCCGCGCGTTTCTTTCATCGAGTGATTTTAATCGCCAACAGTTATTATTCGACAGTGATTAGTGATAGTCATCAGTAAATTTCTCGTCTCATCGAGTGAGTAAATAAATGTGATTACGTTAAAGTTTATAAAAGAATGCAGTTCATGAAAGAAAAAACTTTCAGTTAATAATTTAGTGTGGATTTCGCCTTGTGCAACGTGATATCTACGTTAAATTTGAGAACGTACGATCTATCGGAAAATTCATTTTTCCTTCAAGCAATTACAGCAATACATCAAAAGTCATCGAACAAGGTAATAATAACTATTTTTTAACATTATGTGAAAACAGATCTCGGGAAGGACAGAGGGACAGTGTGTCAAAGAAAATTCATAAAAAGAGAGGGATTTTTAGTGGGTAGGGAGTACCGAGTTGGTAATTCGACTTGGTACTCGAGTCCCACATAACTCACTGGATCGACCGGTGAGTATACATAAAATGCATTTTCCCCTCTCTCGTAAAAAAAAATTACATGTGAGTGAGCGAATGAAAGAGAGAGAGAGAGAGAGAGAGAGAGAGAGAGAGAGAGAGAGAGAGAGAGAGAGAGAGAGAGAGAGACAGACAGACAGACAGACAGACAGACAGACAGAGAGACAGAGAATGTATGTGTTCGCATGTGTGTCTGTGCATGTGCAGCGATCAGCTGATCGCAGCAGGCGCCCCGCGTAAGCGCCCGCGGCTGACGGTGAATCGCGTCGCCTCTGCCTGACTCTTGTACCCGACCCGTCATGCGTCAACTACTTTATTTAATAACTCGAAAACTAAGCTTCGAACGAAATTTTGCAAAAGGAAAAATCGTCTTAGAATTGTCTCAATAATATATCATTTCAGGGACACAGGGGTTATTTTGAATCACCCTGTATATGTATATACCTATTTTAATCTCCCCACCTAAATTTCTCGGAACCTAAGCAAGATAGAGAAAAATGTTTCAGACAAAAGTTTTGTGGTTTCGAGGGGACCATAAGATGGTATCATTAGTTTGACCTTGAAGAGTCATTTGAAGGTGACGTGAAGGCCACTTCAATTTTTTTAAATAGCACCCACTATTTTTTATTACATATTATTGTAGCTGGTTTCGAGAGCTTTCCAAAACACTATAATTAAATGTTTTTCCATTAAGTGCTTTTCGAGTTATGAGGCTTGAAATCATTTCTTAATTTTACATAAACCATAAAATATCTTGTAAAATATTTATTTTTCGATTATCTTACATTAATATTTATGTACAAAATAATGAATGGAATCAATTGGTGTAAAGAAAACATACAGTTGTTTCTAAGAAAAAATATGGAATTGTTAATTGCAAATTACATATTTCTTCTTCGAAACAACTATGTTTTTTCTTTACACCAATTAATTCCTCCCATTATTCTCGAGGTCAGCTACAAGAATATGTAATAAAAAATAAGGGGTGCAATTTAAAAAAATTGAGGTGGCCTTCACGTGACCTTCAAATGACTTTTCAGTGTCAAACCAATGATACCATCTTATGGCCCCCTCGAAACCACAAAACTTTTGTCTGAAACATTTTTCTCTATCTTGCTTAGGTTCCGAGAAATTTAGGTGGGGAGATTAAAATGGGTCACCCTGTATATATATATATATATATATATATATATATATATATATATTAAAATATTATTTATAACAAGTTTTAAAAATATTATTTTGTTATCAGTGTTAAACAAATTTTTACAATTTTTTAGAAGAGGAGACGAGGGAATGGAGTGCGAGAAAAAGATATGGTGGGAGCTGAAGGAGATGAAAAAGGAGCAGGAAAAGTTGGTGAGAAAGGTGGCGAGGATGGCGGTGGACGTGAAGGAGATACTAGGATGGATGAGGAGACAAGAAAGGAAGGATGGAGGGAAGACGGGAGAGAAAGAGGTAGAGGATGGAAATGTGGCGGAGGAAGAAGCAGAAAGACAAGAAGGGAAGGATAAAGAGAAGATGAGAGAGAAGGAGGAAGAGCAGGAAGAAGAGGAGGAAGAGGAGGTGAGGAAAAGGGGAAAGGAATCTTGTGGGATGCAAGAAGAAGGAAGAAGAGGAAAAGGAGGAAGAAGGGTGGAGACAGGAAGGAGTCTGTAGGGATAAGGAAGGAGGAAGAAGGAGGAAGGAAGAGAAGAGGAGGGGGAGAAGGTAAGAGGAAAGTAGGAGAGTTGAAGAAAAAGAAATGTGTGAATGGAGAAGGAGAAAGCTAGGGAACTAGAAAGGATGAGAAGAACAGGGAAGGCGGCGAAAGAAGGGAAAGAGAAAAAGGTGGAGAAGAGGATCAGAAAGGAGAAAGAAGGACAGGAAGAAGGAAGAAGGGAAAAGGAATCGTTAGGCGCGGAGGAAAAGAGAGGGACGACAGAGGAAAGAAGAAAGGAGAAGAAGAGCGAGAAGAAAGGAAGGCAGAAAGAAAAAGATATGCGAGGGGGTAGAGAGAATGGGTTAAAGAGGAAGTTAAAGAGGGCAAGAGAAGGGGAAGGGGTAAGAGAGGTAGGAAAGGAGGTGAGCAGGGGAGAAGGAGAAAAGAAAAGGGGGCCGGGAAAAAGAGGGGACAGAGAGGTGGATAGGTTAGAAAGGGGGGAGGGAGAGTACATAGAAATAGGAGGAGGCAGGAAAAATTGGGTGGAGTTAATGGAGGACGATAGGGGAAGGGAGAAGGAAGAAGAGAGAAGTAGTAAGGATGCTTGGAAATTGATAGAGAGGAGAGCAGAAGGATTAAGGAAGGAGAGAGAGAGGAGGAGGAAGGAGAAGAAAGAGAGAGAGAGAGGAAAGAGGAAGAAGAGAGAAAAAGGAGGAAGGAAAGGAATGTAATTTGGAGGGGTGATAGGGGAGGACGAAAGGGAGAGAAGAAGGTGCATGGAGGGAATAATGAAAAGGATGCTGGTAAGAGAGATAGGGATTAAGGGGGTGGTGGAGAGAAGAGGAGAGAAGGGAATGGGTATTAATAGTAGAGATGGAGGAGGAAGAGGATAGGGAGAAATTACTGGGAAAATGGGAAGAGATTAGGGAAAGGTGGGGGATGAGAATAGATGAGGATCTGACGATGGAGGAGAGGAGATTGAGGTGGAGGATGCTGGAGATAGCGAGAAGTGAGAGAGGATTGGGAAAGAGAGTGTGGGTGGAGAATAGGGAGTTGTGGGTGGAAGGGGAGGAGTGGTGTTGAGACGAGGAGAGACAAATGTGGAGGGTGAAGGAGGGGAATGGGGAGGAAGAGTGAGGAGAGGATAAGAAGGAAGAGAGGGAGAGAAAGAGGAAAAGGAGGAAGTATGAGGTACAGAGAAGAAGTCGAGGGAAAGGAGAGGGTAAAAAGGACATTTGTAAGGCTGCAAGTCGATCAGATACGGTGTAGGTTGGATGTGTATGTATGTTAGGATAGAGACAGGTAATGGAGATAGGGGTTAAGAGAGATAAGGATTAGAATGGAGGGAAGGACGAAGGGAGGAAGAGGCTAAAAGGAATGAGTGTAAGGCCGCAAGTCGGTCAGGACCGCAGAGGGAGGAGAGTTAAATGTTAAATTAGTATATTTTATAGAAAGGACGTGTAACTAGAGGAGTCAGGGTTTTGTGAAGTTTATACAGAAAATGTATGAGGTAATAAAATTGTATAGAAAATGTATGATGTAATGTATGATGTAATGATTGAGACGGCAACCCTAAGGGAAGTCCGTAATAAAACTGCTACTACTACTACTACTACTAGTATTAAGGCAAGTATAATATTCATAGTCGCATAGTCGTCTTAAGTGTAATTTTATTATGTTTTAAATTAATCATAGAGTCGTATTAATATTTCAAGACATATATTACTCGAAGACTTTTAGTGATATTTTCTAGTCAAAATAAATATTTTGTATTATATATATAATATATATATGTGTGTGTAACACTGTATAATTTAGTACCTGAAAGAAGTGATTTAATTTTTAAGTGTTAATTTTTCATACATATATTTTTTTATAATATATTTGTACTTATAATTTTATATATATATCTCTTATGATATAAAATCTTTATTAATTGTATCTACATCTTATTTCTTTCATTATACCTTTCCTTATTAGCCTAAGATTTTACTTCATATTTATCGATGTGTCGAATGGATAGCAATTGAATATCAGATAGAGAATTGCTTAGAATCTCAATAGAGACTCTAGAAATTCTCTTTGACAGCTAATTGCTATGTTCGGCAATGTCGACAAACGTGAAATCTCAAGCATGGAATAGCCATAGAATATTCCAAAGAGAGTTCATATTCTGAATCTCTCTCTCTTTTATCGATAAAAGTGCCTCTAAAAGTGGCTTATAAGCCTTCTGATTGATGGCTACGAGCCACTTTTAGAGGCGCTTTTATCGATAAAAGAGGATTCAGACTATGGACCCATGAAGATACGCAGAAATACGTTTTGTTCTCTGAAAGTTTATTTTATATCCAAGAAATGTTCTCATAATATTTACGGAATATTATATGTAGTAATTATAATATTCATAGAATATTCTATAAAATATTCATAGGATTTTCATAGAACGTGACTTTTTGTTTACTTTTAATGTTCTATTGGAGGTTCATAGGAACTCCGAAGTATTATATAGGAACATTCTAAGAATATTTAAATATTCTCCAATGTTATTCTATGAATGTCCATAGAACATACTTGTGTTGTCTGGGGCGTATATTTGTATAAGATATATGTATAAATGTAGAATGCTTATTTTGCATTAATAATAAAAATGATTTCTTTTTTTGAAAAATGTTTTGTTTTAGACAATTGTTACGGGTTAACAATTTTTTAACTTTATGAAGGTTTTCATCTTTCTTCATTTACGTGCACAAATATATATATATATATATATATATATATATATATGCATATATTTATATGTAGATCGGTATTTATCAGTAAAATAAATTGTGATATTTAATTTAAAAACAAAAATTTGAAATTTATTTATTTATTCTTATTGTACAATATTAAATAGTGCAGTACATACACCTGGAAATGATCGATCGAAAAATTAAAATTAGTTTATACGAAGAAAATTTTATATTAAAAATGATTATGATGTGTATATGTATTAGCTACAGATCATCAGCTTAAATTTACGTAGTTTTTACATAGCACTTTATTTTAAAATATTCCTGATGGTCCGCAGCTACTATATATCATAGTAATTTTTCATTATTTTTAGGTGATGAATAAGTGCTCAACATGTCACATAAAGTTACAAGTATACGTTAATATAACGTCTTTGTCAGCAAAAATTTGAGTTAGTTACGTAATAATGACGTAACAATTACGTTTCGAACACCAAATGAGACGTCATTGTAATGTAACATACAACGAGTTAACACGTTATAGTGACGTATTTGTCACGTCCGATGCTGGCAGGGAGTGTGCGAGAGCACATAAGATATTTTAATAAAAATCTTGTGTTTGCGTAGTAAATTAACAGTGAAAATGAAGTATACTCAGCAGGAAGTATACGGATGTGATTGTGGCATACGGACTAGCGAAAGAAAATACTTATCGTGCGGCCGCAATTTACATGGAATCATTTTCCGGGCGTGCAAACCAAGTGGCCGTATAATTTTACGTGTTGTGCAATTATTATGTGAAACTGAGTGTCGTGCATAATATCAGGATAACCGGTCCAGTAATGTGCCTCGGAGAGCGATCTGCCCATCGTTTGGCGCTCGTAGTATCGGATTACAGTGGGATTACTCTTGTCGTCGCGTGCTTCTACTCATGCAGATTGGTCGATCTTCTTTCTTTTTTCCTTAATTATTGCGACAATCTCAAAACAATACAAGTCATTCCTTCTTAATTTGAGCCAATCTACTTATTTATTTCGTTAAGGTCGGAAATTGACGGACACCCTATATATATACGTATGTATATAATGTATATATGTATATGTATTATATATATATTGTAATGGTACGGCCTATCCCGATCGCCACGGACTGGCTTGTCGGTTCCCAGAATTCGGGAGTAGGTAGAAGAATCTAGCTCGCGGGTCCTCTTTGATTCACATAAGTGTTTATTTGCAATTACTTATTATATAAAAGATTACAAACAGCTACGAGAGATTATAACTAGTTTAGCTCACGACAAATTGCAAGTAGCTCCAGTGAGAAATCATTGGTTAAAAAGATGTCGAATCAACAATTATTCCACTAAAAAGACTGGTTGATATAAACGTCTAAAATTTGGTTGATTAAATGTTTTTGTGTCCTTCAAAACCTAATATAAGCCCTATTATTAGACGTTTACAAGACGTTCTATTAGACGTTTATTTTAATCTCTATACGACTTACATACACTTGGCAACAGGAATACTTTAACACATAAATTTATGCACATATCGAGACATATGCATTTTTTCATTTATGGCTCAATATGTATATAAATTCATGTGTTGCGGTATTCCTGCTGCCAAGTATTTTAAAATTTTATATTATATTTTATTGTATAAAATAAAGAAAATCTGAACTTAAAAGATAAGTTTAATAAATTTGAAAAAATACATTTAGTATATATAATAGTAATACATTAGTAAGTACATAAAAATTAGTAATACATTAGTAATACATTAGTAATACATTAATAAGTACATAAATATACATTAAGTACATACATTATAATAAGTTTATATGATATATTATCGCACTTCTTAAACAGAATTGCATTTTTTGTCCTTCCTATATGCATACTTAAGATATGCGGCGAGGGGGTGAGAGGGTTAAAGGGAAGAAAAGAGGCAAGAGAAGGGGAAGGGGTAAGGGAGGTAGGAAAGGAGGTGAGCAGGGGAGAAGGAGAAAAGAAAGGGGCTGGGGAAAAGAGGGGACAGAGGTGGATAGGTTAGAAAGGGGGGGGAGAGTACATAGAAATAGGGGAGGGGAAAATTGGGTGGAGTTAATGGAGGACCGATAGGGAAGGGAGAAGGAAGAAGAGAAGTAGTAAGGATGCTTGGAAATTGATAGAGAGGAGAGCAGAAGGATTAAGGAAGGAGAGAGGGGAGGAGGAGAAGGAGAAGAAAGAGGAGAGAGAGGAGAGAGGAGAAGAGGGAAAAAGGAGGAAGGAAAGGAATATTTTGGAGGGTGATGGGGAGGACGAAAGGGGGGAGAAGAAGGTGCATGGAGGGAATAATGAAAAGGATGCTGGTAAGAGAGATAGGGATTAAGGGGTGGTGGGGGAAGAGGAGAAGAGAAGGGGAATGGGTATTAATAGTAGAGATGGAGGAGGAAGAGGATAGGGAAAATTACTGGGAAAATGGGAAGAGTTCAGGGAAAGGGGGGGGATGAGAATAGATGAGGATTTGACGATGGAGGAGAGGAGATTGAGGTGGAGGATGCTGGAGATAGCGAGAAAGTGAGAGGGATTGGGAAAGAGTGGGGGTGGAGAATAGGGAGTTGTGGGTGGAAGGGGGAGGGTGGTGTTGAGACGAGGAGAGACAAATGTGGAGGGTGAAGGAGGGGAATGGGGAGGAAGAGTGAGGAGAGGATAAGAAGGAAGAGAGGGAGAGAAAGAGGAAAAGGAGGAAGTATGAGGTACAGAGAAAGGGAAAGGAGGGAAAGGAGAGGTAAAAGGACATTTGTAAGGCTGCAAGTCGATCAGATACGGTGTAGGTTGGATGTGTATGTATGTTAGGATAGAGACAGGTAATGGAGATAGGAGTTAAGAGAGATAAGGATTAGAATGGGAGGAAGGACGAGGGGAGGAAGAGGCTAAAAGGGAATGAGTGTAAGGCCGAAGTCGGTCAGGACCGCAGAAGGAGGAGAGTTAAATGTTAAATTAGTATATTTTATAGAAAGGACGTGTAACTAGGTCAGGGTTTTTGTGGTTTATAACAGAAAAATGTATGAGGTAATAAAATTGTATAGAAAATGATGATGTAATGTGTGATGTCAATGATTGAGACGGCAACCCCTAAGGGAAGTCCGTAATAAAACTGCTACTACTACTACCACTACTAGTATTAAGGAAAGTATAATATTATAGCGCACGGTCGTCTTAAGGTGTAATTTTATTATGTTTTAAATTAATCATAGAGTCGTATTAGTAATTTCAAGACATATATTTCGAAGACTTTTAGTATTTTCTAGTAAAAAAAATATTTTGTATTATATATATAATATATATATGTGTGTGTGAACACTGTATAATTTAGTACCTGAAAGAAGTGATTTATTTTTATGTTAATTTTTCATACATATATTTTTTTATAATAATTTGTACTTATAATTTTATATATATCTCTTATGATATAAAATCTTTATTAATTGTATCTACATCTTATTTCTTTCATTATACCTTTCCTTATTAGCCTAAGATTTTACTTCACATTTATCGATGTATGGAATGGATAGAAATTGAATATCAGAGAATTGCTTAGAATCTCAATGGAGACTCTAGAAATTCTCTTTGACAGCTAATTGCTATGTTCGGCAATGTCGACAAACGTGAAATCTCAAGCATGGAATAGCCATAGAATATTCCAAAGAGAGTTCATATTCTGAATCCCCCCTTTTTATCGAAAAAAGTGCCTCTAAAAGTGGGTTTATAAGCCTTCTATTTGATGGCTACGCCACTTTTAGAGCGCTTTTATCGATAAAGGATTCAGATATGGACCCATGAAGATATGCGAAATACGTGTTTTTTTCTGAAAGTTTATTTTATATCCAAGAAATGTTCTCATAATATTTACGGAATATTATATGTAGTAATTATAATATTCATAGAATATTCTATAAAATATTCATAGGATTTTCATAGAACGTGAACTTTTTGTTTACTTTTAATGTTCTATTGGAGGTTCATAGGAACTCCAAAGTATTATAGAGGAACATTCTAAGAATATTTAAATATTCTCCAATGTTATTCTATGAATGTCCATAGAACATACTTGTGTTGTCTGGGGCGTATATTTGTATAAGATATATGTATAAATGTAGAATGCTTATTTTGCATTAATAATAAAAATGATTTTTTTTTTTGAAAAAATGTTTTGTTTTAGACAATTGTTACGGGTTAACAATTTTTTTAACTTTATGAAGGTTTTCATCTTTCTTCATTTATGTCACTATATATATATATATATATATATATATATATATATATGCATATATTTATATGTAGATCGGTATTTATCAGTAAAATAAATTGTGATATTTAATTTAAAAACAAAAATTTGAAATTTATTTATTTATTCTTATTGTACAATATTAAATAGTGCAGTACATACACCTGGAAATGATCGATCGAAAAAATTAAAATTAGTTTATACGAAGAAAATTTTATATTAAAAATGATTATGATGTGTATATGTATTAGCTACAGATCATCAGCTTAAATTTACGTAGTTTTTACATAGCACTTTATTTTAAAATATTCCTGATGGTCCGCAGCTATATATCATAGTAATTTTTCATTATTTTTAGGTGATGAATAAGTGCTCAACACGTCACATAAAGTTACAAGTATACGTTAATATAACGTCTTTGTCGGAAAAATTTGAGTTAGTTACGTAATAATGACGTAACAATTACGTTTCGAACACCAAATGAGACGTCATTGTAATGTAACATGCAACGAGTTAACACGTTATAGTGACGTATTTGTCACGTCCGATGCTAGGGGAGTGTGCGAGAGCACATAAGAATTTTTAATAAAAATCTTGTGTTTGCGTAGTAAATTAACAGTGAAAATGAAGTATACTCAGCAGGAAGTATACGGATGTGATTGTGGCATACGGACTAGCGAAAGAAAATACTTATCGTGCGGCCGCAATTTACAGGGAATCATTTTCCGGGCGTGCAAACCAAGTGGCCGTATAATTTTACGTGTTGTGCAATTATTATGTGAAACTGGTGTCGTGCATAATATCAGGATAACCGGTCCAGTAGTGTGCCTCGGAGAGCGATCTGCCCATCGTTTGGCGCTCGTAGTATCGGATTACAGTGGGATTACTCTTGTCGTCGCGTGCTTCTACTCATGCAGATTGGTCGATCTTCTTTCTTTTTTCCTTAATTATTGCGACAATCTCAAAACAATACAAGTCATTCCTTCTTAATTTGAGCCAATCTACTTATTTATTTCGTTAAGGTCGGAAATTGACGGACACCTAATATATACGTATGTTATATGTATATATGTATATGTATTATATAAATATTGTAATGGTACGGCCTATCCCCGGACCGCCACGGACTGGCTCGTCGGTTCCCAGAATTCGGGATAGGTAGAAGAATCTAGCTCGCGGGTCCTCTTTCCATAAGTGTTTATTTGCAATTACTTATTATATAAAAAATTACAAACAGCTACGAGAGATTATAACTAGTTTAGCACGACAAATTGCAAGTAGCTCCAGTGAGAAATCATTGGTTAAAAAGATGTCGAATCAACAATTATTCCACTAAAAAGACTGGTTGATATAAACGTCTAAAATTTGGTTGATTAAATGTTTTGTGTCCTTAAAAACCTAATATAAGCCCTATTATTAGACGTTTACAAGACGTTCTATTAGACGTTTATTTTAATCTCTAATATACGACTTACATACATTGGCACCAGGAATACTTTAACACATAAATTACACATATCGAGACATATGCATTTTTTCATTTATGGCTCAATATGTATATAAATTCATGTGTTGTGCAGTATTCCTGCCCAAGTATTTTTAAATTTATATTATATTTTTTTAATAAAATAAAGAAAATCTGAACTTAAAAGATAAGTTTAATAAATTTGAAAAAATACATTTAGTATATATAATAGTAATACATTAGTAAGTACATAAAAATTAGTAATACATTAGTAATACATTAGTAATACATTAATAAGTACATAAATATACATTAAGTACATACATTATAATAAGTTTATATGATATATTATCGCACTTCTTAAACAGAATTGCATTTTTTGTCCTTCCTATATGCATACTTCGCGTAAATTGAACATTTTGATATAAATGTAACATTAAAAAAAAATAAGATACATAATTAAAATAATTGCTACGTTAGTCTCCTTTAATTTGTTATAAACAGAAAAATTCATGTTATTTTTAAATTTAATTTTTATAATGAAACCTAAAATTGAAATTAAAATGTATCACATAAATCTATTTGAGCACATATTCATATAAAAATAAAGAATATTTTAAAGAAAATTGCAATTATTTAAATGATTATATCAAAATGTCTTATGAAAGATTTAAAGATTTATAATCTGTCGTGAACATCTTGAATTCTAGGAAAGGGATAGTTAACTATGCTCTCTCTCTCTTTTCTCTCCGTCTCTCTTTCTCTCTCGTCTTCTCTAGCTTATTGGATCTAGTTTGTTATTGGAGTGCATCAATTAATAGTTTCTTGTTTCCGATTTGAAGCTTGTTTCAGCCAATTTTGACATGCTTTTTTGATTTTATCTATATCACAGTTCTCTTTTTTGTTGAACATTACACTGCCTGAAAATAATAGAATTTGATCAATATAAAGTTATAACTAAATTATACATAAAAAACATGATAATTAAAACTAATTTACCTTGTATCAGATCCCACAAATAACATTTTTTTAAAGAAATTTTTGTAGAGTTCGAATCAATATCTTTAAAATTAATATTTTTTGCTAAACAGTTGTACATAAATTTTTTCATAATCTTCATTGTTGCTTTGGTTTCATCGAGATCAGTACCGTAACAACTGATATATTTTATCTATAAAAATGTAAGGGCAAAAATATAAATATACGTAAAATAAAAGTACAAAAAACTACAATAAATTGTCTATCACTATAGAGATTGAGCAATTAAATAAATGTGGAAGAAAGTTTATTGTAGATTGCTGTAAAATTAACAATTAATAAAAATAATTATAAAATGCAAAATGGAACACAGAAAAATCTAAGTAGTAATTGAATAGCAATTATAGATAATTATATCAGCGCAATTTCATAGCAGACATATTTTCTGCATCTTTCAAATATTTTTCGAACTTCCAGAAATCATTAATACATTTTAGAGGTAAAGCAGGTAAATTAGGTGGTCTGATCATTTCTCTCTCGTGAGGTAAAAGAAAAGCTATTAATTTCATTTGATTTGCTATCGATACATCGAGTTTATTGCTGATCTCATCAACTCTAAGAGAAATATTGTCAAGATATATTTTGACAATATTCTTCTCTAGAATCTATAAATATAAGTTGAACAAAAAAGAAAATAATCAAACATAAAATCAAGTATATATAATAAACGTAAATAATAAAAACATTTTCTTACTAATGCTTGTATTATATGAAATTTTTTTATTTCAAGGTACAATTCTTTTGCACTCTTTATTAATTTCTTTTAAATTTAATTCTAATCTGTCAGTGTCTGATGAATCTATGTTTTAGAAAAAAAGAGAAGAATAATTAAATATAAAGTCAAGTATATACAGGATGTCCCAAAACTATCGCTAGATATTTTAAAGGGAGATTCTTGGGATCATTTGGAGAAGATTTTTCCTCAGCGAAAATGTCGTTGAAGGTCATTATTTTTTGCATGTTCCTGATTTTTGTCATCATATATCTTTGCAATTAAGTCTTAAATTAAAACTCAATTAAAGTAAACTCTATTTAAAATTAATATTAAATTCTTGAATGTCGCCAGTAGGTAAAATAAAATAACATAATTTAGATCGACCACACTGGCAATTTATTGGTTGGTAAAGAATCACAACGTTTCGACCATGGGTTTTGGTCCTTCTCAAGTGAACTACAATAGTTTACAATATTATGAACAATAAAAATATGAATAAAAAGTAGAAAAAAAGAAAAAATTATGTACGTATGAAATCTTAGTTAACCAATAAGTAATGAGAAAAGAGAAAGCACATGTCAAGATCATCAAGTCAGCCTATCGCTCACAAACAAGGAGAGAGACTAAACAGCCTTTATTATTTTATCATAAATACTGTTCAGACTCTCAGTGTCCTTCTGAAAGTTTATCGTGTTGTCAAATTTTTTTATAAAAAACATTTCAGCAATTTCTCTCTTTCTCACGTGTCTTTCGTTGTGTAAAATAATCGGTATTGACCAATCGAAAGTCATGATTAAATTCCAATTTATGTTTGCTGATCACAGATAGATTGCTTTCGTGCAATTTAATATTGTTAAAATGTTCTTTGACACGAATGCCTAAATGTCTTTTCGTTTGGCCTATATATGAATTATTACAATTTTTGCAGTCTAATTTATACACGACTTCGGTCCTGTTGTTAGTAGGCAATCTATCTTTTCCGCGTTTAATCAAAACGTTAAGTTTTTTCGGTACATTATAGACAATATTAAGACCTATATTATTAAAACGCGGCTAATCTCATTACTAAAGCCCTCCACAAACGGTAAAGGCAAATAACAAGGTGTAGCCGCATTATCACTCTCAGAATTTGTATTTACATTGTCACGATGTTTTAAAAACTCAAGACTTTTTTTAACGTAACGGTTGATAATTTAATTTGGAAAACAATTGTTGGAAAGAATCTGTTTGACAATGTCGATATTCTTAAAATAAAATCGAACGTCTGATAATAAAATGGTGCCATCGACAAGATTATAAATGGTGTTCATTTTATATTTGAACGGATGCTTGGAATGAAAATTAATGTATCTATTAGAGCAAGTAAGTTTTCTATATCAATCAATCAAAAGCCGACCATCAGAACGAATAACTATGGTGTCCAAAAAACTAATACAAAAATAAGAGTTTCGTATGTAAATGTCAAACGTTGATGATAAGTATTGAAAGTCGATACAATCTCGTCAATCTTTGAACGTGGAACAATGGTAAAAATGTCATCAACATATCTATAATACAACGAAACATTAAAACTTAACTGACTCAAACAATGTGTTTCCAAATCATCAATAACGATGTCAGCCAAAATAGGAAACAGGGGAGACCCCATAGGGCTACCGAAAATCTGTTCATAAAACTAATCCATTAAACGAAAAATTAGTGGAATCCAAAACCGTTTCTATCGCGTACAAAAACTGAGATAAGTTAAATTTAGTGTTAGAAGAAATGTTCAAACGTTTAGTGATAGCGTTCAACATCAAATCTTTAGGAATATTAGTAAATAATGCGGCAACATCCAGCGAAATCATTACATCGTCATCATTAATATATTTATCTTTCAAATTTTTAGCAAAGGTCCAATCATCCTTAATATGAGATTTAGGTTCCAAAATCGAAATCTGTCTAGTACATCGTGGATGTATTGCGCGACATTATATACAGGACTACCCAGTCATGATACAATAATTCGCAGTGGAAAACCCGTTTTGTGAATCTTAGGCAAACCATAACAACGTAGCAAGTTACCATTAGTGGAATTTAATTTTTTATATGTAGATTCATTAATTAAATCATTACTTCGCCAAGATTTAATAATGGCATTAATTTTATTGGTTAATTTCCTGATCGGATCCCTGTTCAATTTTTTATAAGTGGATTGATCATTTAAAAGAGCTTCCATTTTATTAACATAATCAATTTTGTTCATAACGACAGTGACCTGACCCTTATCAGCTCTGGTGACAAACAAATCATCATTCTCACGCAAAAACTGTCTGCAGAGAGAAAATCCTCTGAGAATGTATCTGTCGACAAAATTAATATGCTTGCTCTCACAGAGAAACCTTTGGAGAGAATTAGCGATCGAAATTCTGGTCATTTCGACAGCTTCCCTGGGGATATGGATACGGGGATATTGTAATTACTTTCAAAGTTCTTTAAAGTCCCAAGAACAACACTCACGCGGTCATTCTTAAAAGACTGAAGTACCGGTAATCCAAAATTGTCACCAAGACTCAAAAGTTCAGAAACCTTGTCAGGAATATTCTTACCACTAATGTTAACCAGCCACCGCGTTTTGTTAATATTGTTGAAAAACTGAGTTATTCTTAACGGTCAAATTATTAAATTTATTATTTAAATTAGCTTTCATTCTGTTATTAATTTTTAAGAATTTAGATTCATTAAGCTTAAAAAACCTGAGTACTAAATCTCGTGGTAAACCTTCACTGAGTCTTCTTTCGATCCTTTCAACATTAGCACGCAAATAATTAAGGTTAAAATTAAGGTCTTTGATTTCTAAATTCAATAATCTATAACGGTACTTTCTCGTGGTTTTTTCAAAAATACAGTTGACACTGCTGCTATGAAAAGCGATGTTAATCTTTAACTTGTCGATGTGAGAAGGGATTAAATCGTAGCTCCTGCATCGAAGTAAGAAAATGAGTTTGTTGCTTAGCAGTGCAGATCTTCTTTTTGTTATTGATCCATGACTTCAACAAGGTCGTGTAGATATTGCCAAACCGATTCGTAATCATTTGGAAAAACAGATCAGATTGCGGAAGCTCCATAATTAGGTCCAGGAGCGTAAAATAATATTAAATTCTTGAATGTCGCCAGTAGATAAAATAAAAAATAACGTAATTTTGATCGATCACACTGGCAATTTATTGGTTGGTAAAGAATCACATTTCGACCATGGGTTTTGGTCCTTCTCAAGTGAACTACAATAGTTTACAATATTATGAACAATAAAAATATGAATAAAAAGGAGAAAAAAAGAAAAAATTATTATGTACGTACGAAATCTTAGTTAACCAATAAGTAATGAGAAAAGAGAAATCACATGTCAAGATCGTCAAGTCAGCCTACCGCTCACAAACAAGGAGAGAAACTGAACAGCCTTTATTAGTCTATCATAAATATTGTTCAGACTTTCAGTGTCCTTCTGTAAGTTAATCGTGTTGTCAAACTTTTTTAATAAAAAACATTTCAGCAATTTCTCTCTTTTTTAATAAAAAATATTTCAGCAATTTCTCTCTTTCTCACGTGTCTTTCGTTGTGTAAAATAATCGTTATTGACCAATCGAAGTCATGATTGAATTCTAATTTATGTTTGCTAATAACAGATAGATTGCTTTCGTGCAATTTGATATTGTTGAAATGTTTCTTGACGAGTGCCTAAATGTCTTTTTGTTTGATCTATATAATGTCTTTTCGTTTGACCTTCTTTTTCTCCTTCTTATTCACATTTTATTATATTCTCTCTTCTCAAGATTTTGTACGTAATAATTTTTTTTTCCTTCTTATTCACATTTTATTGTATTTTTTTATTGTTTATAATATTGTAAACTATTGTAGTTTACTTTAGAAGGACCAAAACCCATGGTCGAAATGTTGTGATTCTTTACCAATCAATAAATTGCCAATGTGGTCGATCTAAATTACGTTATATTATTTTATCTACTGGCGACATTCAAGAATTTAATATTATTTTACGCTCTTGGACCTAATTATGGAGCTTTCGCAATCTGATCTGTTTTTCCAAATGATTACGAATTGGTTTGGCAATATCAACACGACCTTGTTGAAGTCATGGATTAATAAAAAGAAGATCTGCACTGCTAAGCAACAACTCATTTTCTTACTTCGATGCAGGAGCTACGATTTAATCCCGTCTCATATTGACAAGTTAAAGATTAACATCGCATTTCATAGCAGCAGTGTCAACCGTATTTTTGAGAAAACCACGAGAAAGTACCGTTATAGATTATTGAATTTAGAAATCAAAGACCTTAATTTTAACCTTAATTATTTGCGTGCTAATGTTGAAAGGATTGAAAGAAGACTCAGTGAAGGTTTATCACGAGATTTAGTACTCAGGTTTTTTAAGCTTAATGAATCTAAATTCTTAAGAATTAATAACAGAATGAAAGCTAATTTAAATAAAAAATTTAATAATTTGACCGTTAATAATAACTCAGTTTTGAATTCTTTCAACAATATTAACAAAACGCGGTGGCTGGTTAACATTAGTAGTAAGAATATTCCTGACAGGATTTCTGAACTTTTGAGTCTTGGTGACAATGTTGGATTATCGGTACTTTAGTCTTTTAAGAATGATCGCGTGAGTGTTGTTCTTGGGACTTTAAAGAATTGAAATTAATTATAACCGTATCCCCAGGGAAGCCATCGAAATGACCAGAATTTCGGTCGCTAATTCTGTCCAAAGGTTCCTTTGTGAGAGCAAACATATTAATTTTATAGATAGATACATTCTCAGAGGATTTTCTCTTTGCAGACCGTTTTTGCGTGAAAATGATGATTTGTTTGTCACCAGGCCTGATAAGAGTCAGGTCACTGTATGGATAAAATTGACTAGTTAATAAAATGGAAGCTCTTTTAAATGATCAATCCACTTATAAAAAATTGAACAAGGATCCAATCAGGAAATTAACTAATAAAATTAATGCTATTATTAAATCGTGGCGAAGTAATGATTTAATTAATGAATTTACATATAAAAAATTAAATTCCATTAATGGTAACTTGCCACGTTGTTATGGTTTGCCTAAGATTCACAAAACGGGTTTTCCACTTCGGATTATTGTATCATCACTGAGTAGTCCTTTATACAATGTCGCGCAATACATCCAAGATATACTACAGATTTCGGAACCTAAATCTCATATTAAGGATAGTTGGACCTTTGCTAAAAATTTGAAAGATAAATATATTAATGATGACGATTTAATGATTTCGCTGGATGTTGCGGCATTATTTACTAATATTCCTAAAGATTTAGTGTTGAACGCTGTCACTAAACGTTGGAATTACATTACTCCTAATACTAAAATTAACTTATTTCAGTTTTTGTATGCGATAGAAACGATTTTGGATTCCACTAGTTTTTCGTTTAATGGACAGTTTTATGAACAGATTTTTGGTAGCCCTATGGGGTCTCCCCTGTCTCCTATTTTGGCTGACATCGTTATGGAAGATTTGGAAATGCGTTGTTTCAGTTGAGCTTTAATGTTTCGTTATATTATAGATATGTTGATGACATTTTTACCATTGTTCCACGCTCAAAGATTGACGAGATTGTATTGACTTTCAATACTTATCATCAACGTTTGACATTTACATACGAAACTCTGATTTTTGTATTAGTTTTTTGGACACCATAATTATTCGTTCTGATGGTCGGCTTTTGATTGATTGATATAGAAAACTTACTTGCTCTAACAGATACATTAATTTTCATTCCAAGCATCCGTTCAAATATAAAATGAACACCATTTATAATCTTGTCGATAGCACCATTTTATTATCAGACGTTCGATTTCATTTTAAGAATATCGACACTGTCAAACAGATTCTTTCCAACAATTGTTTTCCAACGCAAATTATTAACCGTTACGTTAAAAAAAGACTTGATTTTTTAAAACATCATGACAATGTAAATACAAATTCTGAAAGTGATAATGCGGCTACATCTTGTTATATTTCTTTACTGTTTGTGGAGGGCTTTAGTGATGAGATTAGCCGCGTTTTTAATAATGTAAGTCTTAAAATCTATAATGTACCTAAAACTTAACGTTTTGATTAAACGCGGAAAAGATAGATTGCCTACTAACAACAGGACTGAAGTCGTGTATAAATTAGACTGCAAAAATTGTAATAATTCATATAGGCCAAACGAAAAGACATTTAGGCACTCGTGTCAAGGAACATTTCAACAATATTAAATTGCACGAAAGCAATCTATCTGTTATTATCAAACATAAATTGTAATTTAATCATGACTTCGATTGATCAATACCGATTATTTTACACAACGAAAGACACGTGAGAAAGAGAGAAATTGCTGAAATGTTTTTTATTAAAAAGTTTGACAACACGATTAACTTACAGAAGGATACTGAGAGTCTGAACAATATTTATGATAGATTAATAAAGGCTGTTCAGTTTCTCTCCTTGTTTGTGAGTGATAGGCTGACTTGACGATCTTGACATGTGATTTCTCTTTTCTCACTACTTATTGGCTAAGATTTTGTACGTACATAATTTTTTTTTCTCTCCTTATTCACATTTTATTGTATTTTTTTATTGTTTATAATATTGTAAACTATTGTAGTTCATTTGAGAAGGACCAAAACCCATGGTCGAAACGTTGTGATTCTTTACCAACCAATAAATTGTCACACTCATTGTTTCTCTCATTATATGTATTCAATCTAGATCTCACTTTATTAGATATAGTTAAATTTTTTGTTTTAGAAACATTTTTTGAGACTATCTGTTTTATTTTTAGAAGTACAGTCTTGATAAGTAGACACCTTGATTGAATCGATCAAATTATTAGAATTCTCTGAACAGAGCAAAGATTGCTTTTTAATAGAACTCTTGTGTACATTATCAGTATCATGAATTGATTTCGGATCTATATCTGCATTGAATAAATGTTTGTACGTGGGATCCTTTCTCATTAGCAACAAATTCTTGATTTTTATCTGAAGATCATTGAAAATTGCTCATAAATTTTTTCTCTTTAATTTTAGAGCATGAAGGTTGCTGAAGATCGATATCTAAGCAATATAGAAAAATTTCTGAGTTGAATTCTTGTCAATAAAAATTACAAAAATTATATTAAAATAAGTTTTATTATTAAAACTTACTAAAAAAGCTTCTGCACGAATAAAATAAAATGGAAAAATTTAAATAAAAATTTAATCAAGTGAAAGCTTACTTGAAAAATTCAGCTTCTTGATTTTATTCTTTAAATTTTGAGAACCTTTATATTTTGAAGTCTTTATATCTTGATATTTCAACGGAACTTTTGGTGGTGCAGGAAATTTGCTTTTCTTTCGAATCTCTATATCTGAATCATTGTAACTTATAATTTAGGAAAAATTCGTTTTCTTTTCCCTTTTCCAAGTTCTTTTTCTGTTTTCTTTTCCCTTTTCCAAGTTCTTTCTCTGTTTCATAAGCTGAATTTTCTTCAAAGCCTTTGGCTCCTTGTCTAGCATTAAGATAATGACCTAAAAAACAAAATACATAGTGATAAAAATACATAGCAATCATGATTTAAAATTTAAATTTTGCTATAATAGTTGCTTAAATAGGAAAACTAAATAATAATTTATTGATGATATTCTTATGTTATTCTATTTATGAATAGAAATTCCCATTGTGATTTAAATAATATCTTTCGATATAAGACTTAAGAAACCTTTTACAAAATAAATTTTAAATAGAAAATAAAAAAAATCTAAAGTAAAACCGTGCTACAATTAAAAACATAAAAATTATAGAAATTAACGTACATTTATAATTTCTTGTAAATATTGTTATAAAATATTACTTCTTAAGCAAAAAAATACACTCAGAAAAATTAAAAATAATATTTAGGCTGGTATTCATAATCCGTCTTATATTTAAGTTTGTCTTAAGTTCATCTTTAGTTCATCTTATTGTATTATTTTATTGGCTACAGATTATCTGAAGATGAACTTAACACCATCTTAAATATAAGATCGGACTATAAATACCGGCTTTATTCTTTAACATAGAAGATTTATGTTATATTTATATCTCAAAGAAAGAAGATATAGGCCGGTATTCATATTTCGGCCTTACATTTAAGATCATTTTAAGAACTCATTTAACCAATCAAATAGCTACAATGCAGCCATTAATTAAATGAGAGCTTAAGACAATCTTAAATATAAGATTGGAGTATGAATTCCGGTCATAATGAAAATCTATTTCCAAAAAAAAAAGAATTTCATTTGATATGTAATATGATTTACTCACTATATCACCGCTTGATTTGTACAGTACAGATAAGCCAATCATCTTCAGGGTCTTTCCCTTTCTTTGCATATATACTTGCCAAATATGGCTTAGGAGGCCAATACACAATTGCATTTCCTTTTTCATCATTTCTTTCTTTTAATCACTTTCGATGTCCAACATTAAAACATACATCATTATCTTCATCACTGCTCTCTCCATCTATATTTTTATTAAGAAATTTCACAACAAAGAACTGAAGAAAAAAAGAAGAAACAAGATTTTAGAATACATTTTTTTAAATAGATTAATTTTTCGATTATACTTTTTATATTATACTTTTCCTGCTTTTCAGAGTTAAAATATTTTGTTTAAAAAATTTATAAATAAATAAAAAAGGACAATACTGATATTTCATGTGCTACAGGGAACTTGAAAGTTATAAATGTTATTACACTTTTGAATATACATAAAGAAGCTAATCATATCATTAATTTTTGTTAAAAAATTTTTAGTAACTCTTTTTCATGAAATATCTTAAAATTAAAAATTAATAAAAAATGAAATACTCTCTTTACATCTTACTGATATATTGTATTATTTTTTCTTTTCATTGCAAATTTTCATATTCTTTACATAATTAAATTATAATACCTTTCAATGAATTACAAATGTGTGCAACAAAGATATGCTGAGGCATGACTGGCTATGAGGAAGATGAATGAGCCAACACTCAGCTTGTATCTCAGCCAACTCAATAACGTTCCTTATTGTACTTAAACGATTTACTTTAGAAATACCAAGAACAGATAAAGGTAACGGATAATCATAATAATCTTCGGATTGACGATATTTGTGGCCCATTATACACACAGAGTTGTCATTCCTCTGAAGAATATTTGTTATAATCATGACACTACCATCTAATGTTTTTAGACAAGAATTTTGCTGTTCCAATTGAAATGTAACACTATTCACAATTATCTTCTTATACTAAATGCCTGGCATTGTCTCTGTTGGATCATTATGTCTCTGAGAAAGAATAATGTTATTTTCATCATAAGATAGACGAACAGATCGAACTCTGTCTTTTTCCAAATCTCACTTCGCAACTTATTCAAGCGGTTTACAAAAGGATCGAAGAGCTTCTTTGATAGATTTTAACCGATTTTCGAAAGGAAACGCACTAAAAATCTACTTCTCCATGTTCAGCACATTCTTCAGCCAAATGCGAAATGCAATGTACATAAACAATAAATTTTTTCCATATTGTTACGTCCCCCGCGCAATTTTTTCCCCTTGGGCTAACCGTCTACCCACCAGCAATAAGTAATACCAACTCCCGACACAGTGAGCTACTACCTTCCACAACACACCAAAAAAACTACCTCTCTTCCTGACCTGACTCCCGAATACTCCGCCAGACGGCCAAAACCACCCCCACTCTGGACACACCCCTACTCTAGAAACATCCCCCATCAGCTCAACCCCTTCCTGACCTACCAAAGGACCCCGAGACAGTCCCAAAAATCGGCACTTCTATCTCAGACGTCAATCGAGCCACTTCTCTTCCAGAAGTGCTCCTTGACTCGCGACACTAATCCTATTCCTTAGCAGTATTACTATTTCTGTGCGTTGCTACCTCCGATCACACCTACTATTTCCAACGACACCCGACTGCGTTACCCTTGCCGGCTGCGTTGCTATTGCGATCATCACTTCACACCACCCGTGTCCGCGCCGATAGCTCTCGAACGACCTGTATTTGTAAATCCATCAATGTAAGTGGACTAAAATATACCTTTAAAACATAATACGTAGTGTTGAGACTGAATACCTTTAACCCCGTACGCATCTCCTTTCATTGGCACTCTGCGACTTCATTAAAACCCTGGTTTCGACCACCTGGCGACAGTGATAATACGGTGCCTGTTACGCGGCACGGTTATTACCGCCTATAAATCCCGCCGTTTGGTGCTAATACTCTGCACACTCGGCACTCCCATCCCAAGGGTCGGTATTCCGGTGCTAACAATCTGCACGTTATTTTCGACTACCCTACCGCTCTTCATAGTCGAACCCAGGCATTTGTTAATTCGATCTTTTCTGTAGATTCCCAAAACAAGGAGAGGCGGACAAATTTTGCGCGCGTAACCTGTATTACAAGTTCAAGTACGCCCCCGTGACCAGGCCGACAGCGAATACCTAGGACAATACAGAACGCAACTTACCTCGACGCGGAATACGAAGCATACTTCGACTCACGGTCCCAATCAAAGATACCTAACCCACCAAGGAAGGATATTCGTATAAAAACAATCGAATACTCCCGGTGGCCACGTGACCTGTTAACCGTGGATAATAACCCATCCTTGCCGCCTTTAACCTACGCGCCCGGAGACCCCCGGAAGAAGCGCTACCTCGAGATCCGCGCGGGCAGTCCTCCATACCGAATACTGGCGCCAGTACTCCCGATCATTGGGGCTCCGGACCATCCAATAATATGAATTAAATTATTAATTCCGAATTCAGCAGAGCGGCTGAAATAAATATCTCTGAAACCAGGAACACTCGCGCGTTTCACTTTTATTGCTCACGGGGGAAGGGGCAAGGGGTGCCCGGGCCTGCCGTAACCCTTTACCTGGGTTTTATTGCCCCCGACCCTCCTGGAGTTTCACCTTTTATGACCGGCACCAGTTCCCGAAGCAACCTGCGAGAGGATACCTACGTTTATGACAACTGACCTAAAATGGTTGAATAAATAATCGAACTATTGCGAATTTGTTCGTCTCATTTGTTCCCTCACCTCAAATTCGAATAACCTGCGTCCACATGAATTCAGAACGACCACACGACGAAATATACGACCGACTCGCGCATATACGTTGCACTTACGTCTCCGGGTTCGCTCACAGGGTACACCTGATACCCTACTGCGCCTACTGCTTCGTCAATTCTAATAATATCAATAAGGATTCATACGCACGCTTCAACGCCCACTTGGCTATAGACAGTAGTACCTACGCCGGGGTTTATTGTACCGCCTGCTCACGCAACCTCGCAACCTTTTTCCGTTCGATTGTGACCAGTGCATCGTCGCATATATCCGATTTGCCAGAGAATTGCGACAACAAGGCATTAATTACTGTTCCTTACCCGATCCCATTAAGGTCTTCGTCGGGATTACGATCCCCGCCAGCTTCATTGCTCGAGACTTCCCCTAACCGCCACAACAAGTGCACCGATAAAACTCCCCTTCCATTATCTCCTGGGGAAGCCCAACGATCGATGAAACGGATTCTTTACCGACACCGCGATTATCGGTAACTCACTGGCTATCGGTAATACCCTCTCTGTTTGGTTCGCCCGCCTACACCGAAGGGGATCCGTCGTTCGGGTAGCCTAGTCGCAGGCGTATCCCCAGGGTCTAGCCCCCTGAAAAAGGCGACCAGGCCGGCACAAGGCCCGAGCACTCGTCAGAGCCGCGGTCCTGCCGGGACGTAACATAAAATTGGTGACAGCGGTGGGATGCGAGAAAAACCCGACACGATGGAAACCCGCTCGAAGAAAACGACTGCACCTTCCGACGAGGGCACTCCCTTAAGTGAGCAAGAGTTGAGAGCCATGCAACACAAACTGAAATCCAAGGAGGAAGCATTAGCCCGACAAGCCAAAGAGCTAGAAGAGGCTCGCCAGAAGCACGCAGAGAATGTACGGGCATTCGACGAATTCTCGCAGCTGACGGAGAAAGAACTAGAAGAACAAAAGCGCAGGATAGAACGCGATGGCGACGTCCAGTTCCTCGGGACCGGAATAATAGGCGAAATAGAACATTTACGCGAGGAAATAAATAAAATCAATAACGTCGCGCGCCGTGCCAGCCGAGGCCACGTCTCCGGGACCCCCGCAACCAACGAACCCTCTGACACCGTCCCCAAAGTAACATTTCGCGAAGCTACCGAATCTGTACCGAACTTCGACGGATATAACATCTCCTTGAGTCAATTCGCTCGCGCATGTAGACGCTCACGCGAGATAGTACCCTCGCTCTCCGAGCGCAACTTAACTAAATTATTGATAAACAAGTTGCGCGGGAGAGCATACTCCGCCGTAGAAGACGAACCTTGCGAAAACGTCACCCAACTGATTGACCTCTTGAACGCAGCCTTTGGTTCACCTAAAACTATCGACCAGTATCGAGGCGAACTTAGCACCATTTACCTAAGGTCGAAGGAGCACATCTTAGATTATATCACTCGCGTCAAGGATCTACGCACTGCAATCTTGGACGCCGAACGTCGCGAAACGGGATATTTGACGGAAAGGACCCTAATAGAAATCGATGAATTAACAGCTAGATCCTTTTGCGACGGTCTACCCCTGGATTATCGACTTCAAATGGACCAAAGCCTGCATACTACACCATCCGAAGCCTTCGCTAAAGCTAAAGCCATTGCAAAAAGGCAGGAACTAGATAAACTTCGTCACGGAAAGGACGAACGCCAGGAATCGCGAACAGACAGACCGGTCCGTAGATCAGACACTTACCCAATTACGAGGGATCCGGAACACCCACGTGTCTACGTCCCACCACCACGCGCGCGATATCAAGACGAAAACCGGGAGCGAAACCAGGTCACGTGGCGAAACGATTGCCCACGATCTAATCCTCTACCAAATCGCGAAGAGCGCCCCGGGCAATTCAATAGGCGACCGCCCCATCTCCCGCGAGAAGACACGGCACGTAAAATATGCAGATATTGCAAAAACATCGGCCACGACATTAACGAGTGTAGAAAAAGGGAGTATAATAATTCATTAAAGAACTCACAGGCGGGAAACGCCACGGGCCCCGAGAACCGGATTGGCGAGCGCCGCCTAGGGGCCCAGACTTCACCATCTCGCCCACCCAGAGCAATAAACGTGATAGAAACCAGCCCCCAAGAAGACGAGAATACAGAATCGCATTGAGCCGACGAGGGCGTTCCCGTGCACCTACAGTCACTCTATCCGCCGATAATCTCCTCCAAGACACTAACTTTATGATAGACACTGGCGCGGCCCCCAACCTAATTAAACAACGAAGTGTCCACCCTGAAGCGACGATAGTGGACGAAAACGTGTATCTTAGTGGCATTACAAAGAAAGGATCAAGACCCTCGGTACTATCAGAACTTCCTATATGGGCCACCCGCTGGATCTACAAGTAGTACCGGACAATTTCCCAATAACACAGGAAGGAATACTGGGCAGCGATTTCCTGGTGAGATGCCTCCATGATTGACCTGGAGAACAATGCTGTATATTGGCAAGGAATACGGATACCCTTCTCCTCAAGGGACACCGTAGTTATACCTGCCCGTTCGCGGTCAACATTCTATATTAGGGTAAAAAACCCAGAAGTACAGATCGGATATATTCCCCGCCTCAGGGCAGCAAAGAAGTGTACCTGGGAGACGCGGTGGTCGAGAATAGAGAAGGCACCGCGTATTTGCAGGCCATCAACACTAATGACGTCGATCACGAATTAGTAGTGCCAACATTAGAATTGGAGGAAATTGAACAGATATCAACAACTACCCACGAAGTCCTAACGTTAACCACGAGTAGTAAGAGACGAAACATATCGAGAATGAAGCCAGAGTCAAGGAAATTACAAAGTTACTCCGCCTGGAACATCTGAACCCAGAAGAGCAACCGCGTCACCTCACTCATCAGTAAACACGACGATCTGTTTCAACTGCCAGGCGATAAGCTGGGTCACACCCCGCCGTTGCCCACCGAATCATCACGGTGGACGAACAGCCGATCCACACCAAGCAGTACCGTTTTCCCCGATCCACAAAGAGGAGATAGATAAACAAATAAAAGGAACTTCTAAACAACGATGTGATACGCCCATCAGAATCCCCGTATAATTCCCGTTGTGGATAGTACCCAAGAAGGCGGACTCTAGAGGCAACAAGAGATGGCGTATGGTTATAGACTATCGAGCATTGAACGAGAAGACCGTTGGAGACGCCTATCCACTACCTAATATCACCGAGATATTAGATCAGTTGGGCAGCGCCAAATATTTTAGTGTATTTGACCTCGCATCCGGATTCCACCAGATACCTATGGACGAGGGGCATGCACAGAAAACCGCATTCTCGACCTCATGGCCACTACGGGTTCACCCGAATGCCCTTCGGACTAAAAAACGCCCCCGCCACATTTCAGAGGCTGATGGACCAGGCACTGACGGGATTACAAGGAACAGAACTCTTTGTATATTTAGACGACATCGTCATATACGCAAGCTCGTTAAACGAACACAAAATTAAGTTCGATAAGCTAGCCGAGCGATTGCGCACGGCTAACCTCAAATTACAACCGGACAAGTGCGAATTCTTGAGAAAGGAAGTCGGATACCTAGGACACATCATCGGAAAAGATGGAGTAAAACCGGATCCTTCCAAAGTGCGCGCAGTAAAGGAGTTTCCCCGACCATGTAACGCAAAAAACATAAAACAATTTTTAGGACTTGCGGGATACTACCGAAGGTTCATTCCGAACTTCTCGAAGATAGCACGCCCTCTCACAGACCTCCTTAAGAAGGACGAAGAATTCAGCTGGAAGGAAGAACAAGAGCAAGCTTTCATCCAGCTACGAAATGCGCTCTGCACCGAACCAGTCTTGCAATACCCGGACTTCACTAAGTCATTTATAGTAACAACTGACGCTTCAGGCTACGCAATTGGCGGTATATTAAGCCAAGGACCAATCGGAAAGGATGCCCCCATTGCTTACACGTCCCGCCTATTAAACGATGCGGAAAAGAACTACTCCACGATAGAGAAGGAGCTCCTGGCAATAGTGTACTGCGTGAACCACTTCCGCCCATATCTCTACGGCAGAAAATTCTCCCTCGTCACAGATCACAAACCCTTGGTGTGGCTGCATTCCGTTAAAGATCCTACGTCTCGACTAGTACGCTGGCGCCTAAAACTAGCTGAATATGAATACGAAGTCATATACAAGGCGGGTAAGACCAACGTCAACGCAGATGCCCTCTCGAGAAACCCTGTAGGAACTAGCGCGAAATCAACACACGGGGACGCGCAAATTCTCCCCGTGACCCGACGCACCACACCACCCAATCTCCACCGATCACCGTACAACACGAGGCAGAGAAAGGCCGAAACAAAGCCGAACCGCACCTCCGTCCCCGCTGACGACATTAACCAACACGAATCAAGAAGCGAGGACGAAAGTGACATTGAAGATTACCCAACACATGAAGACGACACTCATGAAAGCACGACAACAGATGATAGTTCAGACTCAGATAGTTCTGAGGGACTACCCGGCGATCCCGACGCTCCTCACGAACCCAAGCGATCAAAACCTTTTAAGATCATACAAATCCCTGACAACCTCCTAACCCGCCGAGATAACCTCGTCATTTTCACTACCCAACAAGGTGTACCAATCGACTCCGGAGCACGGACACTCGCGGAAGCAGGGTTATTGCCCATTGTCAGAGATATTCCCCTCGGAAGAGCACGGGTAAAAACCTGGAAGGGAATCGTCGAATTAATATTAGCAGTAAAAGATAGAATATCCGCTGTTACCGAGAAGGAAATTATTAAAGAAGCTATTCGATCTCTCTTAGACGTTATCACCGAACTCGATCTACGATCCATCTCCATAGTCAGTAGCGCGTGCGACAACGTCTCCCTGGGGGACTGTGCGTTCCCTCCTCTTGCGAATACTTAACGACGCGCAAGTACAAATCTTCGCGTGCGCGAATGAAATAATCATACCCCCTGAAAAGGATAGAACACAACTCATCTCTGAGAACCACGCCTCAGCCATAGGTGGACATAAAGGCATCACCAAGACATACAAACGCTTAAAAAAACGCTATCATTGGACAAAAATGAAGACAGACGTCCAGAATTTCATCCAAAATTGCCGCCCCTGTCAACTAAAGAAATTAGTACGCGCAAAAACAAAACAACCAATGGTACTTACCGATACCCCCGACGCCGCGTTTGATAAAATCTCGATGGATATCATGGGCCCCCTACCTATCACTCGATCCGAGAACCGTTATATACTAACAATACAAGACTTACTAACAAAATACTCATTAGCCATTCCACTCCAAAGCGCCGGAGCCGTACAGGTAGCGCATGCATTCACCGAGGAACTCGTGTGTGTGTTCGGTGCACCTAAGGCCATCCTTACGGATCAAGGTACTCACTTCTTGAACAGTCTCATGCGCAGCATAGCCCGCAAATTTAAAATCCGACACTTTAAAACCACAGCATACAGGCCACAATCAAACGGGTCAGTCGAACGCTCACACCAAGTCCTCTGGGAATATCTCAAGCAATACGTCGATAAAAACAATGAATGGGATGAATACCTCAAACTAGCTTCCTTTTCATATAACACCAGCGTCCACGAAGGAACTTGTTATACCCCTTTCGAATTAGTATTCGGCAAAACCGCTAGGGTACCGTCAAGCGAACCCGACGAAGTTAACGAGCGAAACGAGAGCTACGCGGAATACCTAACGTCCCTCTTTAATAGAATCAGAGACGCGCAACAGAACGCACGCGAACACCTAATCACCGCAAAAACTAGATCCAAATTATACCACGATCGGAAACTCTGCACGCGTAAATTCAAAATAGGCGACAATGTATACCTCCTCAAAGAGCCCGCGAAAGGAAAATTAGGGGACCAATACGTAGGTCCATATAAAATAACGGAAGTTTTAGGGAACCACAATGTAAGATTAGCCATAAGCGCACGAAGAAATAGAGTAGTCCACCAAGATAAACTGAAGCACGCCCCTGTAACGCCCCAACCACTCCCCACCAACGGAGACGACGAAGGATATAACGACCGCCCGGACGGAGGACCGGCCAGTTCAGCCTCAACCTCAAAATGACGAAGGCTGCCATACCCATCTTGCTGCTGCTAGCCACACCGACCCTATGCATGGTTGGATACGACTGCGGAGGGCGTGGCTTGAATATAACCTCTCTATCACTCCTCGACATAGGGAGCTGTCAAGTTGACACCGTCGAACCACTGAAAGAGGAAGCCTACGTGCAATTACTACAGCTGAGTGAATTTGACCACACACACGGGATTCAATGCAAAATTGAGATTGACAGAACCATATATTACTGCGGAATGCACTCTCACATATCCGTAGTACATAATGGCAAACGAAACTACATAAGAGAAATATCAGCGGAAAATTGTAAAAAACTACTTAATACCGGAACAATATTTTTAGGAAACAACGCCCTCATCTCCGGAGTCAAAATTAACTCCACCTCCTCGCACAGCCTAACCTACGCGGGAATAATAGGAGTCGACGGCAGCTGCAAAGGAACCCAGTTCTCCGACCCTTACGGCACATGGGATAATGTGGTAGTACAAGCATCCATAAGGATCACTACACGGGAGTTAACCCTCCCCATCAGATACAAAAGTAACGAAATCATTCTACCCCTCGGAGCACGATGCCGTGCCACAGCCGGGGAATGTAACGACGCTGACGGAACTACTACGTACTGGAACGTAATGCCACAGGACAACTGCAAATTCAGCCGATACGACGTACTCTACGAAGGAACGGCTTACCGGCTGACACCAGAAACCGTTAAAAGCGGCTCCCCAATAGTATATACAGTAACCACAAGAGACACTACGTTCGCATTGGCACGCACACCACGAGAAGAAAGCATGTGCGGGTACAAAATCATCCAAACGGAACACCCCAAACTTTACATTCACGACACTCAGCCCGGAAGAACATTCCAGACCCATAAGAAAACCTCGGTCGACAACTTAGACATCTTCTCATATGTGAATTCCAAATTCATCTACGTGGAAAAACACCTGAAAACCCAATTGACCCAGCTTTACCGAGATATCATGGAACAAAAATGCACACTAGAGAGGCAAGTACTGCAAAATGCACTAACGCTTGCAAGTATAGCCCCAGACGAGATAGCACACAGGATCATGAAGTCACCAGGCTACACCGCTATCACCTCTGGAGAAGTAATTCATCTCATCAAATGCGTTCCAGTGGACTGCCAAATCAGGCATACCGAAACCTGCTACAATGAACTTCCAGTCACCTATCAAAATAAATCCTTATTTTTGCAACCTAGATCCAAGATACTCACCAAAACCGGAACACCCAGGGACTGCAACGAGCTGCTACCGGTGATGTATAAAATACTAAACACCTGGTACAGACTTACACCGAAACCATCGGAAACGATCGCACCCACAACCATTCAGCCACTTACTAAACCCACGTGGAAATACGTGAGCCCTGCCTCACTCGCCACTAGCGGCATTTATTCTGACGAGGACATAGATCGATTGAGGGACCACATCATGTTCCCCATGGAAAAACCCTCGATGCTAAACACAATCGCGCGAGGCGCTATGGGACAGGAAATCCCAGCAGGAAGCCTTTCAATCACAAACCTGTTGGACGAGGAATCTCTAAATAAAATAGCAGAAAGCGCAGGCGCACGAATATGGAAATCTTTCGTAACCTTTGGCTCAGCCAGCGCAGGAGTATTGGCAATCCTCATGATCCTAAAGTTCATGAAATTAGTAATTGACACAATAATACACGGATACGCACTGCACTCTATATACGGTTGGAGTCTGTACTTACTCGGAGCCCTGTGGAACTCGGTCGCCAACCTCCTCATCCATAAAGGAATAAGGCGAAACAACCAAGGAACCTATGACAGAATTCACCGATCCCCTGCCACCCTTCCCACGACCGAAGAGGACACCCTGGAACCTCCCACCCACAATCGAGACTCACAATCTCACAGCGTAAACCAAGCGAAGGAAAGTTATAAAGAACTGCGGAATCTATCAGAAAGGGATACGGAAACAATCCCTAGCGAAAAACACACTACCTCTATACCTTAGGCAAAATGGCGGAACAAGGTTCCACATTTTGTTTTAAGGGGGGAGGTGTTACGTCCCCCGCGCAATTTTTTCCCTTGGGCTAACCGTCTACCCACCAGCAATAAGTAATACCAACTCCCGACACAGTGAGCTACTACCTTATCGACACCCAACTAAAAAACTACCTCTCTTCCTGACCTGACTCCCGAATACTCCACGAACGCCAAAAACCACCCCACTCTGGACACACCCCTACTCTAGAAACATCCCCCATCAGCTCAACCCCTTCCTGACCTACCAAAGGACCCCGAGACAGTCCCAAAAATCGGCACTTCTATCTCAGACGTCAATCGAGCCACTTCTCTTCCAGAAGTGCTCCTTGACTCGCGACACTAATCCTATTCCTTAGCAGTATTACTATTTCTGTGCGTTGCTACCTCCGATCACACCTACTATTTCCAACGACACCCGACTGCGTTACCCTTGCCGGCTGCGTTGCTATTGCGATCATCACTTCCACACCACCCGTTTCCGCGCCGATAGCTCTCGAACGACCTGTATTTGTAAATCCATCAATGTAAGTGGACTAAAATATACCTTTAAAACATAATACGTAGTGTTGAGACTGAATACCTTAACCCCCGTACGCATCTCCTTCCATTGGCACTCTGCGACTTCATTAAAACCCTGGTTTCGACCACCACAGTGATAATACGGTGCCTGTTACGCGGCACGGTTATTACCGCCTATAAATCCCGCCGTTTGGTGCTAATACTCTGCACACTCGGCACTCCCATCCCAAGGGTCGGTATTCCGGTGCTAACAATCTGCACGTTATTTTCGACTATCCCTACCGCTCTTCATAGTCGAACCCAGGCATTTGTTAATTCGATCTTTTCTGTAGATGCCCAAAACAAGGAGAGGCGGACACAAATTTTGCGCGCGTAACCTGTATTACAAATTCAAGTACGCCCCCGTGACCGAGGCCGACAGCGAATACCTAGGACAATACAGAACGCAACTACCTCGACGCGGAATACGAAGCATACTTCGACTCACGGTCCCAATCAAAGATACCTAACCCACCAAGGAAGGATATTCGTATAAAAACAATCGAATACTCCCGGTGGCCACGTGACCTGTTAACCGTGGATAATAACCCATCCTTGCCGCCTTTAACCTACGCGCCCGGAGACCCCCGGAAGAAGCGCTACCTCGAGATCCGCGCGGAAGTCCTCCATACCGAATACGGCGCCAGTACTCCCGATCATTGGGGCTCCGCGGACCAACCAATAATATTAGATTAATTTGTACATTCCGAATTCAGCAGAGCGCGCTGAAATAAATATCTCTGAAACCAAGAACACTCGCGCGTTTCACTTTTATTGCTCACGGAAGGGGCAAGGGTCGCCCGGGCCGGCTAACCCTTTACCTGGGTTTTATTGCCCCCGACCCTCCTGGAGTTTCACCTTTTATGACCGGCACCAGTTCCCGAAGCAACCTGCGAGAGGATACCTACGTTTATGACAACTGACCTAAAATGGTTGAATAAATAATCGAACTATTGCGAATTTGTTCGTCTCATTTGTTCCCTCACCTCAAATTCGAATAACCTGCGTCCACATGAATTCAGAACGACCACACGACGAAATATACGACCGACTCGCGCATATACGTTGCACTTACGTCTCCGGGTTCGCTCACAGGGTACACCTGATACCCTACTGCGCCTACTGCTTCGTCAATTCTAATAATATCAATAAGGATTCATACGCACGCTTCAACGCCCACTTGGCTATAGACAGTAGTACCTACGCCGGGGTTTATTGTACCGCCTGCTCACGCAACCTCGCAACCTTTTTTCCGTTCGATTGCGACCAGTGCATCGTCGCATATATCCGATTTGCCAGAGAATTGCGACAACAAGGCATTAATTACTGTTCCTTACCCGATCCCATTAAGGTCTTCGTCGGGGGTACGATCCCCGCCAGCTTCATTGCTCGAGACTTCCCCTAACCGCCACAACAAGTGCACCGATAAAACTCCCCTTCCATTATCTCCTAGGGAAGCCCAACGATCGATGAAACGGATTCTTTACCGACACCGCGATTACCGGTAACTCACTGGCTATCGGTAATACCCGCTCTCTGTTTGGTTCGCCCGCCTACACCGAAGGGGATCCGTCGTTCGGGTAGCCTAGTCGCAGGCGTATCCCCAGGGTCTAGCCCCCTGAAAAAGGCGACCAGGCCGGCACAAGGCCCGAGCACTCGTCAGAGCCGCGGTCCTGCCGGGACGTAACAATATATTGCTTTAGAATGAACGATAAATGTTCTTAGACATTCATTAACATAGTTATACATTGTGCGAACTAAAACTGGGCTGGCTAAGATATACATAACAGTATGAAGAAGGAGATAATGCTTGTAAATGTTTGAATCCAATTCACCACAAAAAACCAAGATGCCATCATAAATACACATTTTTCGTAACTCAGTACTTTTATAGAAATGTGCTTTTGAAAAATCTGGACGTTTTCTATTAAAATCATTTGGGCAATACTTCAAACTAATTTTAAGCAGGTCAAAAACGGCTGCAATAGCATTTAAACTGAGTCTGAAATGACCCTTCCATTCAAGCCATGCCATAAGTAGCCTTTTAAATACAGAATAGACAAGATGCATCTAAACGGAACTGTGACACCATTTTAGTTTTCACAAAAAGAAGAGGAGAATAACCTTCGTGATGAATAGGTTGATATTGATTTAGAAAATATTCATCAGTTCGAAGTGGTTCATCAAGATTGAAAGTTATTCTGTTAGCAATCCATTTACCGACTACAGTGCATTTTTCAAGCACCATATCCATTATGTCCAATAATACATTTTATAAAAGCACGTGAGGGAGCATCAAGCATATAATGGCGCACACTAATTTAAATCGTGATCCATTGCACTCAAATCCATTATTAAAGAGGTCATTTAATTTATTAACAAAATCTTTTAAGTAATCAAATATTTGGAGGATTTTTGTGTCCCACATAAAGTCCTATGATAAATGGTTCATTTAAAACTCCAATTAATTTACCTAAGATTGGCCAAAATTTCAAGGTGGAACTATTTGAAATTGGAAGTCCATCCATATTAATATCTATTGTTATTTCACCACAGCGTAATAAATATTCGCTAATATCAAGTGCATTCAAGTTCTGTTCAATTCCTTTATACCAAAATTGACCACCATTATCAAAGTTAATAACAGGGATACTAGATGGTATATTTAGTAAAGTTTTGTAAGTTTGTGGGCACTTAGGCAAAGCAGGATGCAGTCTTTTCAAAAGGCTATCAAGCTTTTTCATATATAAATTTCCATCTTCTAAGGCCCATTCTCTAAGAGATTCGATTACATATTGCTGTCTCTCTTCAGCATTTTGAAACAATAAATCATCTTCACTTGAATTAAAATTTTCCGCTTCATCTGAATGATTTGTAGGTGGACAAATTTCATTTTCAACTTGGATATTTTCTTCTGCTGACGATCCATCTTCCTCAGATGAAATAATGTATTGCTCCTCAATTGTTTCACTTTCACTTTCACTTTGAACATTATCACTAGATTTAATATCCCGATATTCAATCAATGCCCTAATATTTTCTAATTTTCTGTGTTTGATTTCTTGACGTATCCTATTTTTATGCGCTTTACGTTTGAAGGATTGATGGAGTTTTCGAATAACCTGGTTCAATTAATATCATAATAAAATATATATTAAAAGTTGCAAATATATGATAAATTTAAAAAAATATCAAATAAATGGGATACTCTATATAAGAAAGGGAAGGTAAAAAAAGATTTTTCTAACAGTTAAATCCTCAAACATCATTTTTAAAAATTAATGTTAAAAAATATTTTTTGAAACATAATGAATTTAAATACATGCCTTCATCAATGTTAGCATTGTAAAAAAACTGTTTTTGAATATAGTGTTTTTTGTCTGATTCACATAAATTATTAAAAAAGTTGTTTAAAATGAATTGAAAAACAATAAATTTAAATAGAATCTCTTATTTTATATAATTTTATAACAAATATGTGTTTTAAACTAGATATTCAATCTCTAAATAAAACAAAATATCATGTAAACAAATATAGATTTTTCTACGATATTATTACCTAGTTATTCGTAAGAATATTATTTGATAAACATTTACATCTCATTATATGCTGTTCTTAGAATTGTAATAGTGCCAATTTATACACAAAATATTAAGATAGTATGCAATCAACAGTGTGTATTTCATATAATTATTAATTATTTAACAATATTTTATATTTAATTATTTTATATTTAATTATTATAATAATTAAATTATAATATTTATTTAAATTATTATAATATTTTATTTAATGTGTTAAATATTATATATTTTATATTTAACGTGTACAGATCAACTACTATAGCAATCATAATACATTTCATTAGAAATTTACTGCAGCAGTACAGTATATTTATAATAATTGTAATAAAATAGGCAATGCTAACAATATTATGATTGAAAATGACAAAAAACATAAAACAAGTGATGTTAGAGAACAATAAAAAAATGTGCTGACAATGTGCTAAACAATATAGAAAATGTCACTAAAAAGTATATAAAAGATGTATTGACGAGAACTGTGACAGGGTCTAGCAGAAAAAAAGAAAAAACAGAAAAAAAATTTCCTGATTTATCCAAGTTTTCCAGAGCAAAGAATTATTTTTTGCTGAATGATTTTTTAGAGTATTTTTTCAAATACATTTGCATATATCGTTACCCAGATAGTACAGAGAATTTAAAAAGAATTCATTTTTATGTCACAAGATCTGAGTTCATTTTCAGATGCAAAAAGAATTCTTTTACGTAAAAGAATTCTTTTCGCATCTGAAAATGAACTCAGATCTTGTGACATAAAAGTGAATTCTTTTTAAATTCTCTGTGCTATCTGGATATATATTGTAAGTTAATTAAATGAGTTGAATAAAACATCTATGAACTATTTTTATCTAGAAACAAATAAAATTTAAATAAGACTCATTAAATAAGACCCACTCAATATAAAAAAAGTACTCATTTTATTTGCTGGCAAAATCAAAATATTACCGAACACGACTATGGAATAGGATAAATAAATTTTCAGTAAAAACAGAAAATTAGCGCACTATGAGCCAGGATGAAGTTCATATTTGTTTTTAAAAAAAATGTCAAATTAAGAAAATAATGTTGAACACATCCTGTGTGAAGAACACACTGGAGACTATTGCATTCATAATTTATAGATAGATAGATAATAAAAATTATTGTGCACAAATTAAATGCTGCTTCTGTGATTTCATTTCTAATATATTCGGTAAAAAATTCAATAATAAATGGAAGAAAATGGATATTATTCAATTTTAATAAACATTTTCTTATATAAAAACATCACAAACATCACAAACTCATATTAAAAACAAATAACATAAAAAATATTTATCACTTTACTTAGTACTTTATAGTACTTTATTTCTATATATAAAGTATGTTGTTGGTTATAATATGTATGTAAGTGTACATGGCCCAATTTTTATTAAATGATACAAATAATTATCAAAATTTAATTTACTTTAGTAATACATATTCTTATTTTAAGGAAATACATTTCAATTTCCACAAAGAGAAAATAATTTTAGGTTAGAAATTTCTTTTGATAAAATTCCAATTTTAAAATCTCAAGAAATTTCATCTACAGGAAAAAATTTCAACATAGATAAACACAATGCAGTAAGTAAAATTGCAGTAGAATAAGAGATAGATATGAATGAAGAAAAAAATAAAGAAAAGTTTTGAGAGAATATTCGATATTTAAATGACAAACATGAAAGGAAAAGAAGAAAGTAAAGAAGAAGAGGAAAATGACAATAATATTATACAACAACAAAATAATAAAAATAAAATCTGCTTATAATTAGATCTGCTACTGAAAATTTGGAAAATCTACAAAATGATATTTTAATATTTAAAAATCAAACAGAATTAAATTTATGAAATTATATGGTTAACTGTATAGAAAATACCCAGTAAACACGGGGGATCATTTACGTAATAATTACATAATGTTTTATATGTATAGTATATATTACAGATCATCAAAACAAAACTATAACGAATCGTTTATGTCAATAACGTTATAAATCTATAATTGTTACATAGAATTATATAACTTTGACGTTACTTTGTTATGTAACATTTATGAAATTTGTTGAATGTAAATGTGCTTACTCTAAAAGTTTCGTAAATACAACATAACTCTAATTATGTAATTGTAACGTTATGCTAAATACGTAACATTTATATATTTTGATAAATGTAAATGCGTATGCTCTTAAAACTTTATAAATGCTATATAACTGTAACGACATAATTGTAACATTAGTTTAAATATGTAACATTAACATTATTTTATTGACATAAATGTATACATTCTGTAAAAATTTTATAACCATTACATAACAAAATTGCGATATTACATTAATAATATAAAAAAGTATGTAACTTGACGTCTTTGAGCGCACTGAAAAAAGGACATACATATATAATCATTGAAAAAACGTATCTGGAAATACATCTTTGAATATTTTCTTAATATATGTATGTGACGACCCAGCCGTCACTAATGACGGATTTTTTTTTTCTGAGCGCCAATTTGGCGCCAAGCGCCGTCGATTGAGCACCTCGACCGATCCGCGGCCCGGGAGCCGCAGACCGAGAATCACGGTCCGCCCCACTCAACGCGCATGACCGTATGGGGAGATGCCGCGTGGGGAAAGTCCCGCCGGGTATATAAGGCGGCCGCTCGGGCAGTCCGGCCAGTGCCGCCAGAAATGAGCCCCTGCACGCTCGGCACGGACATGCACACAAAGAAAGGGGGCCGTGTACGTGTGGCGCTCGGCGCTCGGCTACCTTCGGCTCGGCGCTCGGCTACCTTCGGGTGGCTTCGGGTAGTAGAGAAGCGCCGACATATAATCTACTGTCTTCTCTCTCGCGCTGTAGCTATAGCTAACGCCTCGAGAATCCCATGTTAGCGGTTCGATCTATTTATGAGATCTCGCATAAAAACTTGTAAAATTTACACGTAAAATTTAATAAATCCTTAATCCTGTAAAAATTTAAATAAATTAATTAAATAAATATGGAATAATGAAAGATGAAAAGAGAATAAATTAAAAATCCACTCTTGGCCAACGTGTACGTTTTTCTCTTAAGAAATAAATGTAATTAGTTTTATATATCACGGATTACATGTGTAAGCACTTGATAAAAATAATATATGTATTTTAAACACATGTTTTATACAATAGACATTAAAAACAATAGGACTTTATGATATTATTGAGAAATATCTTATACTATATTTAAAAGGGGGAATGTCTTATTTAAAATAATTTAAAAAATACAATTTTATAGTTAATTATGTAAATACATATTTATAATAAGTATATTTATATTTTTTATTCTTAACAGAACAATTTTAAAGTTAACTCTTTTGTTATTTTATTGTTTTATTGTTTCCTATTATTTTTTTTTAATGAGAAATGAGTATGCCGATCTGTTATGTAATATAAGGGTGGGCCAGAAAAATGTTACAGTTTAATATCTTTGAAACGGCTAGATGGATCTTAATGTTCTTGAATTCGATTTTTTCGATTTGATGTGCTTTTTACGTGGACTTATTTTCATTTTCCCGCAATCGGCTCTTCGTAGGGTGGGGCAACAAACTCCTTTTTTAAATAGCATCTTCCCAAAAAATTAATATTAATGGATTCTGTGTTGAAAAAGGATAACTTTTTATTCGAAAAATTTTTTTACAATCATTAATTTCCGAGCTACAATTATTCAAAATTTTTCGGAGCGCCGAACTTCACACTTATGTGAAACAGTGTTTATACAATCTTAGTCTATAGTAGGATTTTATGTTGAAAAAAGTAACTTTTATTTTAATAAGTGTTCAAAAAGCATACCATGTACTTCCAAGCACTTAAGTAATCTTTCGATAATATTTCTGCGAACACTGAATAGCATAGCTGGTGTAATTGATGCGCCAGCAGCCGAATTCGTTCCTTCAATTCTTCTCTCGTAGTAGGAACTATGCTAAATGCTTTTTCCTTTATATATCCCCTTTTTCCTTTATGTATAAAAAGAAATCTAAAGGTGTTAGATCACAACTGCCTAAGGTTGAGAGTATAAACACTGTTTCACATAAGTGTGAAATTCGGCGCCCGAAAAATTTTGAATAATTGTAGCTCGGAAATTAATGATTGAAAAAATTTTTTCGAATAAAAGTTACTTCTTTTTCAACATAGAATCCATTAATATTAATTTTTTGGGAAGGTGCCATTTAAAAAAAGGGGGCTTGATGCCCCCCCCCCACGAAGGGCCGATTGCGGAAAATGAAAATAAGTCCACGTGAAAAAGCACATCAAATCGGGAAAATCGAATTCAAGAACATTAAGATCCTAGCCGTTTCAAAGATATTAAACTGTAATACTTTATCTGGCCCACCCTGTACATCAGAAGGGAATTGACCGGATTTTGCAAATCATGTATGTGTGTGTGTGGTGTGTGTACACACACACACACACACACACATACATACACAACTTGCATATATACATACATATACATGCCAGCATATGAATATTTAGATTTAATTTGTATTTGGTTTATGTAAATTGATTTAATGCATTTTTGTGCAAAATTTAATGATAATTAAGCATTAGTTTTCATACTTTTTCAAAATGAAAGTATAAACCGATTTTTTTTTGAATATGATTTTTCAAAATACATAAACACGCGTACGACCACCACCTTCTCGCGGTTTCCGTTGAGCAACAACATGTATGTTGTTTATTTATAAATTGATAAAATATTGTACATGCTATTACAATATTATATTACAATATTATATTATTTATTAGAAAATATTTTATATGTTAATATTTTCTTTATATTCCTTTATATTTTATTAATCTTTATATTCCTTTATATTTTATATCTATCTCTTTACATTTATTTCTTAAGAGAAAAACGTACACGTTGGCCAAGAGTGGATTTTTATAATATATATATATTTATTCTCTTTTCATCTTTTATTATTCCATATTTATTTAATTAATTTATTTATAATAAATTTTTACAGGATTAAGAATTTATTAAATATTACGCGTAAATTTTACAAGTTTTCACGCGAGATCTCATAAATAGATCGAACCGCTAACATGGGATTCTCGAGGCGTTAGCTATAGCTACAGCGCGAGAGAGAAGGAGACAGTAGATTATACGTCGGCGCTCCTCTACTATCCGAAGCCGCCCGAAGATAGCCGAGTGCCGAGCGCCACACGTACACGGCCCCCCTTCTTTGTGTGCGTGTCCGTGCCGAGCGTGCAGGGGCTCATTTCTGGCGGCACTGAGTCCGGCCAGTGTTGCGCTGTTGTGGGAATAAAATCGCGCATGCGCATTAGCAAATGCTATGAATTCTCAGCAACGTATGTATTTTGATGAAATATAAGGTACCGTCAGACTCCCCTCAGTGCGAAAAAAATATTAAATTGCAAAAAGAGAAGAAAATTTCTATCAAAGAAATTAAATATAATAATACACTATGTATATAACACATTATACGTTGTTACGACTACTAAAAAACGCGAGAAAACTATATGAGAAAGAATCTTTTATGCGTACCTAATATTGCATCTAGATACATATGTGATATCAACTATGACGTAAGCTTACGCATGCGCATAGAGGCTCTCGCGTGGGAAAAAATCCCACGACAGCGCATCACTGAGTCCGGCACCTATTCCTGTCCCGACTCTCGGGACGCTAGAAGCCACAGGGCGTTCTCTGGGCATTCAAAGCTTACCGAGCTCCTAATCCTCTACCTGGTCCAGGGTACGGGCGTTCTCGTACTCGGCCGGTCGTAACCGGCGCCCGGAGGGTCCGCTTCCTTTCCCCGACCTGCCGCTTTGCGGCCCTCAACCGAACAGCCGTTTTCACGGCTCTTGGAACTTAGCCGTTTTCACGGCTCCTGATCGATAGCCGTTTTTCACGGCTCCTGGACGACAGCCGTATCCACGACTCCTGACCGATAGCCGTATCCACGGCTCCTGACCGATAGCCGTTCTCACGGCTCCTGGACGACAGCCGTACTCACGGCTCCTGGACGACAGCCGTATCCACGGCTCCTGGACGACCGCCGCAGCCACCGGACAGCGACCACTCGTGCGACCCCTGAGGCATTGTCACTGGCCCCTTACAACACCAGCCGTTTTCATGGCTTGCAGGCTAACAGCCGTTCTCACGGCCTCGAGCGAAATAAAGTACACCTTTGCGCCTCCCGATCTATACGCTCACGCACCGGTTACGCGATTAGTCTTTGGGGTCCTGACTTAACTCCCCTGGTCTAGAGCCCGGTTGTTACCGGGCCCGGTCGGTCGTAACCGACGTATCCAGTATCCAGGTGCACTACGGGCGTTCTCGTGTGCATCACCTTGAGAACGGGAGTTCCCGTCCTCGGCCGACCTCGGTCGGCAGACCCTGCTAGGTCCGTGTCCGTGCCTTATTGCACGCGACCACCCGTTGGGTTTCCGCGTCCGTACAAGAGTTTGCGCGTCGGGCGACGACTACTACACCGTGTAAATAGATACTGTATATAACCCTTAGGCTAAGGCGCGACCGTAGATCTGTGCGATCTCCCTGTATATAGCGAATTAGTTCACGACTACCCTGTGCATAACCGTGTATTTCACCACTATTTATGCGTCCGCGACTTTATGTAACCTGTCTATCAAATAAAGAATCTATTTGAACCCGAACAGTGTGGTTTCGCGAGCCTGAGCCTCCCCTTCTCCCGAACCCTGACTCCGGCGAGCCGATCCGCGGCGTCGGGAAAGGTGCTCCGTTACATGTATATTTTTAATATTTATTAAGGTTATTAAATACTTCGTCATAAAATGGAATTTAATATAAATAATATATATGTATGTACATAATCAAATATTTCGAGTTCATTTTTTTTATAAAGTTAATAATGTTAATATAAAATTATAAAATTATAAAATTATAAATGTCGGAAGTAATTAATACATATGAAGAAAATGTTCCAAAATGTTTTCTATTAGATATGTTTTTTTAATAATATTTTCCGAAAGCTGAAAGATCAACAAAGTTACATATTTATTTTTACATTTAATGTGATGTCGCAATTTCGTTATTATATAGTTATGTAACAATTGCACGGTTTTTACAGATATGTATGCATTGGTGTCAACAAAATAATTATAATGTTACATATTTAATATAACGGTATAATTATGTCATTAGAGTTACGTAGCATTTATTAAGTTTTTAGAAGATACATTTACATTCACCAATATATGTAAATGTTACGAATTTAACATAACGTTGCAATTATATTATTAAAATTACGTAGTATTTTCGAAACATTTCGAGTATACACATTTATATCCACCAAAATACATAAACGTTACATACCAAAGTGGCGTCAAAATTACATAACAATTCTATGTAACAATTATAGCTTTATTACGTTATTGACATAAACGAAACGTCATAGTTTCATTTTACTAATTTATAACATATACATATAGAATATTATGTAATTATTACGTAAATGTATTTTTTTTTTAATTATTTATATTTTTTATTGAAATTATTTATTTATGTTCTTTCTTTAAGGCCCGATTGCATCAAATATATCTATCTTTATCTTTCTTTCTAAATAAATAAGAACAGACATATATTTAAGTTTCGCTTAAAGCTAAAATAACGTTGGTGCAACCGGGCCTAAAGCGCGGTAATTAGTAAATTTTTATGTGTATTATGCGTCTATATAAGTTTATGTGAACTCGGCCTTGCTGGTTAAGATTGCCGTGATTGGTGTGTGCAAGTGCGCAATCGCAAAAAGTATGACCTTGCGCACAATAGGACAAATATTAAATATTAAATATTAAATATTAAGAATAAGAATTAGGAATAGAGATTAAATGTAACGCACAATTAAAAAAGAATAAAATATAAAATATAAAAATTGTGTCACGCAAACATAACATACAGGGTGACCCATTTTAATCTCCCCACCTAAATTTCTCGGAACTTAAGCAAGATAGAGAAAAATATTTTAGATAAAAGTTAATGTTCGTAACTGAACTTATGTTCGTACCGATTCAAACATGATTTCGTAGATCTGTAAATTCCTTATTATCTATGTCCTACTTATATACAGGGTGTCCGATTCATGAGAGACCAAACGAAAAGTAATGATAGATTGGGTCAAACTAAGAAGAATAGTCCTCTATCATTTTGCAAAATTCGCAATAATTATTAAGTAATAAGCAAAAATGTCCCGGTGCAAGAGAAGCGGTAAACCGCTTTTTGCTTTGTTGACCCAATCTATCATCATATGTATGTATGCATTCATATGGATACATACATATGTATATATGCATACATACATATGTATGCATGTATGTATATGTATGTACATTTTTGTTTATTACTTAATAATTATTGCGACTTTTGCAAAATGGTAGAGGACTATTCTTCTTAGTTTGATCCAATCTATCATCATTTTTCATTTGGTCCTTCACGAATCGGACACCCTGTACATGTCAAAAGACATTTGTTATATTTTGTTATGATCTATGATAATCACTGATTATGTATTTCAAATGGACTATTTCGAGATGAGGATATGACAAAGAATAATTCAGAGGTAAGAGATGTAGAGAATAACGTATTTTGACGACTAAAAAACGCGATAGCAACACGAATAAGGGCTCACAATGTCAACTTGAGGAAAGAAAACATAAAATTCTTAATTATTAGGTTATAAATCGATAATTTGAAGATTAGGAATGTAAAGAGTCACTTTTGGATCCACATATACATGAATTATTGCGAAACATTGAAAATTGGATTGGAGACATGAAAAATCTTGGTAAAAATCCATAACATCTGACTAATTTGAGGTTAGGAGTGAGTCATTTTGAGGTTAAATATTTACAAATGAGAATCCCCACTCTTTCATTCAATTTCATCAAGTTTTTAGTCGTCCTAGATGCAAAACGAAAGAATAATCGACATTTGGGCGAAAAAATGAGGAATTCTGAATTGTCAACGCCATCTTGAAGTCGCCATTTTGTTTTTCAAAAACATTCCAACGGGATAAGAAAAGGCATGTAAAAAATAAGCGATTACGATATTTTGTGATGGTCAGGAATAACTTTTTCGTTGTCAAAATATAGGATTTTTGCGAAACGGCGTCGAAAAAATTGACATTTTTTTTAAAAAAACAGTTATAACTTTTTTCCATTCGTAGACCGATTCTGATCACAGCATTCGAAAGAGGAGGTTTCAAACTATAAGAAATGTCTTTTTTCAATTTTTTTCAACGACGTTCAGATCAAAAGTTACAGTTGAAAGTTGAGAAGAAATTATGGACATTTGGGACGAAATGGATTAAAGTGAGTCCCCTCGCCTCTCACTATTCTTAACATTTTTTTATTTAACTTCGACGCAAATATTCGAAGTTACCTCCATTTGCTTGAAAGCATAAATTTAATCGCATCTGAAAGGCGAACTGTGTTGAGCAAAGTTATTTGTGATATTGCAACGCATGCTCGATGAATGCAATCTTGCATGTTTGCTCTAGTAGTGGGCTGTTGTTCAAAAACATTTTTCAAATAGTCATAAATAAAAGTCCGGATGTGAGGTCGGGTGAACAAGCAGGCCAGTTAACTGGATATCCTCGTCCAATCCATCTGCTATTATAATTTGCATCCAAAAAATCCCGGACGATTCGAGAGAAATGTGGTGCTGCACCATCCTGCTGGAGCATTCTTTGTCGCGTTTCTAAATCAACATCTTCCATTAATTCAGGTAACTGATTTCTTATTAACTGTAAATAGGAATGCCTATCAACATTTCCGTCAAAAAAATAAGGACCGATCAAATGGCCGTTGACGATTCCACACCATACTATAAAGCTCCAACGCCTTTGATGATTTACGGTTCTGTGCCAATAAGGATTCACATTCGACCAATAATGGCAATTATGCCTATTGAGTTCTCTGTCACTCTGAAATTTAGCCTCATCAGAAAAAAGTACAAAGTTAAAAAAATGTGGATCATTCTCTATCATCTGCAAAGCCCATTGGCAAAACAAAATTCGCTGTTCAAAATGATTACCTTGCAACTCTTGCACCAAAGTAATATGATAAGCACGATGTTTAAGGGCTTTAAGAATTCTCAAAAAAGTTTGTCTTGGTATGCCAATTTCTTTTTCAACTCAGCGACTGCTGATATGAGGTTCAAGATGAATGGCAGCAAGAACAGCAACGACGCGCACGTGCATCATTTTCGTCATATTCGTGGTGCCTGCGCTGACGAACCATATGTCCACCACGAGCTCTTTGAGTTAAGTGACTTATTGTTCTATGATCTGGGTGTCGTCTATCAGGAAACCGTTCAGCGTAAAGTCTTGTAGCACAATAATTATTTTGACATTCCCCTAAATCAATAATCATATCCACAATCTCATTGGGCTGATAGTCAACCATTTTTAGAGGTGTTAATCACTTTTACAAAATTCAAATAACAATGTCAATCGGAACCTTCACCTTTTTTGGAAATCTGACATTACCAATAAACAATTGAGAGTTCGATCAAAGACATTTATTATCAGAAATTTCTCAATTATTTGCGTATCTCGCTATATGGTTCGTGAGTCGAATATGGTTACTTTTTAAGCTTTTGACCTTGAATTGACATTCTCAAGATCACTAAATCAAACTTGAAATATCATTACGGACGTATTTTTTCCCGCTCTATCCGATTCCGGGGTCAAAAATAGGGGTTCCCATTTAAAAAAAATCTTTGACCTTCAAATGACCTTGAAAATCAAGTTCAAGGTCAAGGTCGTTGGCACCATCCTGTGGCCCCTTCTGCCCCTTTAACTTTTATCTAAAACATTTTTCTCTATCTTGCTTAGGTTCCGAGAAATTTAGGTGGGGAGATTAAAATGGGTCATCCTGTATATGGATTTAGACATTGTTAACCAGAAAGTCGTTTCTAATCCTAGAGCAATATTTTTATTTTCCTGTTTTGTTTTTAAATTAATGGGAATTATGCTTATATCAAAAAGAAGAAATAAACATAAACTTTGGAGAAATAGACGCTGATGGGTCCGTCCTATTAATTTACAAAGAGATAATCCAAATAATTTTATCCCTTTTATGGAAGAGCTTAAAAATGCTGATTACTTTTTCCGTTATACTAGAAAATGACGTTAGAAATATATAATAATCTTTTAAAAAAAATTTCTCCCTTTCTAAAGAAAAGCAGTTTAAGAAAAGCTTTAACTCTAGAGCAGCGTTTAATAATTACACTAAGGTATATTTATTTAAATTTTTTTAAATTTTGTATTACAATAATAGTTTACGAAAAAATAAATACACTTTTAAGATATTTAAAATTTATTTTTTAAAATTTTTTTTTGAGAAATTTCTTTTGAGAATGTTCTATTTTTTTGTAAATTTAATGTATACTTTGTAAAAATAAAATCATGTTTGACTTAATATATATTTATTTTATTTATTATTATTAGATTTATAGTTGGTGGAGAATCAATTTTTTCCATTGCATTACATCATCATGTGGGTGAATCAACTGTTCCTGCTATAATTGTTGAAACATGCTCAATTATTATTAATAGATTGTCACCTATTTATTTAAAACAACCTAATGAAAGAGATTGGCTTCGTATTTCTAAGGGATCCTAAAAATATAAAAAAATTATACAAATTCAATATTGTTCAATGTTTTATAAATTATAAATTTATTAAATAAAATTAATTTAAATTATTAAAATTTTGTAAATAAATGATATATAAAAATAATACCTGATTAGTTATATCATTTAATGGCGATTGTTGATTGCTTATTGCTACATCTTTAAATAAATCCTACAACATACAAAATAAACACTAACAATAAGTCTGCAATATTTAAAAAAAATATTAATATCTATTGTCTTATCTATTGTAATATTTTATTTATCACTTACGTTTAACTGGAAAGATTCTTGAGAGTTCTTGATATTAGTATATTTACGTCTAAAATAATAATAATAGTAATGAAATATTAATATAGTAATAAAAAAGAAATATTAATAAAAATGAAATTGTTGATAATTTTAAAATAAAGAACCCCGCAAATTTCTTATGGAAAATGGCTCTCAGTCGATTTGGCTGAAAGTGAAATATGTTGTTCATGACCTACTGATCAATTGTTCTCATGGGCACTACTCGAAATAATGAGTCAGTTTCGAGCTACCGAGCGCGGAAGTTGTCAATATACGTAATACGTTAAGAATTTGTTAAAATTATATTGTAAGCGTAGGAGTGCGTAAATACTGTCTATGCGTATTTATGTTTATGTTCAGAATAAGTTATTCATCTATTATCTCAATATTGGCTAACCAGGATCAACGACGAGGAATTTTGAGAATATGATCCCATTGGGGTGCTTGATTATAAGGTGAGTCCCCTTGCCTCTCACCATTGGTATAGGATATATTCGTAATATTATTCTTAATACTATTCTTAATATTATTTTTAATACTATTAGTTTTTAATACTATTTTTGTTAATTGACGATTTCGGGTAAATTATTCAAATCCGGCAGTGGCCTTTCAGCAGCATCAAGTATTTGGTATAACAGTGATATTCTTAGATATGTGACCTGTTGTTGATGTCTTGCAAATCCAAGGTATCACAAGATACTAGCGATATGAGCACACGTACCTAAAGTTCTGGCTCCCGTTGTGCACGTGCAATAATAACCCATAATTGGATTTTCTTCTGCATCGTCATTGTCATTTTCTATAACATAAGCGATCCATTGTTGGTGAATAGTTATATTTCTAAAACGAGAATATAATCGAAATTTTACGAAACCTGGTTCGTCCGCATGCACATCTACCTGAAAAACGTTTTCCTCTCTAAACAATGTATCTTGAATATATGAGGGAGCCAATAATAGTTGATATATCCCCAATGTTAGATGTTGTAAATATTCAAAAGTAAGCTGAGGAAAATGTAAAAGTTGATTATGGTCAAGACGAATCCATTCAGCTCTTCTCCGATGCTGTAGATTTTGTGCTTCCACTCGTGCCTGAACTACATTTACCTCTTGTGATCTTGCCAGTAATGTTAAAGCCAACTCTGTATCAGCACCCTCCATCTGTATAGGCTCATGATATCGATTTATAATACCACCAGCTATACGATAGAAATCACCAACAAGGAAAGTGTGCGGCATTCTGATTATTTGGGCTAAAAAGTGAAAAATGCTTTTAATATGACCGTTTCGAGCTTCTACAATCCATCTAGTTTTAGTCACTAACCGGGATGAATTCGCTTTTTCTGTTGTTAATTGACGTTCTGTTGTTAATTGACGTCCTCTTTCTAGTAGTTCCGGCATGTGATAACGTATATCCAATTGTTTCAATAATTGAACCGCATCACGATATCCTCGGTCCACGATCAAGATATCATTTGCCTGAAATCATTCTCTCATCCCATTGACATCTCTCTCAAACTGATCTCGTAACAACGCAGCATCATTATTTCGATAATCAGAAAAGTATGGACCTTAAATATCGAGGATGTAGCCGTCTGGTGCCACTACCAATACTGGTTTTATTAAATGCCAGCCTTTATGCACACAATAAGATTGTCTTAACACCCGAAAGTTTCTGCTTTTTTCAATGTATGCATAGGTGCCATCGACATATGTAATAGCTTTGGGAATATTTGGTTCCGCATTATATAAAGTGTTAGCGAAATCGGTCACATGTTGTTGTATGTAATCCTGCCTTGTAAGAGCTTGGAAACCGATATTTTGAGGCACAAATCTTGATAATAATGACTGTCTCACTTTTTGGATCACAGAACTGACTAATTGTCGACTGGAATATTTGAAGATAATCTTCAAAAAGTCATCAGAAATACCTTGTCTTATCTTTGTTAAAAAAAGTTAAAAGATCTTTCTTTTTTACGTATGAATTAACTCCTTCTTTACGTACTGGATCGCAAAATGAGAAGAGATCATGAAACTGCGCTTTCGTTAAAGAAGTCATGACCTTGAAATCTTCTTCATCATAATCTTCTTCATCTTCATACTGTGAAGATGTCAATGCATTTTTCCGAAGTTCTTGAATAAACATTAGCAGTTTTTGATCTTTTATAACATATGGTCTATTGATAAACCTCAAACCAGTATGTAGCGGCTTCAAAAGAAATCCTTTCCCATCTAAATGATTTTGACAAGATCTAACATTGCTGGGAATGTAAATGTCTGAAGTGATGAATATATTAACTCGAGCTTGCAAGGAAAGTCTCTGTACGTCGTGTTCTTGGTTACAAATCAAGCATGATGCACTGCGAGTTTGTGTCAGCACATTGATTCTCATACATGTTGGATCTCGCTCCAAAAGATCGATCTCCTCAAGGATATAACGGTTACAGTTTACGCATAATCTGTGAGATCGGTTACCTCTAAAGCTGGACGGCCAGCCATATCACGACGAAAAATAGCACTCTCTCTCTTGGCGGCATTATCATTTCTGTCAATACGACGCATGTGCCTCGCTTGAAAGCGACCATCGCAAACAAAACAAGTAAATAAACGTAAAGCCATGGTGTCGATACAGAATTTACAATTACTGATATGGCTATATCAGTTTTGAGGTTTTTATAGTTTGTCAGATATAATGTTCGATGAAGGTCAAAATTGGAATGTGCTCAAACTGTGCTCCCGTAAACATAAACATAAACATAAACACGCATAGACAGTATTTACGCATTCCTACGCTTACAACATAATTTTAACAAATTCTTAACGTATTACGTATATTGACAACTTCCGCGTTCGGTAGCTCGAAACTGGCTCATTATTTCGAGTAGTGCCCATGAGAACAATTGATCAGTAGGTCATGAACAACAACATATTTCACTTTCAGCCAAATCGACTGAGCCATTTTCCATAAGAAATTTGCGGGGTCCTTTAAAATATTAAAGAAGATATGTTATATATATGTTATATGCTTTAGGGACCTATTCTGTAACTTTTAATATTGTGATTATGTATCCCAGGTAGCAAAGTGACGTCAAATGACATCTTAATAACGTTTTAATGACGTCATTGTACGTCATTAAGACGTCTGAAGACGTCATCTTGCTACCTGGGATCATTGCACAGCTATTACATGATACAAAAAATCTCTGCAGTAATGCATAACAAATAACAACATTGTTAAAAATTGCAGAATAAGCCTCTTAATAAAATATTCAATATAAAATAAAAATGCAGATAATAAAAGAAAAGCTTTTAAAGACTGTTGATAAATATATGGTATAACATAACATACATAAGATGTATAACATTTGTTAATCTACAATTTCTTTATTAAAAAATTTAATTAAAAATATTTATAAAAAAAAGCATTACCTTCTTTTACATGTATCTGTCTATAAATGACATATTTTGAAATAATTCCCATGGCTTCCTTTTATTGTTTGCAGAATCGTTTGGTATATTTTCTTGTCTTTCTTTTGCGTAATATTGTCCCAGTCTGCACCATCGATTTAAACATTCTTTTACTAAAATACATGATGTCATTTATAATAAATATATAATATACAATAAATAAGTAATCTAAAAATAATAATATATAACCTATCTTAATCTCTAATATACGATAAATATGAAATTTTAATATACATTTCTAATATACACAACATATGTTTTTTAATAAATAAAAGATATTTACCAGGATATATTTGCTGCATTATATTAGCTATTTCCTCTCAAGAATTGTCACGTTTATTTCGATCTTTATAATCTTTGTCTTCTTTATTCCACAAATGTGGATATGATTTTACTAAGTCAATTAAAAGTTCATCTCCTTCTTTATAATTTTGATTTACATCACATTCTGAATTTTCTTCATTTTCTGTATTAATATGCTCCATTGTTCTTATATATTAATATTTTTTCTTTCACTATTATTCACAATATTTTTCACATACTCATGATCGGCCGCCATGATAGTACGAGTTTAATGTTTAATATTTATATTCCGTTATTTTAATTCTTTATTCTTAATTCTCAATGCATTGTGCGTTAATTTATTTCATTTCCTTGTTTTAAAATAATATAATATTTAATATTTAATATTTAATATTTAATATTTAATATTTAATATTTAATATTTAATATTTAATATTTGTCCTATTGTGCGCAGGGCCTATCCCGCCTATTCCGCGTGCTTTACTTTTCAATATAGCAGCATGTACGAAGACGGTAGTCGTACATGGTTGAATGTCGTCTCGAAAGTGAGAACAGTGTGAAGATTTTGATAAGTATCAGATAATTAATTTAATATATTAAATGCTAATAACTGATAATTGTGTTTTATTAAAATATTTATTCTAAAGATTCAATTTCTTTTGCATAGAAACAAAAGACACATCACGTAAGAATCACGTGAAAACCGCGTGGTTATAACAAAGGAATCGGAACCGGCACCGGCACCGGCGATATACACCTCATGCCTCATTATTTTTATGTTTGGTAAGTACAATTCATTTCATTCAATATCATATTTCCCATATCTTTTCGCACGATTTCTTGTACAAACATATTTAATGAGAGAAACAAATAACCTATCCCCCATAGCAAAAAATGTCACAGTGACATCACAATAAGCTCACAATAAAGTCACAAGGTGACAAAAAATATGATGTCATTGTGATGTCATTGTAAGATTATTGGAAGGTAACAGTGATATCATTAATCACAATTGAAGTGATATCATTGTAAAATGTCACATTGATATAACTAGTATATCACGAAATGTAACAATATAATTGTTACAAGATATCTTTTTTTTTATTGTATATGTATATTTAGAAAAAAAAATATTTTTTGTGAAAAATGGGTCGCAAACGAAAATACTCAATATTTTATAGTGCAAGACATAAACGAAGATTAGTTGCAAGAAACACAGTAACAGATATGAATATGATAACTCATCAGACTGATTCCGCGGATTCTATGGCAATAATTAATAATAATAATGATCAACTAATTGTTGTTGATGAGAATGCTTCATCTTTATGTGATTCTGATAAAGTATACTCAGATAGAAATCTAAATCAATCTTGTGATGAAAGTGATGAAAATAATATTAACTTTCTGAATGAAAATAATGCCTATGATACAAAATTATACGGATGCTAAGCAATAAGTTGCAAGTTATAGTCGATAACAATTATGAAAATCTGTGTTTAAATGATAACGAAACTTTTATACATGACATAAATAAATGGGCTATTGAAGAAAAGATATCACATAAATCACTTCGTCGCCTTTTACAGATATTGCAAACACACACTAATTATACTTTGCCTAAAGATCCACGTACATTATTGCAAATTCCTAAATCAACTGAAATTATAAATTGAAAACGGAAATTACTGCCACTTACGTCTCGAAAAAGCTCTTCTAAAAATTATTAAAGAACGTAAAAGATTGAATTTTGCTCTTGATAACATTCAGTTATTTATAAATATTGATGGTTTACCTATATATAAATCTTCCGCAAAGAGTTTATGGCCAATATTATGTGCAGATAATATTATAAACAATGTATATGTCATTGCCTTATATCATGGTGAAGGAAAACCAAAAAATGCAAACGAGTTTTAAAAATGTTTATAAATGATGCTATTGCTTTTATAAATAATGGGATTGATTGAGGGACAGATCATAAAAGTCGAAATTAAAGCAATAATTTATGACGCTCCTGCTAAATCATTTATTATATTTTAAATGTAAAAAGACACACTGGATATAATAGTTGCACTAAATGTATTATTGAAGGTGATAATATAGAAGGACATATATGTTTTCCATACACATCTAATATGATGTTACGTAATGATAAAGAATTTTTTACTGGATCTTATAATCTTGATTATCAAACTGGTGACACAATTTTAAAAAATATACCAAATCTAGGCTTAGTTACAAATGTGCCACTAGATTATATGCACCTGGTATGTTTGGGTGTTATGCGTAAACTTATTATGTTATGGCTTTCAGAACCACTTAAAACAAGATTATCAAATTTAGACAAAGAAAAAATGTCTAAGAAACTAATAAAGTTACGCAATTATATTTCTTCTGATTTTGCTCGAAAACCAAGATCATTAAAGTACATGAAACATTGGAAATTGCAGAATATCGGCAATTTTTATTATATACGGGTCCTATTGAAAGGAATACTACAAAAAAATGTATATTTAAATTTTTTAACATTACATATAGCAATCACAATTCTTGCACATCCTACTTTAACATATCAAACTTCTATTATAGAATATGCAGAAAATTTATTAAAACATTTTGTAAAATCATTTCAAGTTATCTACGGTTCTAAATATATTTCACATAATATTCATAATTTATTACATCTTGCTGCAGACGTAAAACAATTTGGTGCTCTGGATAAATTCAGTGTATTTAAATTTGAGAATTATATGTCTGCGTTAAAGAAAATAATTCGTAAAACTGACCAACCATTATAGTAATTAACAAGAAGATTTGCAGAAATTGAGACAATACATAATAATGAAACATTCAAAATATATTCAAATTCATACGATATGGAAAAATGTTTTACATACTCTCATTGTGATGGTCCTATTACGAAAAATTTCATTTCTGTACAACAATATAAAATTTTTTGCAATAATCAATATTATATTAACTGTGATGATCCAAAAAATAATTGCATTTTTTTTTAAAATGGACAAATAATGTCAATTTTAAATTTCATTAAATCTAATGACAATAAAATGTATGCTATTGGCAAAGTGCTTGTGTTAGTGGAAGATTTATATACACAGTCTATTTCGTCATTAACTTTAAACATTGGTATCATGTCTGAATATTCTCATCTTCAGACATGGGAGTTTGATAAAATTAGAGCAAAAATGTTGAAAATGCCTTATAAAAAAAATTATATTATATTTCCGATGTTACACACAACTGAATAATACATATATTTAATATTAATTTGCATTTATAATAAAATAATTAAACGTAATTCTAATACTCTAATATAAATTGCAAATATTATTATTATTATTATCGTCAAATTTTTATTATATTTGTAGGGAAAGACTTGCCACGACCGCGCTAAATCGTTATTTTCGAATTGTGTTTGCGCTTCGACCTTATTATTGTAGTGCCTCGTTTTTTTTTTCGATTTCGAATGTTCGCAACGGCTGATCATCCTTAATATAACAACGAGCGTGTCGTGAGCTGATTGGGCCACGTATGAGACCCAAAAGGCGATATAGGAATCGCGAGCCGAAAAGCAGTCAGTCGAGATTTGCGAGGAATCATACCTCTGTAAGACGAGCTAAAATAAAGGATTTTTTTTTATTCTCATTTTAATATCCCGCGTATTTCCTACAAAGATTTTGGGGGCCCCTCCGGGATTATTGGGGCGGACATTGGTGAAGTGCGCGGTGACGCTGAGTGCGGTTACGCTGTATATAAAAGTTAGACGTGAGTTTGTGTTCCCGGAATTGACGGAAGAGCGAGATGAGCCCTAGGAGAAACCCGTCTGCACCCGAGTGCACGGTACAAGAGCTCAAGGAGAAGCTCAGGAGTTTCGGGTTAAATACGGCCGGAACAAAGAGCGATTTGATAGGTCAACTGATGGAGGCAGATCCCATGGGCGAGTAGCTTCGCGAGTCCAATCACGAACAAAATGATCCATCGCGTAGTGAGCAGCGAGATTTGGATGTGCCCATGAAATGGTGAATGGACATGAGGCAGAGATGTCACGACGAGAGATGGAGATGGTGAAGCGAGAGAAAGAGCTTCTGGAGCGGGAACTCGCGATAGCCCGACGGGAGTTGCAATTCCTGCGAGAGAGAGAAGGAGAAGGATTTGGAACGGCTGAGCGAAGGACGGACGCCGGAGCGACGACGGGTCGAGCGGAAGCGACAGCACGAACAAGTGTAACGTCTATTGCCGAATTACTGGGATATTTTAACGGCGTGAACGATTCCTGGGAAGTATGGGAGAGGCAGGTGCGGCTCCTCGCAACGATGTATAAATTACAAGACGATGTGACGAGGATATTAATAGGCGCGAGGATAAAGCGACCGAATGGTTCCGCTCCAAGCCCGAGCATATTGAAATGTCGATTGATGACCTTTTACGAACGATGGGAGTATGTTTAATCATCGTCCGAATAAACTTGCACATAAAAGGGAATTCGAAAGACGAATTTGGAAGAGGGGCGAGGCGTTTAGTGCATATATGCACGACAAAATCATTTTGGCTAACCGAGTACCGATCGAAGAAGGAGATATTGTTGACTATACAAGTAGATATGGGCCACTATGGTGCGTCAAAACAAACCCCCACCACTCGGCCTTTAGCGACGTGGGCGTGGCTAGGTGAAGTGGAGGGAGGTGTTCTGATTGGTGGACTAGGATATTGATAAGATTGTTTAGGTGTTAAATACCTGAAGAAACAATACCCCACCTCCGGAAGTCTCGATTTTGATTGGCACGTACCATAGTGGTCCAGAGCTGCGATTGGTCGACGCCGCTTATGTCGACGATTTTAGCAAATTTTTATTTCCCTATTTCCACGTACTAGACTCGAAGAAGCAATCCTCCTCCCATTCCAGCTCCGGTCCACCTATAGGGCTCCAAGCTAAATTCTCGTTACCTAACCTTTAGACGCTACGACTTGGCAGAACGAACCCCCCGTTTACCGACTTTCGGGGTAGTCGGTATATGTCTCGAGGAAACAATCCTTACCTCCCGCTCTGTCTCGGGGCCTGCTATGGAATATCGAAACAAGCCCCTCCGCTCGAGCGATTTATGACGCGCTTTTTTTATCGGAAAAGACAAAGTTTCAGCACGAGTCAATAATTATAATTAGATTACATTGTTATTTACAGTGAATTTGGAAAATTAAAAAGATGCAGATGATCGAACGCGAGGCGAGGTGTTATAAAGGAAGAAGGGAAATGCTAAAAGTATTAAACATAAATTAAGATAAAAAATTTTCACATTTATTAATATATTCGCATATAATTCGTAATACTTCACAAAAATATTTTTATTTTCTTACAAGTAAACACGATATTAATTAACATTATATTTTTTATGTTTCTCGTAAAGAAAAATTTTTTATGAAATAATTCTATGATTAAATGTTCGTGATATTCGCAAAAAATTTTCACATTTATTAATATATCTGCGTACAATTCGTAATACTTTACACAAATATTTTCTTATATCTTCTTATAATTAAACATGTTATTGATTAACATTATATTTTTCATGTTTCTTTTCGCGAAGAAAAATTTTATGAAATAATTCTACAATTAAATGATCGTTATATTCGCAATTTTCGGAAAAAAGACTAAGAAATTCATCAAAATCGTAACCGCTGCACATATAATATAAAAATACACAACTATAGCGTCCGCAAGTTTGAGAGAAAAGTCCTTGTAGTTGTTCGGTATTCCATCGATAAATATTAGAATTTCGTCGGAGACGAAGGAAAAAAACCGGGATACAAAGGTGGTATTCCGTAGCTATCGAAGTATGTTCCTGTACCGTTCTCGTCGAGGAAGAAAGCGATCCAGTGTTCTCCAGGGCGATTATGGTTGTCTGTATTAGCGATGATGGCCGTCGACCTCGTCCATACCATCGGCAATCTGTCGGCAGACAGACTCCCACATGTTTGGCATCTAGCTGACGCAATGCTTGCAGAATTTCGCGAGAGTCCATTTGTTTGCAGCGAAGACGCGCGAAAAAGCGGTATTATTTGAATAATTTTTTTTTGGCTTGTTTTCAGCTTGTACGCCTAACGGATTTTCAATGTCTATTTGCGTGGAGCGATTAATAGACGTACATTCGATTTTTTGCAGATTTTTCTTCTCTATTTTATTATTCGATTGTGCAATAATATTTTCATTCTCGTCGTCGTCGTCGCTTATTATCAAAATTTCGGGAGAACTGCAAGTCGTTTGAGTAATGTTGTCTCCGTCGCTGTCAAAATTATTTTGCGCAACTATCCAACTTTTTAATTTGTAAGCGTTGCGTAATGCGCAATGAAAGATTCCGAATTTTCGAAATCCGTGATGTCCACACTCTTCTTCTACCGTCAAATTTTTGAATGTCGGTGAGATACCTTCCAAATTATATATATTTCTAGAAAGCAGATTCTGCAAATAACTCGCTTTTTCGTTTCCTTTAACATAAATATGACGCACGCATTTTGTAATTTGGCGCAGCTGCGATGTAAAATATTCCAAATTAGTTTCGCCATCGAACCATTCAATGCCATGATAATTTCGTGTGAGCCAGTTGTTTCTTATTTTTTCGGGTAATTCGGCAAACGAATGCGGTGGTATCATAATCCAATGATTGATAATTGGAGCGTCAATCGCTACAACAGCAACTTCCTTAGGGATAAACTTTTTCTCCCCATTGCGAAAACCCTGAATATCGGCGACTATATCCGTCTTACGAAAAACTTATGTGATTCGACGCGAGATTCTACGCGAAACAACGTCGCTGAGCGTGTCTCCAATGAAACTGAATATTTTTTGAAACGTTGCACACTAATGTCGATATTTTGAGCGAAATAGAGGGGGAACAATTTTAAGCGTCTATAAAAAAATCTATCCCGAAAAATCGACAATGACCTGGCGAGACGAGTCGATTTCTATGACATTATCGAATTCGGCATAGATAATACAATTGACCGTCTCAGAAAGCCTTTACGAATCTCACTTCTAATCGTAAACTACCATGTTTGACGAGATTCCAATGTCCTACGCAATTAGCGGATAGATCGGGAGTAAGATCAAAAGCAAATAAAGTATATCCTTTGAAATAATCATCTCTGCTTATAGAATTTCCTTCATTCAAAAAATGAATGCCTGTTCCCGAGAAAAGCGTTTGATAAGCTTCGATATAAAGCGGTTCATCCACGGAGAAAACTGGTTGCAAAGGTCTACTGGGAATTTGCATGCCATCGACGTACAGCGAAAAGAAATTTATTCCGTAGTTTTTGAAATTAAATGGATTTAATTTTCTGTCGCCATTAAACGCTTTATTACTAACGAAACCGACTATTATTCGCTTCGGTAATTGTCCGAATATTACATTATCTAACGATTCACCCATAACGCCGCTATGAATCGTGAATGTTTTTAACCTCGACTCTCGTGAGCGGATACTTGGTTGTAACTTTATTCATCATTCTAGCATGCGCGAGTAACAAACCCGAGCTTATTTTCGCTCTTCTAATGAGTAAGGTAGCATCGAGAATATGAATTTTCGATCCGCTACTCTCCATGAGACAGAACGAATCTTTCGAACGAACGAATTTCAGGCGTACTTCTACGCTGTTAATTAAAAATTTAAAGTATTGCATGCTACTATTACTCGGGAGGATTATGTGAAATTCTTCCCCTCTCATTTTGATATTAAACTCGAGGCCGGTATCCAAGAATCGAATTTAGAAGGGTATCCTCGCCAACTAACTAGTAATTGTTTATTTTCACCCCGTCCCTTGGTTTTTATCACATGGTCTACGATAAATTCTCCCTCTCGTAAATCTTTAATAACTTGCGTTAATTCTTGCTCGTAAAAAATCCCGTCTATAACCTCGCCTTGTAAATCGCTTAGTTCGTATACAGGAGGTCTTCTCCATTCGAGAACGCGATGAATTCGAAATATTTCTTCACTCCAGCCCGCCTCATATCCTTTCTCAAAAGCTGCTTTTGCTCTACTAATGCGTAGACGCGTAATACGAGACCGCCTGCTTTGTATTTACACTTTTGTTTGCGTCCGCGATTTTTTCTTTCTTCAGCATCATCGACATTGATATTCCAACGTCGATTAATATTTTCTCGCGCGATACGCGCATTTTCCAACGTAACGACCGCAGGTTGCATTTTAATGCTAGAATGACGAGTATGATTGTAAGCGTGAACAATATCCTGCAAAATATCGATATAACGACGAATATTTTTATGTGTAAAATAACGCCACATCCTCTCCTTAAGTGTTCTATTGAAACGCTCGACTATAGCTGCTTTAATATCTGGATTATGCACTACACGAAAACGGATGTTTTTTTCTTTTAAGAATTTTTGTACAGCGTTCGCGATAAATTCTTTACCTTTGTCGGTTTGTAGGCATACAGGTAAACGTTTTTTGTTTCTCGAGAATATGTTGTGAAAGGCCTTTATCACATACGACGAAGTTTTATCGCGTAAAGATTCTACCCAAGCAAATTTGCTAAGTACATCGATAACCGCTAGTAGATAGGAATATTCGTCATTATAACTCTTAAGATTACGAAGATCGATCAAATCTGCCTCCCATAAATCATCGATATTTGTTACGTTATAATGTAAACGCGGAAATTTTCGACGTACTGGACGATGTAACGTGTATGCGTCTTGCGATTTAAGCCAGTCGATAACCTCGTTACGTGAGAAATTCGGCTTAGCCGCTCGCGATAAATTGACCGTCGCTGAATAACCCGCGTAGTGCGAAGGATCGTAATATAATTTTTCGAGTTCCATCTTATTAGAATTTGCTCCAACCGAATAAATCTCTTGCTTTCTTTGTCGGGGAATTCTCGTCCTTACTTGCTAATGTTTTATCGGCCTCATCTTCATCGGCGGATATAAATATTGTATCACTTTCGGATACAGCCGTTTCGTTTAACCTACTGCGTGAACGTCGAGTTTTCGGGGTGGAAGTAACAGGCGCTAATTCGCTGCTTTTAGTACGACGAGCTATTTTCCCCGCGTGTAAAAAACTACGATTTCCTATGAGACTGAGAGGTATGTTTATATCGTGTAGTAATCGCGCAAACTGAACTCTTCCGATTGCTTTAACTGTTTTTCTCTCGCGTATAGCGTCATTTATGAGTTCGCTAATATTCGAACCCGTTACAATTGCCCCGTTTATAGTTACGAGTCCTTGTTTATCCCAGCCGATCTTTGACGACGGTGCATCGAGCAAATATTTCAATAGTGTGTGAGCTTTGTAGTGATAAGTTTTCGGCACACTTTCGATTATGTTTTTAATCATTTCCGCCGATTGATCGCGTTTTTTTCCGAAACTATCGGTGTCACCTCCATCTCCAGTGTTACTGATTAAAGTATGTGAAAATTGCGATATCGTCATCTTCCAAGTACATGTCCTCGTCCTGCTCAGTTTTATCATCGACATCGTCGTTTAAAGCCCCACGCGAATCTTTACGCAAACTTTTTTGCATCGCGAACAAAGTAAAGATAACGTTGAAGTACTTCTTTATACATTTTCCATCTTTCACCCTCGTCGACAGGAGTCGTGAGATTGAGAATACGACACATCTCCGCATCGAGTCGCGATAAAGGGGTTCCCGGTGTCCGTACAGATTTATTATCATTTTCCGTATTATTAACATTTTCCGACTGTTGATTTTGTTGCTACTCCATTTGTTGCATTTTTTCGAGATTTTCCGAGAAATTAAAACCATTTTTTAGCTTTTTCCATTTTAATACTTTTAATACTTTTCCAAATATTATTATTATTTTTCCTCACGATAGATATAAAGAATTGTATTTTTTCACTCGCCGATAATCCGTGATAATAAAGCACCGAGTATAGGTCCGATAATATAAGGTAAAAATCCTCCTCGTTGTATCAACAGTTTTCTTTTAGTCTTCAAATTTCCTCGCTTTGCTGCGACGCGATGTAAAGTCGTTTTATGCTTGGACAAGCGCTTTTTTTCGTGAGATTGGAGCGGTACGTTACCTTCGAGCGTATTGAAAATGCACTCCTGAATACACTTTATAAATTTATTGTCGGCATCGCGTAAGAATGCCACTCTTTGATTTTTTTCAAATAGCATAAAGTTTTTAAGAGACAAAGGTTCCTCTCTCCGATGCAACGTTTCGCAATCTTTATCGCGCTATTCGATAAATTTCTCGATGTTGGCGTCACTGATATTTTGTTACGGCCCGCTTTTTTCATCATTGCGTCGTAATCGTACAACTACAACTCACGATTGCGAATACTGTTCTTTTATACGCTTCCAGCTCTAATGACTGATTTACGTGATATGTAGACATAATGTAGAGTATCCTCCGGAAAGATACTCGTGCGAAATCGATATTCGTCTGGAGTCGATTGTTTCAAATCGAGCAATAAATATCCATGCGGCTTCGTGGTAGTACGCTTCTTCCATAAATTTTGGATCGTCGGGATATACCTGACGTGCTAAATGGCGAATTTGCGCGCGATCGCGCGGATTTTTAAAAACCACTATATAATTTGCGTTGAGAGATATGTGGCGCTGTCCCTGATGGAAAAGATTTTGTGAAATGAGTATAACGCTGAGATTCTTATGATGACTTCCTTTAGTAAATAGATTCACAATAGCGTCGCACGAAGATGATTCCCTCATAAGATCGTCGATTATTACCAATTTCGGAGAAAGCGGATCGTTAGAATAATCCTCCGGGCGCGGTAACCCTTCGCGAAATTCGATTATATTTTTCCTCGATTTTACTAAAGCATTATCACAATATTTTCTCTCGCTTTTTTCTTCTTCTCTCTCACCCATGTCACAATGTAAGCAGTGATACGCATCTTGCCATTCAGCGTAATAAAATAAAATTCTTTCGAATCGGACATATGAGATAAATGTCAAAGAAATGTCTTCACGAAAATTGTTTTACCACATCCTGTAGGGCCGCAGACGATCGACGTCCAAGGATGTTTCCAGCGCACGTCCATTATACTAAATAATCGATTTCGTATTTAAGAACAATCTCATAAATGAAAAATAAATGACGATATTTAACAACAAATAACCTAAATAAAAAATGCGCATGCTCCTCGAATATTATTTGCGAGAATATAAGAAGAAAATAAGCTTATTCGCGTGGGCCCCATCCGCGCCGGCCGCATGCTCTCGCTAGCGTTTTCTGTTACGCGAGCGAGCGGAAAGCACTGCTGATTAGCCGATACTCGGTGCGCGACCGCGAGTAAGCTTATTCGCGCGAGGGTAGGCTCGCATCGTCGACTTTCGCGAGCACTAATGCTAAACGAGCTCGTAATTGGTTTTCCATATACGTCTATAATAAAAATAAATTCCGGAAAATATATTTTATCGTTGTATCGTTGTATCGTCTAAATTACAAAATACCTGTATATACTTGCATTTTATGGATCAGCCGATAGTTCTCTCTGACAATCGCTATCCCTCGCGATAATAATGTCTAAAGATTCTGTAAAGCCTCAACAAACGTTAAAAAAACTAGAAACATCCTGTAAAATAATCTCATTTTAAGATATCCGTCAATGGTTTTTATTTTAAAATAGATCCGCTATATTTGCAATAGATTAAAAACATCTCCATATTTTCTAAAATATTCGATTATATAATCTGTCATTTATATTTGTTCTTTAGATTATTATTTTCAAGTTTTACAATTCTCTTTCTAAATAATTTTGGAAGATATAGAAAATATTTTCACCTCATCCTAATCAACATATTTTTTTCTTATGGCGAAACAGCTTATATATAACGTGTCGCCTAAAAAATCCGATAAGATTTCACATTTAAAAAAAAAATTAAACATTCGCTTATACCCCCACACGTAATATCTATAAATTTATCATTCGAATTTGCGAATCTCTTTCTAATTATTTGAGAAGGTTAAAAAAATATTTTCATAATGAAAAAATGTTCCCTAATAAAACTCCCCTAAATATTTTTCCCGCGGTGAATCATCTAGAGATAAAGCTTAGAGAAAATTTTTAGAAATTTCTAGAAACATTTATAGAAGTTTCTCGATATTTTTTCTTTGATTATTGTAAAATATTTTGTTTAAACGAACATTTATGCTTACTTCTGCGCATATTATTTCCTCCACTCTTTTCGTTTAGATTTTTTTTTTAGGAGGGAGAAGCAGTAATATAAACGCGAGGACAAACCGCGTATTCATTCGATTTCTGTCGTTAACAGAAGTTAAGTCTCGAGTGAAGAAGAAAAATTATACGTAAATACGCTATTGTTGTTGTGACTATTTTTTACATAGTACACACGAAAGTTAATAGTAATGGCTGAAACGACGGAAATAGCTAGTTTTATGAAATCCTCGCATGTTTGCGATATTAAAGAGGTGAGAAATGGAGATAATAAAATCGACAACGGTGGAAGAAATCGACATTTGTTGCTATCAACAACATATGGACTTAATTCATCCTTCACTAAGAAGATACAAGTGGGATTGCAATCGACGAAAGAAGACTGCTTCGTTCCAATTATCAAATTAACAAGCAATAATGCCGATGGGATTTGTCTCGACTCCGACACGTGGCAGCAATTTCAAGCCTGCATGGATCATATGAGACAGTATTTGAACGAGGATCAAAAAAGAACGGGAGGAATAAATCCGATTATTATTAACAATATCACCATCAACTTTACCAGTGCTTATGGCATGAGGGCTATTCTAGTGGCATACAAGGAAACCGGTGAATATTCCAATGTCGAGAAGGAAGAACAACCTCCGTCGAAGAAACGAAAAACCTATAACACCGCTATCGTAATGCAGAAAGTTACTTTCCTCGGTCTGGAAAATATTATAAAATGCGTAGATACGCATTTGACGCAATTAATTAATATCATTGATACTGTCAATATATGTGCTAAATATATAATAAACGAAATAGAATTAAAACTTCCCTCATCGTACATAGATTGTGAAATTATAAAAAACCAGGAAATTATGAACAAATCGAACAAAGTATTCGAACTCAAATTAATAATTTAACATTTCTAGATGTATATTTCAGCATTGTATTTGTAGAGGTACTTTCGCTTAAATTTAATGAAATTTCTCGTGCAATTTTACGAAAACGAAAATTTTATGAAAACTAAATGTAAAAAAATATAATAATAAATATCAAGCTTTTCTTAAAAAAATTCATAGAATATTTTTTATTACATTTTCAATATATTTCCTAATATCTCCTTCCTAATATCTTCCTTTTTACTGCGAACACGTAACAACGCGACGTGCATTATTATTAGTATTAAATGAGTATTTTTTCTCATAAAGAAACAAATAATTTTAAAAATTTATTTTATTAGTGTAATAGCTTTGGTCGACGCTAAATAAAAAAATCTTTGATAAATAATTACAAATTTTTTTTGTTATTACGCCTAATTTTTAAGAAATCATATGCGTATATCGTTACTTAATTAAGATAATTAAAAAAAATGTTTTTTAAAAATAATTAAAAATTTAATTATTTTAAAAAATAATTAAGAAAACACCAGTTGATTTTCAGAAAAAACAAAATAAGAAATAAAATAAATTATTCGCGCTACGAAAAATATAATTACAATACGATATGATTACAAAAAATTTCAATCTTCTACATTTTTGAACTTCTCCGAGTGACGATAAAGGTTTATTTGATTTTTCTTTTTCGAGTGGGGGAAAAATATATAAAATGGGCAACGTTTAACCGAATATAACCATTTTCGAGATTTTCTTCGCCCGAGGAAACTTGTACGATTTTTACTCGCGTGTTATTTTTTTTTTGTGAACAAAATGTCATGTAATAAAAATTTAATATCGAGTTGTGTAAAGTTGGCTGCGAGTTTATTTCCAAAGATAAATTTCCGATAAAATGTTTTAAACAGATAATTTGTATAGCGCATAATGCGAAAGCGTTCGACGCGCAATTTATTTTGAAATATATCGTGGAAAATTGTAGAGATACTGAACCAAAAGTAATTTTAAATGATACAAAAATTATTCTTTTAACCATAGGACATACGAAATTCATCGATAGCGTTAATTATATGCCGATGCGCTTATCCGAATTACCTAAGATTTTCGGGCTAAAAGACATTGAGGATAAGGGCATTTTTCCGCATTTATTTAATACTATCGAAAATCAAACGTATGTCGGACCGTTACCTGATACAATATTATTCTCCGGATAGCATGAAATCGCAAGAACGCGAACGCTTTCTCGCATGGCATACCGAAATGAAGGAAAAAAATATCGTGTTCGACTTCCAACGCGAGATAGTACGCTATTGTCGTAACGATGTTGATATTTTTCGACGAGCATGCGTAGCGGTTAGAAAAATTTTCCTAGATCGCGGAAATGTATGTCCGTTCGAGGAATGTACAACTATTGCTTCGACTTGCATGACGGTTTTCCGGAAAAACTTTTTGCAAGCCGATACGATAGGCATCATTCCTACGGGGGGATACAGATGCGCGAACAATCATTCGCGTAAAGCCTTACAATGGCTGATATGGATGGAGCGCGAACTCGACCGACATATAAATCATGCGGGACGCGCGCGGGAATATCGCACGATCGAGGGTATGCTCGTCGACGGATATTATGAAACGTCTGTTGCGGGAAGGACGCAGCGTCACGTGTTGCAATTTCACGGTTGCTTTTGGCACGGATGTCCATTATGTTTCCCTGTAAATCGCGATAAAGCGCTTTCATCGGGAGAGGATCGCGGAGATACATTAAATTCGCGATATGAACGAACTCTCGCAATTTCATGGCGGTTTCGTCAGCGGGGATACATAGTGTCGGAAAAGTGGGAGTGCGCCTTTGACCAAGAAATACGCGACAATCGTGTGCATGATTTTCTAGCAAACCATCCGATGGTAGAAACACCGCCGCTCGATCCTCGCGACGCGTTTTTCGGTGGGCGTACGGGAAATATAGCAACTCAATACGAAGTCACGGGAACGGAGAAAATACGTTACCTCGACGTATGCTCTTTATACCCGTATTGAAGACGAGTGCTTTTCCGATCGGTCATCCGGAAATTTACGTCGGCGATGAATGTAGCGCGCTAATCGGAAGGTCGCCGAATTATAATTTCGACTTGGTCGAAGGCCTCATTCGCTGTAGAGTACTCCCTCCTCGTGATTTATTTCATCCTGTACTTCCGCATCGTGTGCGAGGAAAATTATTCTTCGCGTTATGTCATAGTTGCTGCGAAACATTTTCTCAGACACCGTGCGCACATAATGATAGCGAGCGTGAATTCGAGGGTACCTGGGTAATCTGTGAATTACGCAAGGCCGTCCAGAAAGGTTATCTCGTAACGTCGGTAAGCGAAATTTGGCAATATAGAGTTAGCCAATACGATCGTACGTCACAGCAGGGTGGATTGTTCGCCGAATATATTAATACATTTTTACAGCTTAAACAGGAAGCCAGTGGTTGGCCGAGCGAATGCGGAGAAAACGACGATGAGGCAAAAGAGCGATACTTGAGGGAATATGAAAAAACCGAAGATATCACTCTTAATAAGCGAAACATCGCGCGGAATCCCGGTTTACGCTCGGTTGCGAAACTATGCTTAAATTCATTTTGGGGAAAATTCGGCCAACGATCCAATTTGCCGACTACATTTGGAAATTGTAAAAACGCAACAACGTTTCGCGACATTATTAACGAGCGCCGAATACGAGATAACCGATATATTACCTGTGAATGACGAGGTGATGTATGTTTCGTGGCGACTGCGACAAGAGGCTCTCGTACCCTCGCCAATAACAAACGTCGTGATAGCCGCGTATACGACTGCACTAGCGCGTTTAAAATTGTACGAGTACCTAGAACGTTTAGATCGTCGCGTGTTATATTACGATATAGATTCGTGTATTTTTATAAGCACCGGTGATTTGAATACGTGCCGCTTACAGGACATTTCTAGGCGACATGACGGACGAACTCGAAAGCTACGGTCATGATAACTATATCGAGGCGTTCGTATACGGGGGCCCGAATTTTTACGCTTACATCGTGCGAACACCAGAGGGTAATACTCACGAAACTTGTAAAGTTAAGGGTATTACTCTTAATACGAGAACTCGCGGCGAATTAATTTTAATACTATAAAAAAATTACTAATAACAAGAGAAAAAGAAACACAAGAAAACGAAGAAGAAAAAAATAGCGAAACTTCGATAAATCTACGTTTTAATACGATTCGACGCACAGCGTTTCACGAAATCATTACACGAAGTGAAACAAAAATACGCACGCCTGTATTAGTAAAACGTAGATTTATCAATAGCAGATATTCGCTACCTTATGGATATACAACGGCATAACAATATTCTTATTACTTGTGCATCTTTTTCTTTTTTAAAATAAGAGTCGCGCATTTTCCGATTTTATTTTAAAAATAGAATTATAAATATTGTAAGTAGCATAAGAAAAAATGTAAAATTTATAACAATATAAATATAATTCTTCTTTGTATATATTTTTGTACATTAATAATAAGCAAAAAATTTTATAAAAATTCCTGATTTTTTGAAAAATATTAATAAATGTGAAAATTTTTTATCTTAATTTATGTTTAATATTTTTAGCATTTCCCTTCTTCCTTTATAACACCTCGCCTCGCGTTCGATCATCTGCACGTTCATCTTTTTAATTTTCCAAATCCACTGTAAATAACAATGTAGTCTAATTATAATTATTGACTCGTGCTGAAACTTCGTCTTTTCCGATAAAGCGTGTCATAAATCGTTCGAGCGGAGGGATTTGTTTCGATATTCCATAGCGGGCCCCGAGACAAAGCGGGAGGTAAGGATTGTTTCCTTGAGACATATACCGACTACCCCGAAAGTCGGTAAGTGGGGGGTTCGTTCTGCCAAGGCGTAGCGTCTAAGGGTCAGGTAACGAGAATTTGGCTTGGAACCCTATACAGGTGGACCGGAGCTGGAGTGGGAGGAGGATTGCTTCTTCGAATCTAGTACGTGGAAGTAAGGAAATAAAAATTTGCTAAAATCGTCGACATAGGCGGCGCCGACCAATCGCAACTCTGGACCATTATGGTACGTGCCAATCAAAATCGAGACTTCCGGAGGTGAGGTATTGTTTCTTCAGGTATTTAACACCTAAACAATCTTATCAATATCCTAGTCCACCAATCAGAATACCTCCCTCCACCTAGCCACTCCCAGAGGTCGAGTGGTGGGGGTTTGTTTTGACGCACCATAGTGGCCCATATCTACTTATATCATTGGCATAATAGATCTAAATTTGGAGGATCAGGCTCGAATTCAAGGCTTTACCACAACAGCATCCCTGTTAAAGGCATTTGAAAAAATAACTCCGCAATCGAAAGGGCATGAACAGGATAGTGACGCTGTCATCAAGTTCTTCGGAGAGGTCAGGCATCGGAGGGATAATGGAGGTGAGACGAGATACTGGAGGAGCGACGGAGGAGAGCGGAGTCATCGGCGGCGATGTTATAGTTGTGGAGGGCAGGATTATCTGAGTGCAGACTGCCCGGCTAAGGAGAGTGTAAGGTGTTTTAGTTGCGGCGGACGCGGTCATATCGCAGCGAAGTGCGACAAAAAAGGATAGTTATGCGGTAAGCGTACACTGCGATGAGAAATATTATAAAAAGGTAAACATTAATAACACAGGCCCACAAAAAATGTACCCTGTGCTGGCGATCTGACTAGGCTAGTCTTATGTATTTTGGTCCGCTGAATTCGAATCTAATGTCAAAATTGCTCCATCACGTCACAGTTTTTTTAAAATCTCAAAAATACACGAAAATTTCGACTTTAAAAATCGACTTTCTAATAAGGCTGCGCTACTTGAAGAAAAAGTTACTGAAATCATATTTTAATGTATTTTCAGACATTATAAATCCAAATCCTAGAATATAAACGTTGTGCTCAATTTATGATGCGAGCTGGACCTAATGCCCGCATAATGTGTCTTATGATCATTTGCGCTTATGCATTCATTTATTTTCAAATGCCCTGTGAAGTAGATTTCTCTGAAGTAGATTCCTCTTTTCTTTCTGCTATATTTTCTCTTTTTAACATCTAACACAAATCAGTCATCATATTTTCATCCCATGAAATCGGCGCTCCATTTCTTTAATATATATATATATATATATATATATATATATATTAAAGAAATGGAGCGCCGATATCAAGGACGATAAGATGAAAATATGATGGCTGATTTTTATTGGATGTTAAAAAGAGAAAATATTTTAGAAAGAAAAAGACGTAAGAGGTCCAGCTCGCATCATGAATTGAGCACAACGTTTATATTCTAGGTCGGATTTGGATTTACAATGTCTGAAAATACATTAAAATATGATTTCGGTAACTTTTTCTTCAAGAAGCGCAGTCTTATTCCCCTAGAATGTCGATTTTTACGAAATTTTCGTCTATTTTTGAGATTTAAAAAAAACTGTGACGTGATGGAGCAATTTTGACGTCAGATTCGAATTCGGGCCAAAATACATAAGACTAGCCTAGTCAGATCGCCAGCACAGGGTACTTTTTTTTTGTGGGCCTGTGTAATCGTAGTGTGACAGCAATGATTGATACTGGTAGTGATTTATGTCTGATGCGTGTGGATTGTTATAATGCGTTGGATGCTCCGACTTTGAGGCGAAATAAAATTTATTTTCGTGGCATAGGGTCAGTTGATAACGAGACGTTGGGTGAGTTCGACGCAAATATTTGTATCGATGACAACGTTTATCGCATTAAAATTCGAATAGTTTCTAATGTGCTTATGCGTCACGATTTGATTATCGGTGTTCTGATTTTCTGAGATCGATGGAAGTAATAAAAAATGGAGAATTGTCGATTTCGAAATCGAGAGATCTCGAATTGCCAGAAATATTTCAAATTAATTATGAATAACATAAAATTCTTGTCGCCAATACGTAAAATAAAAGACGTAATTAAAATCGACCAAACTGGTAGTTTATTGAGGTAAAAAAAATCACAACGTTTCGATCATAAGTTTTGGTCCTTTTCGAGTGAACTACAAAAAAAATTATTTCCAGTATTACAACAAAAATGTTACATAGAATGAGAAATGTTACATAGAATGAGAAAAGAAGTTGCACATACAATTTAGTTAATTATTCAATCGTGAGAAAATCACTTTGTCAACCAACTCCATCAACACACAGAGAAAGACTAGACAACCTTTATTAGTCTATCATAAATATTGTTTAAATTTTCAGTGTCCTTTTGTAAGTTAATCGTGTTGTCAAACTTTTTTATAAAAAACATTTCGGCAATCTCTCTCTTTCTCACGTGTTTCTCATTATGTAAAATAACAGGTAACGATCAATCGAAGTCATGATTAAATTCAACTTTATGTTTACTGATGACCGAAAAATTGCTTTCGTGTATTTTTATGTTGTTACGATGTTCTTTTACACGAGTGCTTACATGTCTTTTTGTTTGGCCTATATATGACTTATTACAGTTTTTGCAGTCTAATTTGTAAACGACTTCCGTCCTGTTATTGGTAGGCAACCTATGTTTACCACGTTTAATTAATGCGTTGAGTTTTTTAGGAACATTGTAAACAGCATTAAGACCTACATTTTTAAAAAAAATTTTAAAAGATAGGTTGCCTAAAAAATCGTATCTTATATTGTTGGCGATCTCGTTGTCATCAAAAGGACACAAGCTGGACCTGGATTAAAATTTGCACCTAAGTATCTCCATATCGAATCAAAAGAGTATTAAGAAATAATCGTTATATCGTTGAAAAGGTCGGCGAGCATGAAGGACTTCACGAGACATCCACTGCAGCCGAGTATATTAAACGTTGGATAGATGACGCCGATGAGTCCATGACAGACGAGGACATCGCAGATATCTGAGGACAGACATTGGCTCAGGACGGCCGATTGTAGGGAAAGACTTGCCACGACCGCGCTAAATCGTTATTTTCGAATTGTATTTGCGCTTCGACCTTATTATTATAGTGCCTCGTTTTCGATCTCGAATGTTCGCAACAGCTGATCATCCTTAACATACATAACAACGAGCGTGTCGTGAGCTGATTGAGCCACGTATAAGACCCAAAAGGCGATATAGGAATCGCGAGCCGAAAAGCAGTCAGTCGTAGTCGAGATTTGCGAGGAATCATACCTCTGTAAGATGAGCTAAAATAAAGGATTCTTTTTTTATTCTTACTTTAATATCCCGCGTATTTCCTACATATTATAGATTATTTATAATTTTAATGCTGATAAATTTTTATTTAGTTATTATAATAGCGTATAATATTGTGGAGTTCGAAGATGGTTTACAAATTGTTCCTTCTGAATGGTTAACTGAAAATAATAAGGAATGTAAATGGCCATCATAGTGTTTGCTATAGATAATTTCAAAATTATCTAGATAAAGATAAAAGTTTGTAAATTTATCTTAGATGAGATAAAGATGATTTTGCTTTTACTTAATCCAGATGAAAGATGAGATAATTGTTGCGATAATCTAGATAATTATCTAGATATTTTTGTTTATTTTAGAAGACTATAAATATTTGTAAAAAATGTGACGCAGATTATAAATGGGATATTAAAATCATAAACACATATTCTTTCTCTTTTCCTAAAGAATATTTAATATTATAAAGAAATAATAGCAAAAAGATATATAAATGATATGATAAATATTTATTTATTAATTTATATTTATAATATATTTATAATATACTCATAATATATTAATAATAATAATATAAAAAATATATTTTAAATAGATTTTTAGAAGCTTGCCTAGAAAACTTTTTTGCATAATGAAAACGTCATCTTAGATAATTTTTAGATAAGATGACATATTTTTCATCTAAGATAAAGATACTTTGTATTTCTTCATCTAGTTAAAGATAAAGATGATCCATTTCTTTATCTAGATGATTATCTAGATAATTTTATCTAGATACCAGCAAACACTGTATACAAGTTAAATTAAGATAAATAAAGCAATTATGAAAAGAATATCTCTGATTTTGATGATTGACAATTATATAAAATAATCCGTATTTTTGGTAGCAGCGGTTAGTAATATAAAAATGTATTTTATTTTTTTATCAAAAATTATATAAATTAAAATTACAATATATATGTATTAAAAGTATATATTAAAATTTAAATTTTAAGTGATATTTTATTATAAAATATATAAAAATAAAAATCTAATTTTTAATATTCAAAAATTTTATACGTTTTAGGTACATATGATAAAGCTATAGACAAACTTAAATTAGTTGAACAAATCCGATATAGATGGTGATGATAGAAATGACCTCAAAAAATCGAGATATCAACGAGCAAAAAAAATACAGGTTCCTCTCCTGATAATTCTGATACAAGTGACACAAGCATCAATAAATTAAAAACAATGATTTAGAGTTAGATGATTTTCTTAATACGCCAAAAGCTTTAACAATAAATAAGAGCAAAATCTGTGAAATACAGACACCATTAATACAAGGTGATAAGAAAATGAATCGAGTAAAAAAAATTTCAAGTTGTTCTTCTGATAATTCAGATAGAACTGACACAAGCAATGATTTAGATGAAGCTTCTAATATATCAAACGATTTAAATAAAAGCAAAATACCTATGAAATAAAAAAACCACTGATAAAAAGTGATAAGAAAATAATTAAGCCTCTGATACAAAAAAGTAATGAAAAAGTAATTAATATTCAGTCTAAAAAAATTTCAGTTACATGTAGTAAATCTATAAGTTCACAAGAACATCGAACAGCAAATAAAGATTACCTTGTTCCACAAAATTCAGATACAATATCTACATCCAATACTTGTAATGCTGAGATTGATTTAAGTAAAGTATATCTGTTATTAATTTCAAACTTTTGTAAAAGCTTACCTATACAGGGTGTCCGTCGATTTTCGACCTTAACGAAAAAAATAAGTAGATTGGCTCAAATTAAGAAGAAATTATCTATATTGTTTTGGGATTGTCGCAATAATTACGGAAAAATTAAATAAAGAAGATCGGCCAATCTGCGTGAATAGAAGCGCGTGGCGACGAGAATCGTCCCACTATAATCCGATACTAGTTGCGCCGCGAAGCGGTGGGCGGGTCGCTCGAGACATGATACGATATATCGCAATACCGCGCTGAAAAATGACCCGTCCTTTTAGCGGCGAGAAAATGATGCGCTATCATTTCCACACCACCTTGCGGTAGATAGCATGGTGCGCTTTTTTTATAGTGGTTTCCCCCATAGGCCTATTCCACTCTCAATTTGAAAATTATTCAAAATGCCATTACTATACGCATCATAAATGTAAAAAATTAATGGTGACAGTACCTTTACAAAAATTAATCCGTGATTGAAAATCCTTCGATAAAATGTATTGCACACGTTGATAATGATACGATGATAAAATGCTTCACGAATCCTTTCTTCATCTCGTACGAAAGCGCACTGCTGGACCGATTATTCTGATATTATGCAATTTCACATAATTATTGCATAACACATAAAATTGTACGGCCACTTGGTTTTCGTTAACGCCTGGGAAATGATTCCATGTAAATTGCGGCCGCACGATAAGTATTTCCGCTAGTCCGTACGCCACAATCATATCCGTATATTCCTGCAGAGTATACTTCATTTTCATTAATTTATATTCGTTAATTTACTACGCAAACACAAGATTTTTATTAAAACGTCTTAGCTCTCGCACACTGTTATCAGACTGTGTACGCCGGCAGCACGCAACTACAGCTGAGCGGACAATCATAGTGCGCAGGCGTCGAACTCACACGTACGCTTACACTCACATGTCTGCTCAGCTGTCAGCTGTAGTTGCGTGCTGCCGGCGTACGCAGTCTGATAATAGCGTGCGAGAGCTAAGACGTTTTAATAAAAATCTTGTGTTTGCGTAGTAAATTAACAGTGAAAATGAAGTATACTCTGCAGGAATATACGGATATGATTGTGGCATACGGACTAGCGGAAATACTTATCGTGCGGCCGCAATTTACATGGAATCATTTCCCAGGCGTTAACGAAAACCAAGTGCCTAATTTTATGTGTTGTGCAATAATGTTATGTGAAACTGCGTGTCGTGCATAATATCAGGATAATCGGTCCAGCAGTGCGCTTTCATACGAGATGAAGAAAGGATTCGTGAGCTTTTATCATCGTATCATTATCAACGTGTGCAATACATTTTATCGAAGGATTTTCAACCACGGATTAATTTTTGTAAAGGTACTGTCACCATTAATTTTTTACATTTATGATGTATTCAGCGTATAGTAATAGCATTTTGAATAATTTTCAAATTGAAAGTGGAATAGGCCTATGGGGGGAAACCACTATAAAAAAGCGCACCATGCTATCTATCGCAGGTGGTGTGGAAATGATAGCGCATCATTTTCTCGCCGCTAAAGGGACGGGTCATTTTTCGGCGCGGTATGCGATATATCGTATCATGTCTCGAGCGACCCGCCCAGCTTCGCGGCGCAACTAGTATCGGATTATAGTGGGACGATTCTCGTGCCGCGCTTCTATTCACGCAGTTGGCCGATCTTCTTTATTTAATTTTTCCGTAATTATTGCGACAATCCCAAAACAATATAGATAATTTCTTCTTAATTTCAGCCAATCTACTTACTTTTCGTTAAGGTCGAATCGACGGACACCCTGTATATATATTATTAAAGTTTTAATTTTTTTTATTTATATCACTGTATAAATATATTTAAAATGGTATATAATTCGTAATATATAATCTATAAATATACAATAATATGTGTCATCATTATTTTTGCAGATTTTCATAATTTAATTATCAGGAAACTAAATGCAGTATTGTTAAATCTTGCAACAATTGATGAACGTTTAATAAAGTTGGATAATCACATAAGAAGAAATGAGGATACGAATTCAAAAGAAAATGAAGATTATGATTTCGATTTGCCAGCAGATACCGTAGAACAATTACAGAGAATTGATAATCAATTAAAAAACAAATGTGTTGCTACAGAAATGGTATACAAATAAAATATAATAAAATATACAAAATATTATCATTTTATACTCACGATTAGAAATATTTTATTGAAATGTCTTATAAGAAGCAATATTTTGGACATATTTATTTATTTATATAATGTTAAATAATTTTAAAGAAGAATAATTTAGAAGAAAAGTAATGTTAATTTTTTTTATAAGAGAAAAACAAATATTTATTATTTTGATATTTTTAGATTATAAACTGATGTTAATTAAATTATTTAATATTTTTAGACAAGACAATTGAGCCTTTTAGAGGTAACAATCATCATGATGTGATTTCGTACATGATGAAACATATTTTAACAAATAAATTAGCAATGGAATATAGTTGGGCTGGTGCAAAATTGAAAAATGCCTTTAAAAATCTTCGCATTACTATGTGTATCATAAGTAAATATATAAATATTTAATCACAGAAATGTTTTTATTGACGTATTTTTGACACTATATATAGCATTCTATGCATGGTTATATTGGATATTAAAACTCTAATGTCATCATTCAATAATATGTATATCATAGGAATATAAAATAATTTTGAATAGTATATATGAATTTTGAATAGTATATATGAATATTGAATAGTATACTATATATATATATATATATATATATATAAAATTAAGTCGCATTAAATTTTTATATAATCTATAACCACACATATCTGTTTAAACTTGTTGTTAGATGCTGCGCGAACTTCAAGAAGCAATTTAACAAATAAGGAAGTTGAGGATATAATTGCAAGATGACTAATTTTAGCCAAGCGGAGATTTGACCGAGATTTGTAAGTTATATATAATAATATATCTCAATTTAACTATTTTATCATTTTATCTCAAACTTTTTATTTTTATAAGAAACTGATTTTAAAGAGGATAAACACATGCACTATCTGTTCATTATTGCGTGTATTACTTTTTATAAATTAAATAGAACGTTTAAGAATTTATTGTTATTTTTGTATAGAATATTTATTGCAGAATTGACTTATTGCACCTATGTATAACAATCACATATTTCTTTTTAGGAAAAAGAAAGAACGAAAAAAAAAATGCGAAAATGAGGAGATCTAAACAAAAAAAGGACAGGTTATTAAATATAATAATTTTAATATATAATAAATAATATTTGAACATTTATTATTCAGTTCATTATTACGTTTATTGCACAGTTTATTATTATTACGTTTATTTATAGATTTTATAAAGAGTTTTTTTTTGCATATGTACTTTTTTTATTTTGAATGTATTAATTTCATACACAGTAATTATATATATATTTTATTATTTAAATGGTTACAGTATTAAATACATATGCATAGTTGTAAGTGCAATAAAGTAATTATTAAATATTATTTTTTAAATATAGTGTAGAACGAGAAAAGTTATAATAATATATACAGTTGAATATTAAAGTAATATTAAAGTAAAGTTCTAAGAATTTTAGTATTTTTATGCGTAACTGTAGCATAAAAAATGAACAATCACTATTTTTATTTTATTAATGCCTATATATTAAAAAGTTATGCGCATTTCATTTTCTAACAATTGTATCAATTTTTTTTTCATAATTCTGATAAAGTGATATACTAGAATTTTAAAAAAATTACTTTAAAAATTATTTATTATAAGTATTATTTATATATATATTAGTGATATAGTTATTAAATGTGAATAAATGATGTGATTTAACGTAAATGTGTATTAAATGATAGTTACACACACACACACACACACACACACACACACACACACACACACACACACACACACACACACACACACACACACACACACACACACATATAATAATATGGCTTATATTTTTTGGGACGTATGTATTATTTAAAAAAATAAAAATGTAATTGTATATATGTAATTGTATAATTGTAAATAAAATTGTAATTAAATAAATTACATTTATTTGAAAGAAAAACGTAGGGGAGACAAAGGTTGATTGTAACACGAGTAAAAAGTAATAATCTTTAAAATTAATGAAAAACATATTTTATAGCAACGCTAAAAAGAGATAAATGCTCGGTAAACTTGTATTGAACGTTTATATCTCCTTTTAGCACTGCTATAGCACTGCTATATATTTCATTAATTTTAAAGATTGGTATTTTTACTTGTGTTAAAACCAATCTTTGTCTCTCTTATATAAAACCCTTTTATGACGTATAAATTATATCACTGTAACATTCTATTTCCTATCACAATGATGTCATAGTGATATCACATCTGTATAAATTACATCGCTATAACATTCCATTTCTTATCACAATGATGTCATGATGACATCACATCTGTTACAAAGCGAACATTCGCACGTCTATGATATCACTGTGATTTTATTTTGACATATTTTATCGTCACAGAGCAATGTCTTTGTGACATCACTGTGACATTTTTTGCTATGGGGGATTATTTGCACTGCTTTTTTCAATCATTAGAAAGTTAAATATTTTGAGTGAAATTTTCTGTATAATGTTTTTTTAATTTTCTAAATTATATTTTATTTATGTTTTAATGAATGGATTAATTTATATTAAACAAAATTGTACGTATCTCCTTTATTAAAAACATATCTTTTATTTATCAAAATATCTTTTATTTTACAGATAAGGTTCCCATATATACAGTCTAATTGTCAGTGATAAAGATATAAAACGGCGTGCACACAAAGTCTTATGTAACACGCGACTGCATATGAATGCAGATACATTTTACCACTTCAAAATTTTTATATTTGCTGAGTACGATTAATTTTCTTTCAACATCATATTTCCCATATCTTTTCGCATCATTTCTTGCACGAGCATATAATGAGAAAAATAGTAACAAACAGTAACAAACATCTTATTTGCATTGCTATTTTAAATTATTAGAGGCTTAAACATTTCGAGTGTAAAGATCGGATTTCATTATCTCATAATAATTAGATATTTTTTGATTATATTTTGCGTTGCACTGAATACTAAATAACGGTCTACAATTTTTCTTATAATGATATCGCAATAGTAATTAATCTTAATGAAAAATATCAATGATTAAATAGCTTATATTGTTGAGCAAGTAATTATCATTGCATTAGAAAAAAATGCAGATATACATACAGAGTGTTAAAAAAAACCCTGAGGTACTTCTCATGCGCGTAGCTCTCAAACGTTTTTAGCTAGCAATTTCTCCTTTTACTGCTTTTCTGCCAATGCCCTTGCATCTCTAAAACATGTGTTTATTAGTGTTTACGCTGAATATTTTTATTTTTATGACGATTGACCTCACAAACGATCAAAAGGTTATCAAATCCTTTTATGAAAATGGCTCTAGTTATGCTACGGCTATTCGCGCTCTAAGACATCAATATAATCCTGAAAAACTCCCGTGCGACAACACTTTGATAAGATCAGAATTCGAATTTTTCTGATTGTGCTTTTGTGACGATTTTTTAAAAGTCGCTGTTAAGTTTAATTCTTTGCAATTTCGCACCATCCAAGCTTGATTGTGTTGTTTTCAGCTTAATAAAAAAGTTTTAGCAACATGCATCGTTAAAAAAAAAAAGGAAAAAGGAAAAAACAAGAAAACAACAGAACAAGAGCTCGAAACCGACATAAAAAACGAAATTAAAACCATTCATAGCGAGATGCTTGACAGGGTATTTATAGTCTTCCAAAGACACCCATATTAACGTGGCATCCCACCATGAAAAATCGAGTTCAAATATAGTACATAATTAAGTGCTAATTTGTTGCTCTAAGCGCGAATTTGTTGCTTCTACCGATTAGCAAGAAAATCATATTAAAGGTGGGGTGCTAGTTTAATGGCAAGTTAGCACCCCCACTTCCGAAAAACACTTATAGAGAATCGCAAATTAAAAAACAAATACACTAGAATTTGTTGCTAATTTGTTGCTCCAAGATACTACAAATAGATTTTAAAAATATTAAATTTTTTTAAATATACCAATATAACATATCATATACATATAAGCGTAAAATCGTTAAAAATGAGTAATTAACAATACTAATTTGTTATAAAATTATTTCCCGCATAAAATAAACATTTCTTAATTTATTGCCTATAATTTAAATGAAAAAAAATCAATCAAAACGAGTGGTGGTGCTGACTTGCCACCAAGAGTAAAGTACATTAATGCAATTAGTGCTTCGATTATTTTTGTTTTAAAATGTTGCTTTAATTTGTTGCTCGAAGAATATACAGTATCGAATTTGTTGCTCCACAATTAACTTAAAAAATTCGACTCGAACGGATGGTGGTGCTAGCTTGCCACCAATAGTAAAATATATTAACGCAATTAGTTGTTTTGATTATTTCTGTCTTAAAATGTTGCTTTAATTTGTTACTCGAAGAATATACAGTATCGAATTTGTTGCTCCACAATTAACTTAAAAAATTCGACTCGAACGGATGGTATGGCTGGCTTGTCACGAAGAATAAAGTATATTAACGAAATTAGTTGCTTTTAGTTGGATTATATATTCTACTACTCGTTTTGATTGATTTTTTTTTCATTTAAATTATAGGCAATAAATTAAGAAATGTTTATTTTATGCGGGAAATAATTTTATAACAAATTAGTATTGTTAATTACTCTGTTAATTACTATTATTTTTAACGATTTTACGCTTATATGTATATGATATGTTATATTGGTATATTTAAAAAAATTTAATATTTTTAAAATCTATTTGCAGTATCTTTGAGCAACAAATTAGCAACAAATTCTAGTGTATTTGTTTTTTAATTTGCGACTCTCTATAAGTGTTTTTCGGAAGTATGGGTGCTAGCTTGCCATTAAGCTAGCACCTTCACCTTTAATATGATTTTCCTGCTAATCGATAGAAGCAACAAATTAGCAACAAATTAGCACTTAATTATGCACTATATTTGAACTCGATTTTTCATGGTGGGGATGCTAAGTTAATAGGGGTACAATCGTAATACATTTAGAAATATGTTGTGACAGTAATTGTAATAAAATAGGCAACACTAATAATATTATGATCAAAAATAATAAAAAATAAGTTATGATAAAGAGCACATAGAAAATTTCATTAAAAATATATAAAAAAATGTATATGACTAAACATATATAAAAAAGATGTGACGAGAACTCTGAACACACTAAAGACTTTATTAAACGCATTGATCATTGAAAAGATAGATGATCAAAATTATTGTGCAAAAATTAAATGCTTTTGTGATTATATTTCTACATTTTAATAAAATATATTTTCTTCCATTACTGCAAAAATTGGAGAGGTAATGGGAGAAAATGGTTCATTTATAAACAATTAATTGTGATAAACATTTTAATTCATATGTATAAATATTAAAAATACAAACAGTTATAATAGCATTATTATAATTATTATTAATAGCAGTTTTTCTTTTCATGCATTCTTTTACTGCGTTTCAGAAATTATATATATTTCGATTATGTAAAAATAATGATGTTAGAAGTAATTTGTGTCTTCGAAAATATTCAAATATCAATATAATATTTAAAAAACACTAAAAATGCAATATTTCTTCACATTAATTTTATATTTCATAATTAGCAAAAAAAAGGAAGCAAAGTGAGACATACTGTGTTATCACTTTATCGATCATATTTTCTTGTTCTATTTTATTAGTAGTAGCCAATATTGATGGTACATCAATTTTAATACACATCAATTTTATATCCAACAAAACTATATAATAAAACTATATAATAAAATATAATAAAATTAAAAGATAAAATCTAAAAATCACTTAACTATTTTAACTATTATTATACATATGTTATTATACATATGTACATAAAAGAAATCAAGAGCAGAGAAAGCACCGGTCACCGGCCACTATCGACGAGCTCTCGACAGCCTAACCTAACCTCGAGTTCCTTTCTCTTTCAGAGTCACATAGCGACCCATGTGACCTCGCGTTTGGCCAATCGCTCTACGGATATCATACGCTTTATGTCATTGCGCATGCACGAGCGCTGCTGGAGAATAAGCCTCCAATCATCAACAAAGTAGCCGCGGCATGCGCAACAGTAGGCGGAATATATAACATAGAACGTCTAAAAAACGTCATCTTTCCGACCTGTTATATTCCGATCTATTATATTTGTTTTTAAATTTTTGTATAATATAATATAAGTTACAAATTTGCGAACAAAATATTCCTACAGTCAATAAAAACAGTTTTAGATTAGTTGAAGATAATTAAATTAGATAAATAACATAAATGTCTAATAATCGTTTTTTCGACTTATTATATTTAGACCTATTATATTTGTTCTTAAATTGTAAAACAAATTACAAATTTGCGAAGAAGACATCCCTACAATCAATATAGAAAAAAATTTTCGATTGGAAAAGAGTTTAATTTAATACTAATTTCAACCATAGACATGATTGTCGTCTAATAGTTCTTGACCTCATTTCTCACTGCGGCTTATCCTACAAACGGCTTATCCTACGAGAGATTAACTAACTTATTTTACGGACGATTACACCTAGAAGATCGGTCGTGGATTCGGGCGGCAAACGCGTCGCGGCCGCAGAGTTCACCGTGCGGTGGTGTGCAAAGATCGCATGCCGGGCAAACCCAGGCGGTGGAAAGATCACATCCGTCTCCGTCGGCGAGAACGGTCAGGAAGCCGAATGCCGAGCAAACCCAGGCGGCGGAGAGGTCGTATCCGTCTTCATCGGCGGGAACGGTCAGGAAGCCGAATGCCGGGCAAACTCAGGCGTCGGAGAGGTCGTACCCGTCTCCATCAGCGAGAACGGTCAGATTCAGATTATCCCGGTTACTCCCAGAGGTTCGGAACAAATCGGAAGATGGAAAGAAATAGGTGCCGGTCTGTTGCGCAAGCCGGCTTATATACGGTCCGAGGATTCCCTCACACTCGCGTAGAGAAGGGAGTGAAACTAGGTGGGGGAGCCCATAGGCGAGATCGCTGGTGGGTGCCAGAAGTGTCGAGTAGCGGGATCAGGAATTTATAAACAGGAAATCGTTACGTTTAAAGTCTTTTATTAAATAACAGTATATTAAACAAGTATAATAATAATTAGATAGTGGCGACGTGAGGATGTCGTCACAATATATAATTTATATAATTTATATGGGACATTCCATGTCAAATCACTGAGGTTATGATCTGATCATTATTAATTTTCCTGATTTTTTTTTGATATTATTTAGTATTATTTAGAATAGCTTTCATGAATTTTTTCAAATTTTTATTTGAACTCCCCAAAAAGTTATAAGCATTTGAATATTTGGGTAAAAAAATTTTCAAATACCTCTAACTTGGCAAAAATTAAAGATCAAGAATTATCATAAACTTTTTTTTTATTTTATTCGTTTTGAGATGTAGTTTTATAAAAAAAATATAAAAATAATACATTTTTAGTTTTTTGAGATTTTTTTTATTTTTAAACCAAAAAAGAGTTTTTTGAAAAAGAGTGACACTTTTTTTCTTCAAAAAATTCTCAAAAATTCGTTGTCGAATATGTAAATTTATGAGACAAATTCTGGAGTGGGATCTTTTTCTATTTTTTTTTGAATTTCAAAAAAAAATTTTTTTTGGTATTTTAATTTTTTACAGATAATGTACGTTTTCAAACCAAATTTTATTATAGTTGTAAATCGCGGTAACTAATTATCGAAAATATCACATTTTTAAGACTATATATTCTATTATCGTCACTACTAAATATCTAAATTATTATGAATTAAATATTTCGAAGTTACAAATTTTAGTATTTGTAAAATTAATCCTTAAAGGGCATACTGGATGTCAAACACCCAGCGTCCACTTTACACTCTAATAAACCGTATTAAATTCGAGAAAATCGAATATATGGCGTTATCTGATAGTGAACGAATATTTCAAGTGTAGGTCCGTTGAGTTAGAATGGGAGCTCGAGTGTTAATGTATGTTTGTCGAAAGCAGACACTGAAAAATCGTTGGGTGTTGAATACCCAAGTGTGCACTTAGCGATTAAAAAATTAATTTCAGAGTGGTCTTTTTTACATTTAATCAGTGTTTTTTGCTCAATTTTTGTTCAATTTTCAACATAAGTAAATCATCAGAAGTAGACAGATTTTTTTTTCTATATCATTCCATAGTACTCGCTTCTATAGATGTACAATTTACGAACTCGTACGTTGCGAGAACAATCTTTTTTTAATTAAAACTTTCTTTTCAGCAACTTTAATATATAGTATTTATTTTTATAATGTTCTAAATTACGTTTACATGAGAAAAAATTAGTTCAAACATGAGTTCAAAGTACGGTATTTCATTCTTTCATGAATTTGGAGTTTTCATTTTCCAGAATAAATACCTTTTTTGGAACGAGCACTATAGGACTAATTTTTTTTTCGAAGTGTCATATTTCAAGAGATACTGGTAAATTTTTAAGTAAAAAAATAAAAAACTAAAAAAATTATGAATTTTTGAGTGAAAAAATTATTTTTTCTATTTTTTTCAAACAAGATTTTTTTAACTAATTCAAATTCCATGAATAGCTATAAAACCTTTTTGTCATTAAAGTAGAGACATTAAACTTTATTCAATAATTTTTTTGTAAAAAAATATCCAATACCGCCTGCACAACAAACATGTGAACATCCATGGATGTCAGATACCCAGTGTGCACTTTATGTAATTTTATGGAAGTGTACCTTACTAAGTGTAAAGGTTAAAATAATCTTTTATGATTAGACTGCCATCAGTGTCATGATGGTACAAATACTGAAACTTGTAAATTATTTAAACATGTTAGAAAATAAATGGCTTTTACATTGTTATAAATGACTATTTTCCTTTTTGTCGTTAACCTGTCTATAAATAAATGTTGATACTAAATTCAAATGGTCAAAAATATAACAAGTATTATAGGACTAATCAAAACAAACATTTTAATATTGAAAAAAAAATTCGGAATATTTAATTCATAATAATTTACATATTTAGTAGTGACGATAATAGAATATATAGTCTTAAAAATGTGGTATTTTCGGTAAGTCGATTAGTCATCGCAGTTTACATCTATAATAAAATTTGGTTTGAAAACGTACATTATCTGTAAAAAATTAAAATACCAAAAAAAATTTTTTTTTAAATAAAAAAAAATAGAATGAAAGAAGATCCCACTCCAGAACTTTGTAACGATGCACCCCGTGCACCCCCTTAGATGCATCGTTTACCCGGCATGCGATCTGCCGGAAGCTGCCGCCCGGCAGAACATCCGCCGGGCAAGGGCAGGGGCGCGATGCGCCCACATTTTTTAAACTATCATTAAGTCGTTAAACGACGAGCCGAATACCGCCGAGCGCTGCCGACGTGCCCCGAACCGTCGACCGGCGCACATCGATCCCCTCCGAACGGGCCCCGACCGCTTTCCGATAACCCGTTTGGAAGGGGGAATACCGCCGCGCGCCGACGCGGGCAATTAGCCCAGTATAAAACAGGCACGTTCGGCAGACTAATCACCTTTTTTCAACCAGCTCACGGCGAGTGAACTAGCTCCGAAATCCAAAACCTCTCCTGAAGAATAGCCAAAGATCCAAGAAAAGGAGGTAGAGCGAACTCTTCCTTCATCGAGTGTTCTCGATACTCGATCAAGGTTCTTTCCTTCTGATTCAATAACCGACCGAAAAGAACGAACCCGAGAGCACTCCGGTTCAGTCGAGAGATCTCGACACGACGGTCCACGATCCGACCATCAAACGCCGTTGCATTTCATCTCGAGATGGAGAGCAGAGCCACCCTGGACGAGCAGTTCTCGTCGGCACGGCATTCCTCGAAATTCCGTTCTAACAGCCAGAATCGTAGCAATAATTCCGAGGAAGATTCGTATCACGAAAATAATTGTAATTCACAGAATTACAATCAAAACAGCCTATCGCTACAAGAAAAACAGGGCTAGACCGAACGCCCAGACACGCGCATAGAAAAACGCGACGCGCTCTACGTCAACGGTCATTGACCGCGCGAAAACATAAACACGCGCATTGTATCGATTAAAGATCCACGACGCGCACCGAATTACTATCGAGTTGCATCCGTATTGCGAGCGAGCGTAGTGCATATGTATATTACAAACATATTGCGCACCGATTGAATACAGTCAACCGAATTATTAACAGACATTATATTATACCGCGCGTTTACACCGTCCGCGCCACGCGCTAGCAATCCGACGAGCGTCACGCATCTCGCAATTTCGCGTCACCACAGACGCACTCGGCTTATACACTTCACGCACCCACCCACCCACCCACCCACTCACCCACACACCCACTCACCCACCCACACACCCACTCACCCCACCCACACACACCACACACACACACACACACACACACACACACACACACACACACACACACACACACACACACACACACACACACACACACACACACACACACACATACTCTGTAAAACACACTTAAACAGAATAAATACTTTTTATTTTTTTTAACCGTCTGCACACGCTCTCATTAATACGACCCCTGATCCCGACTCGTGCTATCCGACGGCACTTCAAGAACTGGAAGTCGCCCGTGACAACTTGTTTCATAAATTTACATATTCGATAACAAATTGAGAACATTTTTGAGAATTTTTTGAAGAAAAAAAACGTCACTCTTTTATAAAAAGCTCTTTTTTGGTTTAAAAATAAAAAAACCTCAAAAAACTAAAAATGTATTATTTTTATATTTTTTTTTTATAAAACTACATCTCAGAACAAATAAAATGAAAAAAAAAAGTTTATGATATCTTTGCGAAGTTACAGATATTTGAAAATTTTTTACCCAAAATATTCAAATGCTCATAACTTTTTGGGGGGTTGAAATAAAAATTTGAAAAAATTCATGAATGCTCTAGTATCTAAGT